>CADCXA010000034.1:600000-1010543 GCA_902806565.1 Hypoxylon rubiginosum
GTTCAGGACAGTTATGGAAAAGTTCGAGTGGACGAACCAACGAGGTGTCTCTGGATAACCGAGTATTGTATGACACAGATCCCGCCGTCACCGTCGGGTAGGTGGGAAAGTCATACAAGCTGGGCCCCAGAGCAGATTTCGTGTAATATCCAGGAAGAGATGGCGAGATTTGGGGGAAGGGGGAGAGCGACAGTCTCGCGCGGGAGACGGGGACGCTGATGAGGAACCGTCAGGACTCTTAGGACTCTTCTACACAGGTCGTAGCAGCCAGCCAAGAGGGTCGTCGTTCGCGGTGTCACAGCGGCCTCTAGTCACTCGGCTCGGTGCAGTGGTGGACAGGGACCAGCATACGCAATGCAAGAGGCGAATGGTAGCCACTGAGTAGGTATACCGGTTACGGGGAATGGGGCGGACAGCGGCAAGCACATAGGACATCCAGGGCGACCATGAGCAGAACCTGTCAAGTACCGTGAATGCTGAATGCTGTAGGGCTGTGGCTAGTAGACGAAGCGCGGATCACTCGAGTAATTAAGGAAGTTTGCGTGTCTGCGCGTCCGGCGGAGTTTGGTGGGCAGATCGGCGGGGATAAGAAGTTGAGGTCTAATGCGAAATGCCAAACGATCGGTCCCTGTTTTACGAAGTACCTCAGGTTTATGATGTGGAGGACAGAAAAGTGATTACTGATTAAGGTAAACCGGTAACGGTAACGGTAACGGTAAACCTCAGCAAGGGATAGGTTCGGGTTCGGGCTGTCCTTGTCCTGGTCCTGGTCCTGGTTCTAGTCCTGGGTCCCGGTGGTGTAGCTTGCTGATACCCGTGGGAGATGGGAAATAAAAAGGGCCGCCGTGAACGTGAAGGTCAGATGTAGGCGAGAAAATGCATAGAAGGGAGGTTGCTGTGTGTTGTCTTTAAGGCTCTTACACCCAAGATGCAAAACGCATTCCCATTTGCCAATGCCACCGGCAGAGAATGTGTAGGAGTCCCGTCTAGCGTCTAGCGTCTAGCGTCTAGCGTCGAGGAAGATCAAAGGCAAGCATTGAAGTATAGCTACAATGTGGTTCCGTCAAGTGTACAGTCTAGTACATCAAGTACATCAAGTACATCAAGTGCTCGGCAATGCAAAGTAGCGTAACGGTAACGGCATTCTCTAGCTACGTTGGGGTTCGTTGGATTTTGAATTGCAATTTTTTTTTCTTATGAGGTTTCCCACTATCTACTTTCCTTTTCCCCCCCTTTACCCCGATACATGCAAACCCCAAACCCCCAACTGAGGTCCTACCAGCATCCACGATAGGTACATATGTACATATGTACCCACAAAGGTACCCTATCCACAATCCCATGTCCTCATGTCCCCATGTCCCCATGTCCCATACCCACATGAGTGCCCAACTCTTGTTCTTGCACCCGTGCATTCCGCCCAACTCTCTCGGCGCTCAGCTTCAATGTTACCGTGAGCTATGTGAGCAGGTGAGGTAGGTTGTATGTACTTTGAGTATGGTAACTTACAGGGATCTGTCTTGGTAAGTATTATGTACCTAATATATGGGTGAGCGAACCCCTGGGGAACAAACCTGTACACTATAGCCTTGCGAGTGTCTAGACTCATACAGAGAAACTCATTGTCACATATCTGTGTAGGTACCTGAGTTATGTTGGGAGGTAAAAGGTTTTGCAAGGCACGAGTTCAGCGTCTTGTTAGGAAATGATGGATAAACTAAGTGTACATAGTAATGATACAGATATAAAGAAACATTAATAGGATAGTAAGTTTAGGAGGTACATATGTAGATATGGAATATTAAAAAGACAGTACAAATAGACAACGTACATAGATCAGTCCCATTTTCGTCCACTCAATGAATGCGAGATAGCATGCCTCGCTAACTTGAATTGCTCTTCGGCCCTGCGGAGTCCTTTACCCCATGATTCAAGACGTGCCATGCTTTGAATCCGAGCAACTCGGCATACGTTCCGCACCAGTAAGCCTACCTAGGTAGATACCTAATATATTCCATCTCATACAATCCCTACATATAAGTCATTATGTACCCGTGTTATTAACATGAAGACACATACACCCAGTCCATGTATAGGAAGCAACGACTTTATGTCTTGTAGCAATTCGGACTTTCAGTAATGCCCCTTTAAACGTCTATAAAAGTTCCTTCGCGGCGCACCAAAAAGAAAAAAAAAAAGGACATGCTCGATTCAACAGTAGTAGTCAATTCCACACTTGGCCAAGGATGATATCAAGGGGTGTTTTACTATTTGGGAATTGCTTGCGAAACAGAATGCCTGGCAGAGGCTAACCGTAAGGGCTAAGCGGAGTTGATAATCCTTTTCAAGTCCCTAAGTGGCAAGGGCTGAACCAGCGTTGTGGGTGTAGTCGTGAGAACGGTACCAAACTTGAAGAATCCCCTTTGCCTGCCAGCCTGCTTGTAGCCAAGGTCTTCCAGGAAGCTGCATACTGGTACGTCGGAGACTCTGCAGAACCCAAACCCCATTCGGATGAACAGACCAGGTCCTTGGGATCTGCCCTGGGATTCATTTTAACCTACTACTATGTAGGATTAGGCACACTTCCGAGCTTCCAGCCATCCGCCAGCTTGGATCTCTCCTTGCTAACGACGACAAGGTATCACGAGTGTCAAGGCGTCTGGGCTAGGTACGAACTGCTAGGCACGAACTCTTCGGAACGTTGTCGCTGTGGCGTTCGCGTTCAAGCCATTTAGGGCTTGCCAACGGCGGCGCTCCAGCTCGACAGCCCACTTATCCGGATTGCGCGATGCGTACGGTGAAGAACGAGTGTTGAGATCAAGAAACGAGCTTCAACGACAGTGCGCTGGCTGGCTCTTTTTCTGTTCCATCCGACATCTAAACGATTTGTACTTTCATGCCCATTTAGTAGCCTTGTAATTCGACACAGGCATTGTCAGGTATCTTACGGCAATTTCCTAGCGTACCCATAGGTTACAAATACTGGAAGCTTCGTACGCTTCGTACGGTGATCGTGACAGGTTGACAGGCCTATGATCATCGTATCCAAATAATAGGATTTACTACAGTAGATAACCTAGCCATTTAGAACTAGGGAATGAACAGGGTTGCTTACTACAGTGACTACCAGCTCCGTGCGCATTGAAAGGAAACATGAGCAAGTCTATCGTGGGATCGGTTCGTCGCGGTCCCGAACAACTTAGTACTATTAGGGCCGGGAAACGATAGTTACAGCGACTCAAGGCCGCCACTAGCTGGATACTATTTCTGATCAAAGGTCCAGTATTCGAATACTTGTCGGCTGCATCAATCACTCCCCTGAATACTTCTCACAGGGGTAGAATTGAAGGGGTTTCGATCACGAATGGTGGCACTGACCTGGCACCTTACCCGGCCCCGGTCTTGCCCTGTCTGCCTGGGTTGAACTAGGCCGATACGTATATACAACCGGGAATACTCAAATCGAAAAGCATTAACCCGAGAAATCAAAGTGTCCTCCACGTGGTATTCAGGACCCGAAATCGTTTAGAGGACAGGGAGGCAGGATTAGAGAAAACGTCAAAGCTCCCTACAGCGCCCCATGATATCAAGCTACCCTGCACCGTTGCGGTCATCGGTGAGTGCTGATTGGAGCACAGTCCGTGACGGTTCCCCGGGGTGAGCAAACGTGCATCCAACATCACAGGGGATTCTTCAACAACTGACAACTTAATAATAATACTTTATTCATTTATAAAGGCTTGATTGTCATGAATAATCAATGTACTAGAGCAAATTAGCTTTAGAACCGTACCGAATGATGATAGAATGATGCCAAGGCGGAAAAAGACCAAAGACTGTATTGTCATACGCACCAGCCGCGCTGTCGTTGCGACTCTCTAAGTCGTGAGGATGGCAAATTCCGAGGTGAAGCCAAATGGCGATACCTCTACATACAGTACAGTAGGTTTGTCATATTTCTTTTTCTCCCTAAGAAATCTAATCGCCCCTAACATGCTCAAAGTTTGGTACGGACATCGTCATCGCTCAACGAAATAGCCAAGTTGCGTCTGAGTGAACCGACTCTTATGCATTCGATAACATCATCCTAAGCCCAAGCTTAAGCCTTGTGGGCGACGGAGCTGTGAGCTAATAGCATGTGAATTTGGAGGACTGCCTTACTTGCAGCCGTGTAGGTATGTATCACGCCAGACTAAGACTTCGAGAACGGCGGACTACGTCTGCGGCGTTTGTCGTTTGTGAGCTTGAGTCGTACGTGCAGTATTATACATGCCGAAAATGCAATATATCCAGTATATCATACTTCTATCGCCTTTCATCTCTGCGTGTGTCAATGAGCCCGTCTGTCTTACTAGGGTCTCTTCCAAGCTTCCAATGCTATGGACGAATGAGATAAGTTGAGCTAACAGTTAAGCTAGTAACCCATCCTAGTTTGAGAGCTCCATAGAAGCAAGCGGCTGAAGAACTTCCAAGAATCTACAACAGATACAAGAAAACACATTAGCAAATGTGGATAGGTACAGAGATAGACATGTATCCACACAAACGGCCGTAATGATGGATCTCTCATTAGAAGCAATTTCTCGCTGATAAAATACCTACATAGGTACCTCCTAGTAATAAGTAACAATCTAAGTACATACTTGGTGAGATAGCATGTGATTGACAATTTACAAAGTCTTTACACTTCTTCTATTCAACCCGCGCAAGTAATACTATAGCTTGATGCCAATGAGGATTCATTTTTATACCTATATACATACCGACATGTAGGTACACTAGGTATGAGAAAGAGCTTAATCGGGCAGCAGACAACGAGAGAAACCCTTCTTGGAGGCCGGGAGATGTCACCGTGACACCGGTTCCCATATAATCATATACCTCTACGGATTATGCGTATAAGACATATATGTATGCAAACCGGGGCTTGATTGGGGATATGTATGTACCTAAAGCTCCAGCCACAACTAACCCCATGAGCCATAAGATCTACAGACCCATAGATCCACAGAAGACTCCAAAGTTGGATAGTTTGTGGCTTAATTGTTACACAAAGAACAAAGACCCCAGACTCTCCCCCCCTTGCGACGCTAGAGAATAATTGATTACTGAACATCGACAGCCAATCCCCGGTCATCATCTCAATTAACCTCGTGAGACGATTGGAGATTTCGGCTACATAGTACTGGAAATCCGATCCATTACCCTGCGCTCAAGGGGTAACCGTAGAACGTCCAAGCAGCCCAAGCTGCCCAAGCTCATGTTCTGCGATCTCGCATACCGGTATGCTTTTTGCACATCATCCCCCCAAATGATCAATCTGGAAACGCTCATAAACGTCCACACCACTACGCAGAGCCACACATCTAAGGGAACGACCCCTGAATGGTCCAAATCGCAGCCTCGTCTTATCACTAAACCCCCCCTGCTAACTGCTAACTCCCTGCACCCACATTCATCGGGTTCAGCACTCTCCTCGCTAGAGTAGACCGGACTTGCCAACCGAAAGGAGATGCAAGGCACCCTCTCGGAATGCCATCAGCGATCAGCAGCGACGAGTGGGATCTTCCCCGTTTGAAAGCCTCAATTGGCTTCGAGGTGAGGCTGCCTGGATGGGTATTTTTGAGTGGTCACCGACTAACATTCACGTTTCGCAGGATGATTTTCAGTACTTGGCATCCGATGATCAAGATACCGGTGAGACATTCTGGTGATGTGGTGCAGAGTGAGGCTTCTCTAACTCTCGCCATCAGAGTTCTTCGACGTCAAGTTCTATCCCTACGGAGACGCTACACATGACCCCGTCTTTGCTGCTGTCAGCAAAAAGCATGTTGTTATCTATCGACTTTCTAACAAGTCGAATCCCCCTTACGAGCTCGTACAGCTCTTCAGGGACGACGACGTAGGTCTTGTAGTAGCCTAGTACTGAGGGTAGCCGAAACTAACAGCAACCTAGAAAGAGGCCTTGAACTGCAGCTGCACTTGGACCAAGGATCCTGAGACCGAGGTTCCTTATCTCTGTGTGGCCGGCAGAGATGCTAAAATCAAGGTCTACGACGTTGTTCATGGCAAGCTAGTAAAGGTCGGGTAGGCACTGACACCAGCCCACGACACTATAGGCTAACACGTTAATAGGTCCTCGTTGGCCATGGAGGAGTAAGTGCTAAGAGTGGACTATCTACAGCCCCGAACTAACATTCTTCGGAGGAAATCAACGATCTTGCTACATGCCCGACAAATTTCTTATTGATCGCATCCGCGTCGGAAGACACTACCGTTCGGATATGGAGCCTTGATCCCGCACACTCCAAGCAGCCATGCGTCTGCCTCCTCGCTGGAGAAGGTCATTCGTCAGGACTGCTGACTGTCGTATGTATCTGGCCACTATCATAGTGCCTTCAATTTTAACTGATATTTTCAAGGCCTTTCACAACAGCGGTCGATATGTCCTCTCTGCTGGCCACGACAATGTTATCTGTTTGGTATGCAAATACATCTCAGCCGAGAATATAGAACACAAGTTTCTCATTAACACATAATAGTGGACACTCCCTAACTTACCACCCGAGTCCAATGGCAAGAACCCACCGAAACCTATTGTAATTCACTACCCTCATTTCTTCACCTCGGAGGTACATAGCGGTATTGTAGACTGGTGAGTCATGCTGTCGTATATAGCTATGGGAAGGTTAACCTAACAATGATTTGTAGTGTGGCTTTCTTTGGTGATCTCGTTCTCTCACGAGCTTGCCATGAGGATATCATAGTGTTGTGGCGGATCGAGGGGTTTTCATCCCACGATCCTCCACCCGAGATATCCGAAGCGCCTACTACTAGTGACACGGAACGTCTAACGCGTTCAGCCTTCGCCCCCGCAACGGCATCGGCGTGCCCACCTCAGTACACACGCCTATTGGAGTTCTGGACGCCGCACTGCGGTCATCAGTTCTATCTCCGCTTTAAGCTCTTTCACGATAAGGATAAGCATCCAGTTCTGGCTTTCGGTAATGCGAAGGCCATGATCTTTTTCTGGGACCTCGCGCGTCTAGGAAGCTATCACGACTTCATTAGTCAAGTTCGAGATCCAGCTCGCGATAAATCTCAACCGATTCACCGTCCGGGATGGCTAGCGCCGATTAACCATCGGCAGAAGGGTGATACTGTCAGCAAGCTCAAAGATGCTGCTAGCGATAGGGAGTCGGTGGTGTCGGGCCGCACTGGCAGTGTTGATGTCGAAACGCATCTGGATCTTAATACGAACTATTCGCAGGAGACATTAGAATCGTGGGAGTTGAAATACGACATGACACGTGTGGAGGAACCCATCAGAGCACATCTACAGAGCAATATCACCGTTAAAGACTTTGTCGGGCGTCAAGTAGCATGGAGCGCTGGTGGCGAGTGGTGCGTCGTTGTAGGAAGCAAGAATCTTGCAATCATCCTACAGCGGTGGTCTAAGAAGGACCGGTCAGATGATAAAGAGAAGAAGCCAAGTCTAGACAGGCAAAGTTGAAGGAAGGGCAAGCGTATGCTACATCGCGTATTAATTAGTCGCTCTACGTTACTATCCCTGACGATCCAAAATCAAGGCATTGCAATTGACCTTAGATATCAAAAGGAATGTGTATTATAGCAACTTAGGAGAATGACAATGCGGTAACCCCATTATTCTCCTATTAAGACCCTTCCTACTAATTTCTCGTTATCCTAAAATGCAGACCATAGAACCATATCCCAATAAAGCACCGATGTATTAGAATCGACACTTTGCAGCAAGTTTCCGTCGAAGCCGCCGAGCTCGTAACTGCTTACGAGATGCAGTAGGGGAGGCCGTCGATGTACTCGCACCAAGCCTCGGGGGCGCAATTTCCACCGTCCTGCGTACCGTGGTCAGTGGCTGGGAGAAGACTAGGTGGCGTGCCGGTTGCTACTTACCAGATAGAACCCGTCAACGTTGCAAACCAGCCAGCCTGAGAAGTCGGGCTTGCAGGCATAAGACGGAGGGGTGCACTCTGCGACCACAATATCACGGGGAGCCTGGCTGGTCGGCTTGGCCAGGGCTGCGGTGACAAGGGCTAGGATTGCGAAGAACTGCATTTTGTCGTTGTAGGTGAAGAGGACTGGATATCTGTCGGCGGTATAGATAGATGATATATTGACTGGGTTGTGGGATGCTGATGCTGATACTGATATCGAGAGACATGAGGAAGTGTACTCCTTCCCTTATATAACAAATCCGACAGACGAGCTCGTGCTATAATGGGCTTCGAAGCGGACTCTTCGAAGTCAGTCATAGCTAACACCCATCAAAGTTAGCAGTAACGTAGATCAAGGTAATCTCCATCGAGATCCAACTCTGGCGGACAGAGCGAGATCAAATCTCACAGGAACACTATTCGACGATTCCTAAACAATATGCTGCGATCGATCCACCAACCGGGATGGCGAAGTCTAGACATCACGATATTTGAAACCTGATCTCAAAGGTTTTTTAATAAGCACTTCGAGTTTGGATTATATGACAGGTAGTAGCTTGAATATCTCGCCCCGTGGTTAGTAGTTCAAGATCGACTCCGATACCGTAATAGTATCTGAATGAGAAGAAAGCATTAAATCATTACAGAGAAATTCCCAAGTGATGCTATCATAAGTGAGTTGCTGACCCGATTTGACTTCCCACTTTCGCTCACGACCTCTCCGGAGCCGGGCGTCCGACTCGATTACCTACATAGAGAGCCTATGATGTAGGCACACACTTCCTCCCATGTTCAGCCCTACCAATTGGCAAGGCTTCGCATAGACAAGTGCTAGTTTAGCTGATCTATAGCGTGCACTCAAATAAGCGACGAAACGAGGCACAAGCTGCGCCGGGCATGGATGGGAAAACCGTTTAGATATCTAAACTTCTACTTAGTCGCCAGGGGCCGTCCGCGCTGATGATATTTTCGCATTAACTCTCCGCCGTCAGCATTGGCGAACGTCCGCCCGTGTACCGTCGTTTCAGCATTAGGCAGGTACGGCCCAGATAGCGCAACAGGTAGACGTTCGTCCACGGGCTGATACTTATACTCTCTTCCCGTGTGTCATCTCCCCTTGCGCCATGACGGATGCCAGTACTCTATTCAGGTACCCATCCATACTATATAGCGCTTGGGAACTCAAAATTAGAATCAAGTTCGAAAAATACAGGGGTTTCCTCTTATCTCCCGGCTCCCCTGGAATTGAAGTTCGTACCTAGATCGCTTTCGGATTTCCGAGCGCGACGGCCGGGTAAGACCAAGTCTACACTCTAGTATAATATTAGACATCATATTACCTCAGAATGTTTGCAGTGATAAGCCGGAGGTTTGCTATTGCTGAAATATCTTATGTTGAGTACCGACACATATACTCGCAGATGAGTCTAAGTATCGATATCCGGGATGCCCATGAGATCGCATTACTTCGTGGCGAAATATTACATGTGGAAGTGGACACTACCTAACACGAACATCTAAGTACGATGGTCAAGTAATGAGGTAGGCCATCGAAGAGCCGCGCCCGTGCGGGTGAGTTTTGCTTTCCGCATACCTTGTCGCTCGGGAGCTTCGCCTTCTTTCCTTCGGAAGAGGGCGAATTCCGACCTCGGGATATCAATAACAGCATCATAGTCCATAGTTTCTCGCCATCATAGGCAGGTAGTCTTACCTTAATACCAGCTGGAGAACTTGAGTCGGATCCTTAACCTTGTGCCCCTTAGCTAAGCCCATTAGGAGTTGAGTCTTTCCAGAATACGATCCGTGGAGACGATGCCTTCACAAGTCTAATTCTAGATGCAGGGTCCCATACACACTCTCTGTCAGGGCACATTTTATCGCCTTGATATCCCAACTCGTTGGCTCAAAGGCCATATCGAACTACCTATGTGTGCTCAACAACGATGTCGCTCCTTGTCATGTAGGGATGTCGGGGATGTTGGAAATAGCTACTGGAAAAGTAGGATGACCATGACCAAGAGAAATTTTGCTGCTAACTGAGTTGGGTATGCAATAAGCGGAATATATTTTACAGTAAATCTTCCGTACTAACCAACCTGTTGCAACACACAAAGGGGGCTTGTGGTTTAGTGGTATAATACTCCCTTAGCATGGGAGTGGTCCGGGGTTCGATTCCCCGCGAGTCCATCATCGGAGGTTAAATTCCTCCTGTACCATCTTTTTGTCATTTTAATCCATTCTTCCACTATGTGATTCTCCTGGACCATTAACAGTTCAGTTTCGTGAGCGTCCGTGTTGGCATTCTTCATTTCATTCTGGATGTAGCTTTCGAGGAGAGTGCATGGCCTCTTACATATTATTTTAGGGAGGCTATTGACCTTCATGACATCTACACGTTTCTTTTGCCTCAATTCTGCCTGGTTAATCACTCACCGGCTGAAATTAACACCCGTCTACCAAACATAGTACCGATGTTATACTTGAAGTCGTCCTCGCTGGCGATCGCGACACTCGTATGACAGCATGTGTTGGACTCGATAGTTCTATTGCATGAGTTGTGCTTGTCCCCTGTTGTATCGCCGCCCAGGCGGCGGACAGATCTGACTCTAGCGTTATTGCCTTTCTAAGATTTCTAAGGAGTGCTAACCTCCTAAAGGAGAGCATAGAAAACAACAAAGGCGACGGGGTCGTACTCGAGAGGCGATACTTAAGCCTAGTTGCACAACAGACTGGCCTCTAAACATATACTAAGGCTTCTGAGATGTCACGACGAAGAGGCCGACGAATCATGACTTCGCACTACATGGTCGAGATCCAAGTATTTCCCGCCTAGGATAGCTTGTGTAGGTGTGGATTTTGGAAGATGGATGATGCAGCTTCAATAGTCACCACCTGTTGAGCAAGTTGTAGTCGCAAACATAGTGAGTGAGAGGTGAGACCCCATAATCTAGAATGCTGTACTGCGTTAAGATTTCTATGCTCATCGCCTCTTACAAATGAGGATTTAATGATTGGCGCGTTTAGTATTCAACGATCCTCATTCCGTTGTGCGCATGGAGAATTTCTCGCAGTCGTTGTACTGGTGCCAATAATATGCAGCACAAATTTCGTTGTGTTAATCGTACCTATTCTTTGCTATTTTGTTCCTGCTTGTCTTGGGTTTAATCGAATCTAGGAGGAGATAATTCTTGGGAGACGCTCGGCGATGTTGATAAAAATAGGATTCTGAATCCAGTTAGAGGTTAGGTGCAGTTGGCTCTCAGTGCAATCGCGCGGCAAAGAGGTATCAAGGCGTTTAACAACAGAAATAGGAAGTTCCCAAGTTGGCTGGCTGGGCTCTTGTTTCAAGTTTCAAGTGGCTGAGCCCTGCTAGAAGCTGAAATGAATCAACAACCAATCAAACCCCACCGTCCCAGTAGTAGCTAAGCCCCTGAACCCCCTACATACCCCTGAAAATCCTCTCGGTCATCGCGGGGCTTCTTCGACGACACGTCCTTCCCAAAAGGCACCTTCGACATTGCGACAACCCGAGGCTACATAGGCATTGTCCAGACTGCCAGATCCAGATCCAGATCCAGATCATCAACGTTACTAGACCTAGATGATGGGTTAGAGCATCGTTGTATTGGTGCCGAGCGGAGTATACCGCTAGCTCCTATTACCTCTTACGTAGAGTTAGGCGAACCTCTCAGCCAACCAAGGCTTGTAGCCATGTCCAACTTCGTGGTTCCTGCGGCTGCACCATGTTGTTGCTTATTGCAGACGCCAATTAACTCGATACGGCACGCAGTAGTAATCTGACTACTCTTTGTATACGTGTGGACTGTTTGCCCGTGACTCCTTCGAGGCTTGGGCTTGGATAAAATCTCCCTTGTCCCTCGCTTACCTATTACAATGGACTCTGACGAAGATGACTTTGTCCAAGTCATACTTTCTTTGCTGTCTACATATGTACCTATTATTCTCATCTAACTAGCATTGATTGTTCTTTCCATTCGCTTTCTGCTTATTCTTTTGCTAGCTCATTGATGATTTAGACAATCTTTACAGGAGCCTATTGTTTACCCGTTACGATATTTGGAGGTCTCTTGTTCACTCATTCTATCTAACCTAGAAGACAGCGCCGCCTTCATCACCGCTTCCTATAACCAATCTTGATTTTTTTTCTTCGCTTCTTTTGGTTACCCAAGTCCTTTTACTACATTGGATTTCTGTGTCCTTAATTAAAAATCGAAAAATCGAACGAGCGTACAGGATAAACTGGCAAATTCGAATATTTCAACTTGAGGTCGCTGCGCGATACTATTCTTCTCATTCGTCACCACACATCAGCATACCAACATGTATATGAAATCTGTTCACGCTGCTGCGTTGGCTGCGGCGTTTACGTCGCCAAAAGACATCGACATTAATGACCCAAGTAAGCGCACTTCGTCCTCTGGACAACTACACGTAGCACGTACTAACCCACGGGCAGCATCCATACGTAGCGTAGCGAGTACGTTAGCTTACGGGACAATGGCCTGGTACTCAGGAAATGTGACAGACACGCCAGAAGTATGGAATACCAACCCCCCTTAATTTTGTGTTGCTTGTGCATGAGCTGACGTATCGCTTCTTAGACTATTGCTGTCTTCCCTCCACCACATTGTAAGACTTGGCCCGCACCCATTCCTGCCATACGAACATCTACTGACTTGAACAACAGATTGGTGGCAAGCAGGCGCTGCCTGGGGAGCTATGTTAGATTATTCGCATTACACGGGCGATTCTAGTTATGACGAAGTCATTACACAAGCGCTACTCTCACAAGTCGGCCCTAAGTTTGATTTCATGATGCCGCTACACTACGGGTCCGAAGGAAACGATGACCAGGCCTTCTGGTCCTTTGCTATCCTCGAGGCTGCTGAGAGGAACTTTCCGCAACCCGACGACACTATTCCCCCCTGGCTTGACATAGCATCTAACATCTGGAACTCGATGGTCGTGAGGTGGAATACGTCGAGTTGTGATGGCGGACTCGCCTGGCAGATTTTCGAGTCCAACCCCAATGGCATGCATTACAAGAATAGCGTCTCCAACGGCGGCTTCTTCCAAATGTCGGCGCGCCTTGCACGAGCAACCGGAAACGACACGTACCTCGAGTGGGCGCAAAAGGTGTGGGATTGGTCCGAGAAAATCGGTTTCGTGGATGAGAATTATAACGTCTACGATGGAGCCGATAGCCAGGATAACTGCGCCGAAGTCAACAAACTTTCGTTCTCGTACGCGCAGGGGATTTATATGTACGGCGCTGCTGTCCTGTACAACTACACCAATGGCGACAAGACGTGGGGAGATCGCACTTCTGGTCTGCTAAAGGCGGCGGACTCGTATTTCAGCCCTTACCCGAATGCGACGAATATCATGTTTGAGCACGCCTGCGAACCCTATGAAGTCTGTAATACCGATATGAAATCCTTCAAAGGCTATTTATCACGCTTCATGTGGGCAACAACACGAATGATGCCCGCCACACTCCCCCGCGTCCAGACGTTGCTGAATGCTTCTGCCGTTGCAGCCGCGAAGGCTTGCTCCGGAGGACAAAATGGCACGGTTTGCGGGCAAAAGTGGTACGTCGGAGGATTCGATGGAGTGTCGGGACTTGGTCAGCAGATGACGGCGTTGGAAACAGTACAAGGACTCCTAGCCCAGGAGGCCGTCCCCCCTTTTAAGGCTGGCGAGATCAAGCATGTGGGGGCCACGGATAGCCCAGCAGATGATTCATCGTCGACGACAAACTCTGCCGCTATGTCAGCAACGCCCACGCCTACACCCACCAGACGATCGAATTCTGCTGGTAGCATTCTTGCTGACTGGCGATGGACCGTGCTAGCGTTGAGCTCAGTTTTGGTTCTAGGCCTAGCATGATGGATTCACTTTGGGCATACCTAATCGGCATAAAAATAGGGAGTTGGCGTTTGGGTCTCCTTTTTTTGACTGCTTCACTGCAGCGCTCCTTTAAAGACATGGATACCTCTTGAGGGTAACCTTTGATTCGTACGGCATAATACTTAAACTGAGAACCATAGGCATTGTTGGACACTTAAAAGATTCACCCGATGGGATTCTGAGATAGATAGAGCTCAGATTGATTGTTTATCAATCTTGAATGGAAAATAACTTGTATTAAGTGCTAGTACAGAAAGTACAGAACTCCTATCCACTCTGATGTTTGTATACATGTACATAATCTAGGTATGCATGTAGACGGTATCTTAACCCCACCTATTGAGTCAATTGAAGTTTTCCCTGACTTGCCTCCGATCGGACGCCCGGCTGCAATATATTAGTGACGATGCTAACAAACAGATCCCTTACAGCTAATACGCGATTCACTATTATCCTAAATAATTTCATAATTTGGACTATTTAAAACAGCATCTGAACTAGTGGTCGGATCTAAAAGTATCAGTTTGTGGAGGATAGCAACGTGCGTGTTGCTGGTTATCATCTAGGTTGCTCATGATCATGTCGCCCTTCAATATCGAGACGTGTGCGAGACCCAATATCCTGGCTCTTGAGCCGTACCGGTGCGCACGAGAGTAAGACTCAATCGCAACTTACCTTGCAATGATAACCAGTTACTCATACACACTACAGTGACTATAAGGACGATGGCACAAATATACTCCTAGACGCCAACGAAAACGCCTGTGGGCCTCCGTTGACGGCGTCCGCTGTGTCAGTGGCGTCGACGGGCTCTGGGGCTGAGATCGATTTTCTGGGCCTTCACAGATACCCAGATCCTCACCAGCGGGATCTCAAGCAGCTGCTCTGCAACTTGCGCAATACCCACGTCCACACGGAAAAGTCCATCACGCCCGACAACCTTTTCGTCGGCGTTGGTAGCGACGAGGCCATCGATGCGCTGCTACGATGCTTCTGCATACCAGGCAAGGACCGCATCCTGGTGTGCCCTCCGACGTACGGCATGTATTCGGTGTCGGCGCAAGTGAACGACGTAGGGCAAATCAAGGTACCTCTGTTGCCAGCGCCCGAGTTCGGCCTAGACGTAGCAAAAATTAAGGAGGCACTGTCGACCGAGAAAAACGTAAAAATGGCCTACTTCTGCTCGCCGGGAAACCCTACCGGCTCGGTACTAGCCAAGGAAGACATCAAGCAGGTCCTGGAACACCCCACGTGGAACGGCGTGGTGGTAGTCGACGAGGCGTACATGGACTTCGCGCCCGAAGGGTCGTCCCTGGCGGAATGGGTGGCCGAGTGGCCGAACCTGGTCGTCATGCAGACGCTCTCGAAGGCATTCGGCATGGCCGGCATCCGCCTGGGCGCCGCTTTTACGTCGCTGCCGATCGCGCGCCTGCTCAACAGCCTCAAGGCGCCGTACAACGTATCCAGCCCGACCAGCGCGCTCGCGACGTACGTCCTCTCCGACGAGGGCCTGGCCGCGATGCAGAGAAATAAGGAGAGGCTCGTGCGCCAGCGGAACCGGCTACTGGAGGAGCTGCCCAAGATCCGGGGCGTCGGCCGCCTGCGCGGCGGCGTCGAGAGCAATTTCTTACTGTTCGAGATGCTGAACGCCGAGGGCGAGCCCGATAACAGGACCGCGCTGGCTGTGTACGAGACCCTGGCGGAGAACAGGGGCGTCGTCGTGCGGTTCCGGGGCAAGGAGCACGGGTGTCTAGGTTGCCTGCGGATCACGGTCGGCACGGAAGACGAAGTTACGAGGTTCCTGGAGGCTATCGAGCAAGTTCTCGCCGAGGTTAATGGGGGAAAGACCGAAACGCCGGCTGATGAGGCCAAGAAGGAGGCCGAGGCGAACGGTGTGGTGGCATAAGGGGTAAATAGGAAAAAGAAGAGGTTTAAAAAAGAATAAAGGCCCGGCTAGACTAGACGAAGAACATAGAGTCATGCAAAACCTACTGAATATACTGACCTAAACCGTTTCTTAAGTACTTGACTTGGTACTGGCATGTCGGTACAGTCTGAAGGAGGTCATTTATATTACTCTTGATATTTCATGCTTAATTGCATATTATGCACAAGTATAGACCCGCTGAAAATTGTAGCTGCAAGCGCATATAGGGTACCGACGTAATTCTGCATCTATCGTTGACTTTCTCACATCAAAGCAAAAATTTAAGACGAATATTTGCAATATTTCTAGAGTAACGTCTCATAGTTACACATCCTTTCCTATTTGAGACGAAATATTGCAAGAGGAAAAGAGGAAAGTTTTCGGTACATTGGGAGCTAAGAGAGGGTGACTCAGAATGCACATCGAAGAAATCACGGATGAGGTCGCCGAGCGCCTCAAGATCTCAGAGGCAGAAGGGAGCTCACAGTCGCAAGAAGGAGAACCTACACAACCAGCGCCACAAAATGTGCCGTCAACCGCCTCAGCAGCCATACTCCCGGAGCTGTCCCCGGGCCGGGCTATGACTAGCAAGAAGACGGTGGATGAGGTAGTCGCGGAATTGAAGAAGACGCCCTTCTTCATGACAGAATTAGAGGAGAACGACGATACTGAGGCGTTCAAGGCGCTCGCGTACGAGGGCACACCTTTCGAAGTGGCATCTGACTTCAAGGAGCAAGGCAACGAATGCTTCCGCACCAAGCGCTGGGCCGACGCCAAGGAGTTCTACACGAAGGGCGTGCTAGTCCTAGCGGCCGAAGAGCGCAAACGCGCGAGGGGCGAACCGAACCCGGAAGCAACAGAGGAGGACGTGAAAGGCCAGAGGAGCGTGCTGGAGTCCCTGTACGTGAACCGCGCCGCGTGCCACCTGGAGCTGAAGAACTACCGCAGCTGCTGGCTGGACTGCGCGGGGGCGCTGCGCCTCAACGACAGGAACCTGAAGGCCTTCTACCGGTCGGCGCGGGCGTTCCTGGCCGTGGGCCGCATCGAGCAGGCCGACGACGCGTGCGCGCGGGGTCTCGCGCTCGACGAGGGCAACGGGCCGCTGCAGGCGGTGGCGCGGGACATCGTCCGGAAGAGCGGGGAGGCGGCGGCGAAGCAACAAAAGGAGGACGAGCGATTGGCGCGCGAGAAGCGGCGGGCGATGCTAGTCCGAGCCGCTCTCAAGGCGCGGGGGATTAAGACGCGGACGACGGCGCAGCCGCCCGAGATGGAGGACGCGAAGCTGCAGCTGGTGCCGGACCCGGACGACCCGCGCAGCACGCTGAGCTTCCCGGCCGTGCTGCTGTACCCGGCGCACCTCCAGTCCGACTTCGTCAAGGCCTTCGGCGAGACGGACGCGCTGGCCGACCACCTGGCCTACGTGTTCCCGCTGCCGTGGGACGCGGCGCGCGAGTACGCGCCCGCCGGCGTCGAGTGCTACATGGAAACTACCAGCGGCGGGCTCGTCAAGGTCGGCCGCAAGGCGCCTCTACTCAAAGTGCTGTCGAGCGCCGACGTCGAGGTCGTCGACGAGGTCGTCCGGTTCTTCGTGCTGCCTAAGGCTAAGGCCGCCGCTTGGGTTCAGGAGTTTAAGATGAAGAAGGCGGCGGAGAAGGGCAGTAGTTAATCTACAGACTATTCGACTAAAGAAAATAAAAACAAATGCAGTCAGTCACTTGCCCATACGTATCGAATATCGAAATGTCTACGGCGCGTGAAGCGATGCCACGGGTTTAAATCATCAGACTTTTTGTATTCGCTATGGGCGATACCGCAGGCAGGTAATAAAAAAAAAGAACAACCTGCTCATCTAACCCCTTAGGTATCCAAACCCACCTCGTAGAATGCCACCCCGACCCAATTTCGATCCTGAATGGCTTGACGAAACGCCGATAGCTCCCCATCATAACAAAAAAAGAAGAAGAAGAAAGCAATCAATCAAATCCAAAACGGAAGCCTCCCGGAGTTTTTTGAGTCCCGTTCCGATCCATCTATCCCCAAACAAAAAAACGAAAGCTACAGCACGCCTCCTATCTAGGCGCTGTTCACCAGAATGATCTAGTAGGTTTGATATCTATCTTCTTCTCCTCCCCCTTTTTTTCTTCTCGTCCCGTACCCCCTTTACATCGAATTCGCCCTGACCCTCTTGATCCGGGGGAACGTGGCGTCGCAGGGCGAACTCGTCTCCGACGCCACGCCGGTGCCGCCGGCGGTGGCCACCTTGCTCCTGATCCCGCGTGGGTCCCTAACGCTGAGGTTCATCAGGAGCAGCGCCGCGTTCTTGTCCGCTCCCAGGATGGTAGCTGGTGGTGGTAGTGGTGGTGGTGGTACATCTCCTACCCCTCCCCCGGGTGGCTTGCTATTGCTACGACTGCCTCCTTCGCGTGGGGTAGCCGTAGCTGTAGTTGTCGCTGTTGTTATCGTTGTTGGCGACGTTGGCGACGTTGGCGTCAAGGACCCGGTCTTGGTTGCTGCACCGTTGTTGCTGCTGCTGCTCTTGTCTCCTATCCTGTTGTCGCTGTCACACTCGTACTCGTCCGCTTCTACTTGTTCGGCGGATCGCTTGCCTCCTCTTTGCCACGGCTGCCGCTGCGGGTGCGAGCGGCTGTGGTGGTGGTGGTGATGGTGGGGGTGATGTTGGTGTTGGTTTTGATGTTGATGTCGTGGAGAGGGCTGATAAGGGGGTAGGTGGTCTGTAGTGGTGAAGCGTGGGACGGCACTCAGCCAGGGGCTTGGTCCGGATGCGTCGTAAAGATGCGGCGACACTACGTTCGCCGGCGTCCAGCCGCTGGTTGCAGGTCGTAAAGGCGCAGCTACCGGTGCCGGCGGCGGCGGTGGGGGCGGAATGGGAGGAAAGAAGAATCGGTCGCGAGACCCCATACCGCCGCGCTCTGCAGCCACCGGGGACGGTTCGCTGTCCGTGTCGGTGGCATACGGGCTGTCGTAGCCAGCATGGTTGACTAATGTCTTCCGGATCGGATGGTGCCGATGATGGTTATTTAAATGCTTGGGGTCATCATAAGGGCTCCTGAACAGGGGCCGCCGATCCCGCGGTGGGCTTGGTCTTCCACCGGCCGAGGACGTGACGGAGTTGCTGTATATTCTGCGGTAGTGTTCTGCATCTGCGGTGCACCTCTGCACGATTTCAGGATTTATGACCATTCGACTGTATTCTGGCGCTTCCGAAGGCGTGCAGAGCGAAGGGAAGTCAGGGCCGAATATAGGTATTAAGGCGCCTGCGATGTTATGGCAGAACGTGGCGCATACGGCTTTGGCGCATTGGAAGGGCATCCAATAGCCTTTGAGCAGACCACGTCAGCTTTTAAACGAGCCGGAAAAAAAAGAAAAGGGGGCGAGGTCATAGACGCAACTTAAAGCCACTTTACTCACCTTGAGCCATAATAGAACCCCCCGTAATGCTGTGCGTGATCTCCTTGAGCCCGGGGTTCAAGTTCAGCATCTTGGCCGGAGTCGTCTACAAAGCTTAGTAAGCCATACGGTCAACGATTTCTTTCTATTGTCCTTGGGGCGGGCCAAACTGACCTTGGGGTATTTACAACATTTGAAGAAAGGAGTCATGCGGACGAGGCCAACATTGTAGTCCCACATGATTGTATAATCGGTGTCGTCTCCAGGCATTTTGAAGTCATACTGGAAGACTGCGTTTGGGTCAATAAATGGGCCATCCTATCTCAGGGGGTCATGCTATTTAAAAATTTGTTTTCTCGTTTTTTACCTTCGAAGCTTTCTCTACCGGTCTTCTCGAAGAAGTCCTTCTTCCCGCTATTGTAGGGGATGTGCCGGGCGTGGTCCTGTATGTTCCCGAGTGGGTGGACGCGGAACTTCCGAATTTGGCGCAGCGAGGCCTCATCCAACCTCTCGTGGGGGTAAAAGTTGACGGCCCCCTTGGGCCTGCTGGCGGGAAGAAGGGCTGCGCTCTTCGGTATCTTCTGTTTCGGCATCATGGGCTCCGGAAGACCCGACTCGTCCGGTAGAGAAGTCGTTGGAGACGACGACGAGGCTGGGCTTGGGGGAAACCGGTTGATTGGCGGCCCTGGAGGGGCAGGGTTAAGAAGAGAGGCCACGGACAGCATGGCGGTGAGTGGTAGTGGGGGCAGGATGTCTCGAATGCGGATGGAGTACTGATGCAAGCAAAGTTGCGGGATGGGCTGTCTACGAAAAGGGCCCGGAGGAAGAGAGAATTAGGTAGATAAACTCAAGACAGACAGGCAGCGCTTGTATCGGCGGGACAGAAAAAGGAGGGTGAGGAAACCAAGTCCTTTTGAGTTTGGCAAACAGACGAACTCTTGAAGCACGCCCTCGCGAGACGGCGAGCCCATGCTGGTACAAGGGGACCGAGATTGCTTCCTTTCTTGACTGTACCCAGTCATGCAGCTATCTGCAGAGCACTTGGGCGGTGTCCGGTGCTGCCTTGTTGATCGTGGTATTCGGTGCAGCTTTCTTTGTTAGAGATGTCTTGGAATCGACCTGTGAGAGCAGAGCAGGTCGTTTGTGTATGCCCACCGCTATTTAGGGGATCGAGTTCAGAGCTATGAAAGTGACAGGTGACAAGAGAGATATCAAGGGATGGGCAAGGCAAGGAAACGGCCGAAGCAGCCCTAAGCTAGCCTGTCTATCTAAGATGAGGGACGTCGGATCCGGAAGGATGAAGATGGAGGCGAGAGGAGCACCGCTGGGCCGGCAGAGCAACCTTCTCACGGAGCGTTTCGGAAGTAGAAGACCCTCCCCCAAATCGCCAAACGATGCGTTCGATTCCGGCAGACTTGCCGACGAGATAGTCCCAAGCAATAACTGGATGTATCACGTCGATCCGTGGTCTTCCAGGACAGCGTCGAGGTAAGGTTGGTTTCATTACATCTCACCAGTCCAGACGCTGGCCCGAAAGGGGTGATCACAGGCGACCGCATGACGCAGAGGATCTGTCGCTAGAGACAGCAAATGAGTTTGACACAGCAAATACTTTACGACGGACTGCCCAAACAGGGACCGGGATTGTTTGAAAGTCTTGACAGAAAGCAACATCGCGGAAGGCTGCATATATGGTGCCGTCCAAGTTACTAGGCTAGGCGGTTTCTCAAGAGGGTAGAACAAAGAAAAGGGCCAGCGTTAAGCATATTGGATCCTAGACAACGATTGCTAGACTCGACACACGTGTACCCAGTGGCTCCCATTTTGTAAGGGGGTAGGGGGTAGGCCCAGGAAGGAAGGCTGGCTCACTCCGTAACATTCCACCCCAGCCATTTCTTCGCTGTTCTTCTACATTTGAGACAGGGAGCGAAGAAACGGTCTTGGGCTTGACCGCCGCGAAGGCGACTTAGTCGGTGGAGAGAGTTATGTGCCTATCCGGGAAACACGTAGGTCCTCTTTCACTCGATTCAAAGAAAATCAGTGAAATATTTCGATTTCGAGAAGCGTCAGAAGCAACCTCTCAAGGGCACCCCCCGTCGGCAGCGAGTGTCGTGGTTGCGGAGATTGCAGTTGTCGTCACATCTAGTCTATCTTTGCTCTAGAGCCACGCTGCGTACATAAAAATAGATGATACGTCGGAGGGCAACACAGAGAGTCACACCTGAATCTGTAAAGATGTCGCCAATATGCAGGTGGGTTGTGCTAATAAGTGAACCACCACCGAGCAGAGATTGACCTCTTCTACCGTGATGCTTCTCTTCGCAACCACAACCAACCGTACGTAGCGTGGTCCGCAAAAGTGAGAGGTGAGAGGTGATAATAAGTCTTATTAACAGGTGGAGTGGGGAGACAATAGATGAGAAACTGTGGCTTACCTACCTCCCAGGTAGGTGACTTGTGTCTCCTCGCCCATAAATCCAAAGAGAATTGGCCATCTCCTCGGCTGGAGAATTTCTCTGGACTGAGCAGAAGTTAGGCGGCCGGTAGGCTGCCTCCGTGGGACATCTAAGCTTCGAGTCATCGGCCCCCCTGGGCTTGTCTCTCAACAAGTTGTGGTTCCAACGACACTGGAATATGCGGCTTGCCGTCATGCTATAGCACCAAGCAGATTGCATTACCGCAAATGAATGCTAAACAAACAGGAAGGGTAAGCGGATAAAGCAATGTATTGTAGGGTGCCGGAAAGAGCCAAACAAGAGCAAGATGCGCTGCAGCTGTTTCTGCGAGGAAAGATGCTGAGCCCTGATACTCAGCAGTTTTTTCCTTCTTCTAGAACATTCACTAGACTGGTACCGAGCTCTTATGCTCTCATGGCGTGATGCCACGGGAAGGCCATGTCAGGCGTGAAATGCCCCACTCGTTCCGGCAGACGGGAGCGTGGAATGGGTATCCTGGCCACGGTTGCAAGTGCTCTGAATAGACACGGAAGACAGAACCGGCGGCAACAGAAGGCAGATGGCATGGGCTCATAACGATCCGGCCTCGTCGGGTCACTCGCCTTTTCCTCTTTCCTGAAGGGGCCAAGTATGAGCCTCAACAAGGCTACTTCCGGTAAGATGGAAGAGTTTCAGAGCTGATTGTCACGCCGTCTGTTGTCGTACAGCGTAGGAGTGACAGGTGACAGGCAGAAGTCCTGGGCGATTCCCATGCGTGGTGCAACTTTGCAACAGAAGCCACGGGGACTTACAGTCGACTTCGGGAAATTTTGCGTCTCTTTGCATTTAGGAAACATTGCTAAACAGGTCACACAACACATGCGCGGCGGAGAATTACGCACCAATTGCTCGTAGAGACGTTAGTCACTAGCACGACCATGTGTTCCGGTAGGACGAATAGTCTTGGTGGAAAAGAAGGGAACCTCCACCGCCAGGACTCTAAAGTGAAATACCCCAGGTTTCTAAAGCGGGCGAAGTAGAAGATCCAGTTGACAGTGTACAGATTATGGATGGCTAGATCTCATGCTGGCCATGTAGGTAGGCGGTGATGTCTGCATGAGATTTGGATGAGATTGGGACCAACAGCCAACCAACAGCGGCAGAGCAGTAGAGCAGTAGAGGGTTCAGATCGAACTTCGTATACTCGCGGTATTAGTATTAAGAAAGTGATGGTAGTGGTAGATAAATATCACTATTGTAGGTAGGCCATCCTGTTTAGGGAACTTCTCTAGAGGAATAGAAGGATGGTAGAGCTTCATTACCCTATCCCCGTTTGTTTTTATCACGTACAACCTAGGTACGTAGTGGTAGCACCGATGTGGCTGATTACATGTGGCTTACGAAGCCCCTCCAGCGCGTATCCAAGCCACATCACACCCATCGCACCCATCACACCCAAAACACGGGCTAGCAAGGTTAAGGAGAGAGAAGCCCCACCGGTCGCTCCTGTCGATAGGACGCGAACCTTGCTCGTTATAGTAATATAATAAATTGTTTACGTGCAACACAACAAACAGGACCTCTGGCCGCTACTGCCTTCTGTACCCTCCCTCACCCCTCGCTACGAAAGAGGAAAAATCACAAAACCTCTGTTGCTAATCCAGAGCGCGACACCCTTCGCTTTTCTTTTCTTACCTTCATGAAAATCTCGAGCAGTTCTGGTCAATTGCGACGTTCCTTCTCTCATTTGACTATTAACAGTTGCGGATTACTTGGAATAACAAATCCCTATCTAATCTGCACGCCACGCGTGAATGTGAATGTGAACGTCCACGTGAACGTGAACGCGCCGCACCTTTTACAATCACAATGGATTCGGACATTATGGAGGACTCGGTCTTTGGCGACGACTTCAACAACGAGTCGGATGGCTTCTCTCCCGAAGCGGTATGCAACAATGTTCTTGTCTCCTATCAATCCAAACATTTACTCATACTCGTCATCCATCTGCAGCGCTAATCTTCCGCTTTCACAGAAACCCAAGGCGAAGGCTGCACCCAAGAAAGCTGCCTCTAAACCAGCCGCCAAAGCTACATCCAAGAAGATGGTCCAAACAACCTTGAAGGCGACCAAGGCCGCCTCTAAGAAGCGCTCCAAGCCTGAGAGCGATGACGACGATAACGACGTGTCTGGTTTCTCCAACACGCCGCCCAGCGCCAAGAAGCAAAGAAAAGCGCCCGCCGCCAAGAAATCCAGTGGCCCGCCCTTGGGAGAGATCGAGAATGATAGCATGATGCTCGATAGTCCCCCGAAGCCGGGAAAGAAGAAGACAGCCACCGAAATATATCAGAAGCTGACCCAGCTGGAGCACATCATCAAGCGTCCTGACACGTATATCGGTTCCGTCGAGCGCACGGAGCAGCAGATGTGGGTTTTCAATAGGGAGACCACTCAGATGGAACTACGACCCAAGGTCGGCTTCGTGCCTGGTCTATACAAGATCTTCGACGAAATCCTTGTCAATGCTGCGGACAACAAGCAGCGAGATAAAAGCATGACCTACATGAAGGTTACCATTAACCGCCAAGAAGGCCAGATCACTGTCGAAAACAACGGTAAAGGTATCCCGGTGGAAATGCACGACAAGGAGAAGGTATACATCCCTGAAATGGTTTTCGGCCACCTCCTTGCCGGTTCCAACTTCGACGACGACGAAAAGAAAACCGTCGGTGGTCGTAACGGTTACGGTGCTAAGCTTTGCAACGTCTTCAGCACCGAGTTTACCCTCGAGTGTCAGGACTCGAAGAATGGTAAGAGGTACAAGCAGACGTGGCGAAACAACATGAGCAAGATGGATAAGGCGAAGATCACGAGTAGCAAGTCTAGTGACTTTGTCCGTGTCACCTTCAAACCGGACTGGCAACGGTTCGGTATGCCGGACGGCATCGATGATGACCTTGAGTCGTTGCTTTACCGCCGAGTCTACGATATGGCCGGCACAGTTCGCGGTATCAAGGTCTACCTCAACGATTCTCACATCAAACTAGACTTCAAGAAATACTGCGAAATGTACGCCAAGGCCATCGCCCGTGAGCGAGGCACCGAAGACGGCACCGAATCTCCCAGCTCTACGGTGATCATTGAAGACACCAAGTCCCATGACCGATGGGAAATTGGGTTTGCTGTCTCAGATGGCTCGTTCCAGCAAGTCTCCTTTGTAAACTCGATCGCTACCACGACAGGTGGTACTCATGTGAATTATATTGCCGACCAGATCTGCGACTCGCTCCTGAAAACACTGAACAAGAAGAAGAAGGGCCATTCGCTCAAGGCAAACCACATCCGCAATCACATCTTCATCTTTATCAACTGCTTGGTCAACAACCCGGCTTTCACTTCGCAGACCAAAGAGCAGATGACAACTAAGGCTAGCCAGTTTGGGAGCAAATGTTCCCTGACGGAAAACTTCCTCAAGAAGATCGGTCAGACGGACGCGATCAACAACATCATCCAGTTTGCGGAGTTAAAAGCTGACAAGATGCTTGCCAAGAGTGACGGTAACAAGCGATCAAGAATTAGCAATGCTAAACTTGTCGATGCCAACTTGGCTGGTACTAGGCATGGTCATGAGTGTACCTTGATCTTGACCGAAGGTGACTCCGCCAAGAGTTTGGCCGTTGCTGGCCGCGCCATCTTGGATCCCGATCGCATTGGCGTCTTCCCTCTCCGAGGTAAGATGCTTAATGTCCGCGACGCTTCGATCGACCAGATCATGAAGAACCAAGAAATCCAGAATATCAAACAGTTCCTCGGGCTGAAGCACAAGACGGTCTATACCGATACGAAATCCCTTCGGTACGGGCACCTAATGATCATGGCAGATCAAGATCACGATGGTAGCCATATTAAAGGCCTCCTTATCAATTTCCTTCAAGTACAATACCCATCTCTCCTCAAGATTCCCGAATTCTTCCAAGAATTCATTACGCCTATTGTGAAGGTCTGGCAAGGGTCAAATCCCAAGAAGCCTCTGAGGTTGAAGTCATTTTTCACTCAGCCTCAATATGAGGAATGGAAAGAGTCGCACCAAGCTGAATTAAGGCGATGGGAATCGAAGTACTACAAGGGTTTGGGTACCAGCTCCAACGAGGACGCCCAAGTCTACTTCAATGATCTTGACAACCACTTGAAGCAGTTCTCTGTGATGCAGCCGGGAGAAGCTGACCTCTTCGAGCTTGCTTTCTCCAAGAAGAAGGCTGATGCCCGTAAAGAGTGGCTCGGCAATTTTGTGCCTGGAACCTACCTCGATCACTCAACCAAGCAAGTCAGCTACGATGACTTTGTCAACAGAGAGTTGATTCTGTTCAGTATGGCTGACAATATGCGATCCATCCCTTCGGTTGTTGATGGCCTGAAACCGGGTCAGCGAAAGGTTATCTACGCTTGCCTTAAGCGAAATCTAACCAAGGACAAGAAGGTCATTGAGTTGGCCGGTTACGTGTCCGAGCAGACAGCGTATCACCACGGTGAAATATCTTTGCAACAAACTATTATCGGTCTAGCGCAGAATTTCGTCGGTTCCAATAACGTCAACTGCCTCGAACCCAGTGGAAACTTCGGTTCCCGACTTGCGGGTGGTTCAGATTCTGCCAGCGCCCGATATATCCACACCCGTCTCTCTCCATTCGCTCGGCGTGTCTTCTCACCTCTAGACGAACCTAATCTAGATATTCAATTGGAAGATGGCAAGAGAATCGAGCCAAGGGTCTATGTACCCGTCATTCCCATGGTTTTGGTGAACGGAGCGGATGGTATTGGCACAGGTTGGAGTACGTCTATTCCGAACTATCACCCAATGGACATTATCAGGAACATCAGACGACGTATGGGACGATTGGATGGTGACGACGAGAAGCCCTTTGAAACGATGACTCCATGGTTCAGGGGTTGGAAAGGTACCTCGCAAGTTGCTGAAAACAACCGCTATCAGTTCAATGGTATTGCATACCGAGATGAGAAGAAGCCCAACGAGGTGATCATCACCGAACTACCGATCCGTATGTGGACCGATGATTTCAAGGCAAAACTAGAGGATATTATTCGGGCTGAGAAGACTCCGTCCTTTATCAAGGACTACAAGGAATTTAATGACCACAAGAATGTTCATTTCGAAATTCAAATGGACGAAAAGCATATGAACAAGGCCATGGATGAGGGCCTCCTCGAGAAGTTCAAGTTGGTTAAGCAAGTTGCTACATCCAATTTGGTCGCCTTTGACACGCGCGGTATGATCCGCAAGTACGAGAAGGTCGAGGATATTCTAGAGGAGTTCTTTCTATACCGGATGGATTTCTACGCCAAACGCAAGGTATGTTGATGCTAGTCAAAGCTCGCTCGAATATGATGCTAACAAATTCTAGGTCTACTGGCTTGGTGTTTACGATGCGGATTATCGCAAGCTGAACAACCAAGCCAGATTTATCCGAGAAATCATGGATGGCAAGCTTGTGGTATCCCGCAAGAAGAAGAAGGTCATCGTTGAAGAGCTTCGCGAGCGGAAGTATGAGTCTTTCCCGAAAAATCAAGATGCCAAAAAGACCAAATCGGAGGAGGAAGAAGAGGGTAATGATGAAGGGAACGACGATGTTGAAGCGGATACCGCCGCGAATGGCTATGACTACCTTCTATCTGTCAGTCTCCGAGACCAACACGTGCTAAGTGCCGCTGCTAACAGTTCGTAGATGCCTATTTGGTCCTTTACCCAGGAGCGGCTCGACCGACTCAAGGAGCAGATCGTCAAGAAGAAGGAAGAGCGTGATGCCCTCGCGGCGCTTAGTGAGAAGGATCTTTGGTGCAAGGATCTAGATGATTTTGAAGCCGAATGGGAGAATCAGCTACGCCTTGACGCCGAAATTAGCACTGGCATCCGTAGAATGGGTCGTCGCACGTCAAAGAAGATCGGTGCGGGACGTGGCCGTAAAGCAAAGGGTGCGGATGATGAGTATGCTCCAGTTGCCAAGTCAAAGCCGGGTCCTAAGGCAGCACCTAAGGCAGCACCTAAGCCAAAGGAGCCACCCAAAGAGAAGAGTGTGCAGCGTTTTGCTGCCATGTTCAATGGTGGAACCAAGAAGACGGGTCTTGATGGAGCAGCAGACTCCGATGATGATCCATTCTCGGATGATGACTTCTCGAAACTCAAGAACCCAGCCAAAAAGGAGCAAGCGACTGCTCAAGATTCGGATGAAGAAGTTCAGCCTGCTCCTCGAAGCAGACGAGCTGCTGCTTCAAAAGCAAAAGCATGGATCGTGGATGACGATGAGTCAGAAAGCGACGATGACAAAATGCTCGGTGATGTTGGTGACTTGGTCAAAGGTATCACGAACAACACCTCTAGTGCATCCGAGAACAAGACTGGTAGACTTAGTTTGTTTTCCATGTCACGACCGGAGAGCAGCAGCGGCAATAGTGCCTCTTTGAAAGTGAAGAGTAAGCCTTCGAAAGTCATGGACTTGGATGATCACGACGATACCAATTACGAAATGCTGGCTAAGTCATCGCCTCACAAGAGCGCCCGTGCCGACGAGTTGGACAGCTTCTTGTCTGATGATGATCTGCCTTCCTTCACTAAACCCGTGAGCAAGTCTAAGTCCTCGATTTCTCAATCCGAGGAACCAGAGCCGAAGGCGAAGGCGGCAGCCACTAAGGAACCAGCGGTCAAGGGTCGTCGCGGCCGCACTGCTGTAGCAAGGAGCAAGGCAAAGGAGGAGAAGCCTGCGAGGAAGGCGGCGGCGCCTAAAGCTGCATCCAAAGCCGTAAACCTATCTCCGGCGGCGAAGGCGTACGCTGCTAAGAAGGAGAAGGCGAAACCGAAGAGGGACGTCTTCGATATGGATGACGACGAGGACGATGAATTGGAGCTTGATGAGCCTGCTTCTCCTCCGCCGAGACCTGTAGCTCGTGGTAGACCTGGCCGCGCTGCTGCGGCGAAGTCGAAACCCATCTACATCATCGATGATGATGAGGAGGAAGAGGAAGACGAGCTGGAGCTAGCTAATAATGATGATGAGGAGGAGCAGAGTGACGATTTCGCTATGGACGACAGCGAGTGAGCTTTGGAATGACCAACTTCTTTCGGGGTTTTATCGGTTATGTTATCATGTTATCGTCTGCCACAGGACTCCAGGTTCGCGTTAGGCTCTCCTTTTCCCATTGATAAGTTACGAACTGGCTACATTCTTGAGCCGGGATGAGGAACAGATGGCGTCGATCACTACTCTTTCCATGATGGGATGGAAGGAAGGCTTTTAATATTTTGGCAGGGGATGAGAATGTCGAATGTCGACAGGTAATCACGAGGCGTTGGGTGGTTATTTCGCTTTCCTGGTTGCGACCATATTCTCACTCATGATGCCTTTCTTACCGTCCTTGATATATACGAATAAGTAAATAGGAATGGCTTCATTGACAATTCTTTCGCCGTGCACGTTAGAGTGGTGATATGTCTTGTACCCTATCTGGTGAGATTATATGTGCTTCGATATAATTTTCTCTCAGTCATTTAGGTGGAGTATGTCACGATTCAGCTACTTCTCATGAACCCGTCCATTATCGACACCCACCAGTCGATGTATTCATTGTATTCCTACATATCTACCCACACCCGGGGCGTGGATGCTGCTCGTCAATAGAAACTCCCCACCCAACGAGAGGGATACTGATCTAGGGATACCGTGAACAGGTTACAGGAGCATCATCTAGATTTGACGGTTGAGTTATAAGTGGCTAGGCAGGTATCTAGTATTCAAGCTAGTGCGAAATATACGAACATGACACACGAGCACCAGGTACAAGAAGTTGAGGAACACAACTCAGCATCTTGTACCTCACATACCTTACCTACCTAGGTAGGTAGGCACGCCATGCTAAGCCTTGCGATACTCTATTCGCGATACTACCTTACCATTCATTACCACCAACCATCTCTCCAGGGTAGTACGTGATATCACGAAGGACAAAGGGGAATCACGACTAACTCGAGAAAGGCACGTATTCTCGGATACGTAAGAATGTTCCCTAACAAGCTGTCTTGGCTAGGCAAGGCACTCACGGTGACAGGCTGCGCCCCGAGGCGTGTCTTCGGATCTCCCTTTCGAACATTCGGTGTGTGGTTGATGTAGTAATGCTACTGTACGCCGCTGACTTTAGTACTACCGTTTAGCAAAGGAGAGGCACCGACTTAAGAAATGTATGTAGAGTCGAGGGTCGATTCCTGTGTAGGTAGGTAGGTAGGTAGGTAGGTAGGTATCTACCTGTTTGCAAAGGGCTTGGCAATCTCGATTGATCATTACCTAGATATATATCTAACGTGATAATAATAGGTACATCTTGTGTTGTCAGCGTCTTCACAGCTTAGCAACGTCTAATGTTAGACGTTCACTCTAGACGAGAACATACAAATGTAGAGCACTACTTCGTCAAGTAAAAAAAGAAGAGAAACGGTCGAAATTACTATCTTACTTAGGCGCAAGTTACTCCCCCCCCTATCGTTCGTATCGCACACTCCTTATAAAAACACGTGCCACTGCTACTGCTATTGCAAAAGCCATTCTCATTCACTAGTAACCCCAGGGTCCTTATTCTTCTCCATGTCTGTCGTTCGTCGCAAGCACACCCTGTCATTCCTATACCACCAGAAACAATTTCTGTCTTGACCGTTTATGGAATGCCATCGCAAAACCTGCAGATGAATGCAAGTCTGACTTATCACTCATTGCCACCCGAGGCCACCAAAGTCGAAAACGTTTCCTCAGGGTAATAAAACCATTAATCCCACGCCAAAGCCTAAATCCGCCAAAAGGCGCATTGTCCACTATGTTAAAAAAAGAAAGTCATGCGCGAAAACACTGTCCGATCTCCATCGAGGAGGCTTAGGAATTCTCGCAAATGTCTCGTATCTTTCTATGCCATGAGTCGTCGTATCAAGTTGTCGTGCCGTACCAGTCGGAGTCGGAAACCAGGGTGGTGTATGTATCGTACTGAGGAGGAAATTGTTATCGGCTACGTTGCCTAATGCTCATCTAAGCGGCGATCAGGGGCTCCTCCTCATCCACGGCACCCTCCGCACTCTGAAAGCTCTGCTTAGGGGCCTGAGGGAAGTCGGTATCCTTCAGGTTGGACTGAGCAGGCTTGGGCGAAATTTCAGGGGAAGCTGATCGACCACGGAGCATCTGCTGGGCCTTGTGGGTGTAGTCACCCATGTACTGCTTCGTAATCTCAGTCGCCTGCGAAGTGTGCTTGGTGGCAACCTGGCGCAACTGCTCAGTCTGGCTGTTGACCACGTCAGAGACCTGCTTAAGGTAGTGGTCGATAAGCTCCTGGTTGGTGGTGTAGATCAAAGGCGCAAAGAACAGGACAGTCGTAGCAACCAGAGCGAGACCCCAGTAAGGGACGATCTTAACAAGGTAATACGACAAGAACGCTCCAACAGCGGCCTACCAACATTTGTTAGCTAGGGCTCGGTCGGGTAAGAATAGATGGCAAGGGCGCAATGGTACTCACGGCTGTGGACGCAGGAACATTCTCAGCGAACAAGATTCTCTGAGACTCGATGACGAAGAAGTTAATAAGCTCGTGAACATCGCCGATCAAAGAATCAAGCGTCTCTCGAGGAACAGTGTAGTACTTTCGGGGTCGGAGCTGAGTAGCAAGACCGTTGCCAAGGATCGTCTTGCCGGCAACTTCAGCGAGAACAGTGATACCCAAAGCCATCCAGGTAAGCTTGAAAGTGTACCGAATGACATCGAGGTATCTAGCCACGAAGATTAACGACACGACGGAAGCATATGCGATGGTGGAAGCCCCTACAATGGCTTATCAGTATACAAAGCCATCCGAGGGTATGGAGTAACTTGGAAGCTTACGAGGATTGTTCCATGACAGCAACTCGGAGAAGAAAGAGTGGTAATGGGTCAGGGGTTGGCCAGTGGCAGCGGGTTGCGAAGGCGTTTGTCGGGCGCTGGCTAGGTTGGAGAACTCGGCAGATGTCTTCGCACTCTGGTCCTTGACGTTCTGGGCTACGGGGCCTGGGGTGATACAAAAGTTAGCTACGATAGCAATAAAGAGGATAGATATTCCAAAGGAATGGATAAGAACCACGTACCAGATGCGATTTGGTTGTAGGCAGCCTGGGCATCTGCGTCGAAGACTGTTAGTTATCATGACGTCGACAGGCCGAAGGGGAAAGTAGCTCGATTAGCATTGGAACACTATTTATTCTAAGTTAGCTTGGACATTATTCTTTGGCAGCGACAGACATAGGATATGGACATCAGGATGAATGCCGAAAAGCAAAGGTAAACTCTTAGAAATGAACTTACCATACTGCCTTTCAGAGAGTCGACAGAGGTGCCATTGGCGGCGGGATTAGTTGCAGAGTCGGCCATTGCGCGTGGTTGGAGATGCGAATGCTATCGTAGCGTAGGAGAGGGATCTCAGATTAAGGGTGTTCTGTGTTCTGCTTCGGAGTACCGGATGCTTGTCCCTTTTTCTGAAGTTATGCGGGTGAGCTGCGTCCACGTCAAATCTCGATTTGGAAGCAAGACAGCTTACAGGTTTGTTGACAGGAGGATATATTGAGTTTCTTTGTTGTCGGGTTAGGTAAAAAGAGAGAAAAGAGTTCCAAGCAACAGAAATATAAAAAGTCCAGGGGTTTTCTGGTGCTTGTTTGTGCGGCAAGATTCAGGTTTATTGGTAGGGGGGAAGAGGTTAGTGGGATTGATCGATCTGGTTGAAGCAAAGCCAAAGAAAAAAAAAGCCCCCAGGCAATAAAAAAAAGGAGTGATTTCATCAAAAGATTACCTAGCCCAAGCTCCGCTGCACTAGAGTACCCGACGTACCGTCTAAGAGACCGACCTACCGCGAATGTGGCTAGTGGCCGTGTGTTGTGACTGCTATGGCAGGCATGACGCCACCCCGACAGCGAGACATTGGGCCAATGATGCACCTACCTGACCAACAATTGTAGGGGATGCTATAGCAACAGCCACATTTCTAGCTATCATGACCCCCCAATTTTCCAATTCGTGTACCAGTGCGCTTTATTTTTGGTGGGTCGATACAATATCTGCCTCAGGCCTCAGGGCTTCCAAAAGCTTCCAGCCCCTACAGTGCCTGAGTGCACTAAAACCATCTGCTAATCACATATCAAACGTCACATGTTATCATCCCATCCATGGATCCAACCCATACTTATATCCAAGACGTTTATTAAAAAGCAGCTCAGGCACTCAGTATCAGATTCTAAACTCTACCAAGTTGCTATAATGCATGGACAGTAAAATATAATGGCCTTTTAAACCACATGTTCATTGTGCCGCATGGTATGCGATCTGGTAATGTACAGTATTTCCCGAAACATCCCTCGAAGAAACCAGCCCCAAAAACTTAGCCCATGTCGTCACTATACAATAAGTCGCATGTGATTATCCGCTAAGGCACACGACACATATCTGGATCTGGGTCTCGTCCATGACTTACCTACCTGGAAAACCCGCTTCGTCGGAGTCGTCTCCTTACATAGTAGGCATGACGGTCAGACAGGGCCCCAAATGACGCATTCTGTCATGATCTGTGATCACTGCATCTCGTTCGTCTCCGACCTCGACCCCTCGTCATCCGCTATCACTGCCGTTAGGTACTGTACGTATGTTATGTAGGCTGCCTACCTATGTACGTATGCACCTAGGTAGCGGAGGAACTGGTCCTCCTACCCAAGGGAACTCTCGACGAGGTAGGGTGGGAACTACAACACCATGTACCTATGTATGTACGCTGCTATGTAGGTGCCTATTATTGATGGATTTATCCTCCTACATTTTTAATATGGATTCGAATTCGCAATCATCTAGAACTTATAGGTAACAGGTAAGTTGCCTAGCCACATATACAAGGAATTTCAATGGCGACAAGATAAGCAAAGGTTGTATTTGGATATCATTATTCTTTGCTACAAAGCAATATAGCAAAATTAGCCCACATGTCCCTTTTCCAAAGCTATCTGTGCCTGCTTGTCTGACACGTTCCCCTCCTGTCCCTATAAGTGGGAGGTAGTTAGCTAAGTACATAAGTATGGCGAGGGTCATGTAGAAGCCCACTCCAGCTCCGATATCGAATGCGAAATAAATGCGCCCGGTCGGCCAACCCCCCATTTTATACATGCAGGGCCGGGGGTAAGTGATTACAATAAGATGAAAAGCGTATGCGCCGTACAGATGCAGACTGTCATGACGAGTCGCTCTAGAAAATGCAACAAATTATTCCGCCACAATACCTCGAGGCCATGCTCTCGCCCCTGAAATGAAGAAAGCCACCTTGGCCATTTCACCCGCTTTACAGCGGCGGATGTAGGTGACGCCACCACACGCGGCCAAGTATTGAAAAGGCTGTTATCGTCGCCATCCCCAGAAACCGCCAGTACCACTAGCGTTAGTAGTGGATGCTGACGCGGTCGCAGGTGCAGCAGCAGCAGCATTCTTAGTACCGCTTCCTGCTTCCGACGTCGATGTCGTAAATCGTCCTATTATCCCCATCGCAGCCGAAGTCACCGTCGCGGTAGGCGATTCTACCGGAGCAAGACCGTAAGTTTTTCGTAGATTCTCAAGCTTCTGCTTATACTCGTCTGCTTCTTGGCGGGCGACAGCTTCGGCTGTTTTGGCTTGCACCAATTCTAGGACCAGCGCTTCGTGCTCATTCGATGTGATTGGTTCCGTTTGCGTCCTGGCTAGTGACGATGTCCGATGGGCGAATGCCGACTGCGTGTTGGGCGTCGACTTGCTACGTCCGAGCTTCAACTCCCGAAGGCCGTTGCTAGGCCCATTACCACCGGCATTGCTGCTGCCCGTGGTCAGGTTGGCCGACGACGAGAACCACCCACCGGTTTCCGGCGTCGATCCAGGCGTCTCAGCTGAAGCCCGCACGCGCATAGTGTGCACTTGTTTCTCGAGACGCTGTTTATCCTGGTGAAGATTCCGCACATGGGCGTGGCTCTCTCGGAGTTGTTCTTTCAGATTGTTGGTCTCTTGTCCAAGTTCGCCGATGCGACGATTAAAGTCTTGCGACTTGGACATCTCAATCCTAAGATGTTCTTTCGTCCTCGCCAACTCGTCGCGGAGCTGCGCCTTGGTCTGCAACGAGGACGACCTGCGTTTTTGCCCTTCTTCAGTGTTGAAGCGACCCTCTACGGCTTCTAGCAACGTAGACAGTCGTTCCTCCGAAACATCGTCCCCTTTCTGCTGTTCATCTTCAGCTCTATTCTCCAGGCCCTCATCCTCTCTGGTTTCAATTGGCCCGCTCTCAGCTTTCCTCCTCAGTCCGCTCAACAACGATTTGACAGCTTTCTTGTCTTCGTCTCTTTCTTCCCTCTCTTGCTGGAGCTGTGTGGCTAACAGCGCATGGTTTCGTTGTAATTCGCTCAGGGCGGTGAGTAGATCCTCGATCTGAGTATGGAGGTTCCTGTCGGCTGCATTGCGACTTGATAGTAGTTTGGGGGCAATTGGTGCGGATTCGCGGATGGACGAGTCGTCAGCATTGGAAGAGGAATCGCGGGAGATGGTGGTCGCGTCGGTGGATGCAGAGCTAAGGACGCTAGCAGAGCTGGCTTCCATGGAATTTAATGTCGACGCGATGCTCTGCTTCGATGCACTTCGGCGCAACATACTCAACGGTCTCAGCGGTGCGGTGAGACCCGGAGAGAGAGTGCCTGATCTCGGAGAGGTGCTGGAAGTCCAGAGACGGCCCAAAAAGCGGGAGGCTGCTGTGGTGACATCGGCCCTTCCGGCGGCATTGGCGCTGGCGATCTTTTCCTCGCGATACCCCTGTTCGAGCTGGGCTAATTTCTCTCGCGATACGACACTAGAGAGACTAACGAATTCGTCTACGAATTCGTCCGCGTTGTAATGATAACAGTCCCACAAGCCGCGAGATAAAAGGAGTTGCATGACATCCTCGAGTTCGGTGCAGGCCAAAATGCGGCTCTGATTCTTGCGCATAAGCGACAGGGCTACCCGCATAATAGTCTCCGACGCGCCTTCGGCAAAAATGACATCGTAGATGCGAAACAGCATGGGCAAGGGGCAAGTCACGGCAAAAAAGGAGAGGAACCATTGTGAAACGTAGGCCGGATCGACCTGGAGATCGTCCAGATGGCTCGATAAGATGGGCAGATTTTGCCGAAGCAGCTCCCGGAACTGATAGATGCGAACATGCAAACCTGACAGGTCGGGCAAGAAGCACGACCGTAGATCGTAATACTCCATCAACCTGTTGTGGAGTGCTTTGGTTAGCTTGGCTTGCATCCTTCTCACTCCATCGACAACTGGACCCAATAAAGGCCGCATGTAATAACGCGTGGGGTGAATCTTGACTGGAACCACTTACCGAACCAAAACGCAGAAAGCTTGGTTGTCGGGCATGTGCATTAGCAGAGGACCAACCAAGAAAGCAAGTCCCTGACAATATCCTATCTTCTGGTCATACAGACTGAAGCATTTCAGGACCCTTCCGAGCATGCGCTGCCCGTCGCCGTCCGGATCCCGGAACATATCGACGCCAGGAAAGCTTCTACCCAGGTCCTTGCCGATGATGCCCTCATAAGGACTCGACTCGCCGCTGAGCCTCTCGAACTGTTCTAGAAGTATGCTGTCTCTGGCAGCGGCCATGCTCTGCCAAACGACGCCCCGTAGTGGTGGTGGAACTCCCTTTCGGATCTTTTTCGATAGTAGCGTCGGAAGCCGGGCTGCAGTCTGCTGATAGTCTTTGACGAGAGCCATGTAGAATTCGAGATCGGTCATGGGCGGCGGGGGTAAAACCGAGTATCGTAAGGCCGTAGGCGTCGGGCCGTTGACCATATCTCGTAGCTGCGCCATGGATGGCGGTCTCGGTCTACGGGCCAGCGGTTGTTGGACGACTTTGACCTTGACGCTCTTCGGGTTCGTAGCTAATTTATTGTTCTCTTGCTCCAGCCGTGCCAGTAGCAATGCTGTAGACTAATAGGTTTAAGAAGGGTCGCGTCAGCATAATCATAATCATAATCACGGTGATAGTCCAACCTCAGCTAAAAGCAGCCAGTGCTGACTTGGCGAGATCTGGGGATAAAAATAGATGGGCCGTAGAACTTACATTGTCGTCTTGATCTTTTACTTGTTCGTCTTCGGTCTTTTGTAATTGGTCCCAATTGACCTCTTCCGTATCAGATTCGTCCATTGAATCGTCGCCGTCGCCGTCTGTGCGTTCTTCTTCTTCTTCTTCTTCTTCTTCTTTGTTGGTGGCAGTATCTTGAAGCTCCTGTAGTAGATTTTTAGAGGGTTCGGCAGAGGTCGGCGATTTTAATTCCTCCTCCATTTCGACTTCGGTTTCGATTTCAATCTTGTCCTCCGTAGCGACTTCACCCTCTTTCGTAGGCGGCGCCGTTGCCGTAGCACTAGTAGGCGTACATTCGTGCCCCCATATGCTCCTTCTAAAAGGCAATGTGTTCGGTGGAAGGTCCGTATTCACCGACAGAGAAGGCGGTTCCGACAGTCGAACCGTCACCATCGAGTCGTGTTCGGGCATTCTGCCTTCGAGTTCGCGTTCGCGCTCGTCTTTCTCAACGGGCGATTTTGTCATATTCGATTCGGTCCAATTTGTGACCATGTTGGCCTGGGACGATTCATTTTTCTGCTGGTTCTCGGGGTCCCGCTCCATCACGAGGCGCAGGCCCTCTTGTCGAAACGAAGGTGGTCGGGAATGACTGGAATGGCCGATCTCTAACCTCCAATTATGTCTTTTCTCCTCGCTTCTTCGAGGCTTAAGCCTTGCCCTCTTGTCTCACTTGATCTCAACTCCCTTGGAATAGTGCATTGAACGACGGTAAAGTAGAGAAGACGGGCGAAGGCGACGGGGGGACGTTAAGGTTACTGGCGATAGCAGCTATGTACCACTGCACGTAGGTAAAGGCTCGAGCTGCTCTGGGTCTAACCACCAGGTACCTATCCAGCCCTTGGTCCTCGAATATTACCTGCCAATAGAGAACAGGGGGTGTCGGGTAAGGTGGACTCGGTTCAGGGATTGAGGAAGACAATCGGCTTGTATGTTTCCTTCTGTTTCGTCGGGGGGTCAAGATTGGTGCTGAACGACAGGCTGGCTGGCTGGGGGGTCCAGAAGGCGAGATTTCAAAATTATGCAATGTCAATTGCTACTACAGGCAAAGACTTGTCGACTTGCCGGTCGATGCTCCATCAAAGAAACAACTAGTGCGACAGTAAAGGAGCGGAGAGTTGGCGAGAGTCGATAGTGAAAGAAAAGGACTATTATGAATGTATACCTAAGGTATAAGGCAGTAAGGTAGGGGATTTAATGAATGACTAAAAGACAGACTAATAAGTAGAAAATACAAACGATAGGGGACCTACACCGACACTTTGACAAGGACGAGAGGGTATTCACAGGATCGAGGAAGAGGGGATAGACGAGATGGATCAATGGCCGTGGACCTCGACCTCCCTATCGCGTTAGGTTGCATTCATCCCATATATCGTAGGTTCAATAAGTCAATAAGTTACACCTAATAACCAACGCGCCTCTCCAATTGAGACTATGAACTGTATGAGTGGCCACTAAAAACCCCGTCCCTGCATTAGCGGGCCAATTTGCAATTTGATTCGTCCCTGTCCCCGAACCATCCCTGAACCACGCACCACCTAGACGGCTTCCCCTTTAAAAAGGTTAGAATACTTAATATGTCCCCTATATATATACAAGCTGCATTCCCCTTTTGCCCTGTAGATAACCTACACATGCCTCTAGCAAAGATTGCACCCTCACTAGCTAACGGCGTCGCGGCATTGTCAGAGTGAAGATTGTCATGTGTTATTATGCCCTTACAGGTGTTGTATGTAAGTTGTTGTTGTTGTTGTTGTATGTTGTAAGTTGGCAGACTAATATCTGGCCGTCTAGACATGTAGAGTCCCAAAGGCGACTCGCCACGCCGCATGATTGGGTCAGGGCTGGTCAGGAGAGAGCCGCGTTCCCGCATAGTCCCGCGACCCATAGGGCGCATAAACTTCTCCACCAAACTTCGAACCACTTGCGCTGCCAAGCTTCTTATTTCAGATGTCTTAGACTCTTAGGTGTATAGTACGGAGTCGGGTGCTTCTTTTTGTATAGCGCCCAGGTAGGCATATAGATATATAGGTAAACCCATAAGTCAGAAAAGTAAGTAAGATTTCGTTCCTCCGAGGTTGTCTAGCAAAAGGTCTTCCCTATTGCCATGTTTTTACATATGTCCGTTCGTAAACATATATGTCTTACCAACCAGGCTCAACCCATCTCGAGCTGTTCAAATTGGAGGATACCTAGGTAATTCCCGATCTGACAGCGCTTTTGCCAAAGTTCACGAGGTTACTATGCGATGTCCAGATATGCCGGTTTTCTTCACTTCATAGTATTCACTACATAAGGTATCTTGTCATCATATTCCTATGTTGTTATAACAAGCCTGTTGCCAGCCCGCCCCACTCCGCTATAATGTCACAACTAAACGCCGCTTGACACACGGTTGGTAGTACAATTGGTGTTACAACATGTCGACAATGTACACGGACTTGGGAGTAAGATTCAAGAGGACATCTATATTCGGATCCAACTTTTTGAACGCTCGTTACTAAGTAGCATGCAAACTATACAGCGTCGTGGCATTGATATATATGCGACGTGACGGAAACAAACCAGCACCCATCCCAAGACTTAACGCCGACATCCAAACAGCCTATCTATAAGGCTTCAGTGTCGCCACCAGACATCGTTGACCTTAGCGGGGTATTTCTCTATACAAGGGTCCGTCGCAATAATGCCCTCGCAAAAAGGGAAGCCGATTCCATACAGGCCGAAAGCGGTAAAAGTGCGTATATATCATGTCCGCCAATGCCCATCTATACCCATCTCCTAGCCCCAGCATTCTAGAGCTACGATAGCTCAATCGTATTAAACCCTTCTCAAGACCCATACGCAGAATTCGCCAAGGAAGATGGCGGCGCTGAAGTCGCCATCTTTGGCGTCCTTTGCTTTCCAGAGACAGGACTAGGATGACCAGGCGCGTGGGGCATATATTTTGGTGCGTTCGTAGGTTGCGCCCCTTGCCGTGTCGAAGGAGCCGGAATTGGCTCCTTATTCGGATCTATACCTGGGTAAAGGCCTTGAAGCTTTTTATACAATTCTTGGATATACTTGGCCGTATCCTCTCGATCTGGGGCGTCTTGGCTCTCCGAACCATCCGGCCCCTGCATCTTTAGCTTAACGATAGTGTTGAGTGGTGGCGCCTTTAGGTACGGATATGGCGCAGCTGTAACATTGCCTTTCTTATCCGCCAATGCTGCTAAATACGCCAGATTTGTTTGGAGCCTACGCATGCAACTGTAACGAGAAGTCAGCGTTTCATTCTCATACAAGTTTTATAATCATACCTACTTGAGAAAGTCTTGTGCCAGCATATCTTCTTCCTGCGTCGGCTTCTTGTCTGGCTCGTTCGCAGGAGCATCGGCACCATTAGTAGTGGCCGCTCGCTCCTTCTTAAGGAATTGCTGCGTATGTTGGATCTGCATAACTTCTAACAGTAGCTCATTGTTGATCTCCAAGATCACGCCAACCCTCTCCTTATCCCTAGAATCCGGTCCGGGACTCAACGGGGTGGATCCGGCCGACGCGTTACTGGGCCCGTTGCTTTGGGCTGAGGCTGGAAATGTCGGCGTTTGTGGTGTGTGAATGTTATTAGAGGGGGGCTGATGTTGGGGGGGTTGCTGCGCGTTATTAGGCGTCTGGTTCTGCGGCGTAGCATGTGCATTTTGTGGTGTTGACAAGTGATGATGCTGCTGCTGTGGTGTCGACGCGCTATTCGGTGTCGGTGTACTTTGAGGAGGCTGACCTTGAAAGGGGCGTTGCGGTGTAGGAGTTGACATGCCCGACGTATTAGACTGAGGCGGCTGCATACGTTGCATCACCTGCTGCTGCTGCGGATTCATTCCATGATGCATTGGAAAGCCGGACATAGGCATGCCACCTCCCATCCCATAGTTAGGGGGGACGTTCATCTGCGGCGCGACGGAGGTCGGAACACCAGCGCCATAGGGCGAGTTTGTATACGGCGGCTGATAGCCAGGCACTAGATAGGTAGCGTCAGCGCGTTAGTATAGTAAACGATGGCCAGTAGTACGAATGAGTGTGTCATGTCCGTGCCTATTGGGCCAGCACAAGAGCCATGGGAAGACAAGAGAGTACACAACGACTGGAGTTTCCTCGGTCAGGCGTCAGGAATGCTGTGTGAACCTGCTAATAGCCGCGCCGAACATGGGGGATAGTAGTAAGGAATATTACGAGAATAGAATGGCGACTAAAGGTGACAAAGAAGCTCGACAGAAAGGAAAAGGTTGCTTGCTTACTCGGGCCATTAGCAGCGGCCATGTGCGGCATACCGGTATTCTGCATCATTCCTGCAGGACCAGGACCTGCCATCATGTTAGGAGCACCTGGGAAAGCGACTCCGGGTTGCGCGCCCATGGGGAACTGGTGCTGGTGCTGGTGCTGATTGTACATCGGAACCTGGTTGGGAGGACCTTGACCGGGCTGCAAATGAGGGTTCTGAGAAGCTGAGTGTGGGGCGCCACCATTGTATTGTGATCCGGCAGGAGGAATAGCATTGGGAAAGCCATAGTTGCCGGCGTACATGGCTCACGATAGGCTGGCACCACGCTGGCACAGCTGGCAGGGCTGGGCGGCGTGGGCGTGACGTGGGCGAGGGCAGATCTGGGACGGGACTCGTTGGGGCTCAGATTCGTTCACCACAAGCGAATGTGGTGTGTCGCGCGTTTGTGTGGGGTGCGTCCGAGAATAGCAAGGGGGTACGACGATCAAGTGCCAGCTATGCGCCCCGATTCCCGAGGAATCTCTGTGCTCCAGCCAAACAACGAGACCTTGGTGTCACTTTATTAAACGGAAACTTTGAGCCAATTTCTTCCTTTAAAGTAAACCTCCTTTCCCTTTTTTTCCTCTTCTAATCGGTTGGTATAGGCCGTTATAGTCGACTTTTGGTACCGAGCACACAACCAGCCAATCCAAAGGCGAGACCGCCGCAAAGAAGGGTACGGCGCAGTTGCAAGTATGTACCTTAATCGAAGGAGACACACGGGCACAGCACGCAGGTACCTAGGGGAAATAAACGTACGTAGGCCCGAATAGTGCAATGTACCTGTACCGTACCAAGGCCAACTGCACGGGATAGGGTACCTAGGGAACAGGCTAATGCTGGAGCAGACGGTCCCAGGGTTTCTCCCTTCTTGAAGGGACACCTCGGGGCGTGGTCTACCACACGTTGTATTTTCTTAAGACGAGAGCCAGGGATCCGATATGAAGATGAGTCAATATGGCAAGGTACCTTTAATCAGAGCGGGACCACGAAATGTGTACCGTAGGGAAGAGGTGGTACGGTACGTAAGGCAGGTTACTGTAGGTTAGGCAGGTAAGTTGGGTAGGTAGGTATGTGAGGTATGATGTATGATGCTAATTCGCCAATCTGCGAATCTCATCAGTTCCCGCGTGGGCCAAATGCTTGCATCTACTAAGAAGCTAAGCCCAGAACCTACATGTAATAAGTTGGGTACCTTAGATACCAAGGTATCCCCAGGTAGCTAGAAGTATGCAGGTAGGGTACCCGTACCCAAGATAGAATAAGGCAAGTAAGGTAATGTAGGTATTGTATTGTACAATACCCTATTCGTATCGAACGCCCCCGTCTTGGGAGGTCCAGGTGCCGGCCGGGGCAACTAGACAGATACTAGTAATAAGGGTTGGTAAGGGGGAAAAGGCTGTGACAGGACGGCCGTATGCAGTAATGGCAAGGATTCGCCTGTGGGACGTATGCCACTGTGAACTGGAGCGGATGAGTGGATGGAGGATGCGTCAAAATGATGAGTGCCTTGTGTTGCCCGTCAGAAAGCAATAAGAGGGTCTGACAGATTGGGGCCTGGCGGCAGTGGCAGTGGGAGGCTTCGTTTCCAAGGAGGGAGGTATGTATGTTAATCTGTAGGTTATGTAGTATTCCGTAATCAATAAGATAGATAGAGATAGGCCGGTGGGTTGTGGGTGCGGGTGCGTTTCCTGGTGCGTTGCGTCTCTATAGTGTGACTGGAAGATAGGCGAGAAAATCAGGGAAGACGGGGTGAGCAAATGGAAAAATGCTTCTAGAAAGGTGCAGGTGGCGCTCCGTCTCTGTCTTGCTGCGGCAAATTAGCGAAAGGCCACGGCCGTGGGCTGACGCTTAACTTAATGAGCTTATGCTTATGGCTCGTGCCCATAGGCTCGCATGGGGAATGGGGAGCGGGTCCTCCCAAAGTTTTGGTTGCTTATCTTTTTGGACTCCAGCGCCTCACCTCCACTGCTCCAGTGCCTCCAGTGCAATATAGCACACCCTAGTAGCCTCCACTTTTATAGTCGATTTTATCCCAACCTCCCTCCTTAAGTATTTCGAATTCGACCACTTGCATGACTATGTACTCGCATACTACTTCCTAAGAGCTTTGCCGATTCTGTTCTATTATTCTGTACGAAGTATAGAGACATCACTTAAACGAGATGGGAGGAGAATGGTTCAGACTATAACCACGGCGCTACAGTGCTAATCCCAAAGATCATTTATAGGTTATAATATTCAAGAGAATCGTCATCGAAGGTATAGCATCAGCTGCTGTCTCTATATAGGTAGTATGCAGTACGAGTCCTAGGGTTTCTTTTAGAGGGGAATCCTACCCAAATACAAACTCTCTCCAATTCCTCCCCAGTCGTTCAACGCCCTCACGCAAGTCCCACCCTTTAATCTTACATATTCTTCTACATGCCTCCTCTAGGTACTGATCCATCTGTTCTCCTGCTGTATGTAGATCACTCTCGACTAATATACGATCATCTGGTATGGCGCGGATTGCTTCTTCAGCTTTATCTCCGCCTCCTGTGGCCCAATTTACCACAATGGAAAACGAAAAGAATATTGACGCTGGCACCGACGGATGAAGATACTGCTTAACAACTTCGACAGGGCCGCTAAATGAGTGCAGGCAAATCCGCGGAGGGAAAGGTTGAGGTCCCCCTATAGTGAGATCTGAACCCGCGCTCTTTCCTTTTCCCCTGTCGCGAGGTCCAGTATGGTCATCGTCGTCGTCTTCGTCTTCGGAGGAGTCTGAGAAATCCTCCGCCCCCTTAGCGACCTGTTTCTTCTCCCTTCTCGACATGACATCTTTCTCATGTCCTTTCCACAACGCAGCTATGGTTTGATACAACACGCCATGTGCTTGAACGCCGTGAACGCTGACTGCGCGACCCATCTCACCCGCAAGCCGCAGCTGGGCCTGGAGAACCGCAGCCTGATGGTTCATCTGTACTCGGAAAGGGCTTAGTAGTCTACCCTCTCGGCCACCGGGTGTGAGCCCCTCATCGCGTTGAGTTTGATAGGTTGAGGTCGAGCTCTGAGGAAGCCGAAATGCTTTATCTAGGCCCACTTCACCAACTAGAGCCAGCGGATACTTCTCTAGCCTGGACTTGGTTTCGTTCAGAAACTCGGACAGGGGCCGCGGATCTGGCAACCCTTCGTTAAACGATACGTCTTTAGATGAAGGCGCCGGGGTCAAAACATTATCGTAATGTGATGTTTTACTGGGTGGTGTCCCATCATATGCTTGATCGGTGGACGTATCATCGTAGAACTGGTATGAAAACCAGGGGTGCCAGCCAAAGCAGGGGAGTATGCGGCCGTTAGTAGGCAAGTCGGACGAAATAGCGATGTCGCTGTCTTTAATCCCCTGCTGTGAAGCTACGTCAGACACAAGGTCTTGATCTTGGGCCCGTGTAGACATGACTGTTAGAGCACGTGCTTTCATATCTGGTATACCCGCTATCGACGCCATGGTGTCGGTTGGGTGGCAGTGGGCGTCAAAGACCCCAATATCCCAAGGGAAGGGTTCCTGGGGAATACCCGACTCATTTTGTGTCGGTAGTGTACCTGGCAGGGGGGACTCAGATTCCCCTGAGTGCTGTTGACACATGGTGTCAATTCAACCAAGCCAAATCTCATGTAAATGGGCTTTCGAATGAGCCAAAACAACGAGCGAGCCCTATTGCTTGAAACAGGCACAGTAGTGAGCTTGAAGCACAATGGAGTTTAGGCCGCCAGAGCCTGTGGTTTGAGACCCGAGTTGCCAATTGCAAATATAAGATACAGGGACAGATCTCCCAGCTGTTTAGCCGCCTATATGTTGTAGACCTAGACTTGGGTTAGTATACTTAACCGTCATTTGATATGTCACGGCAAGTGATTAAGTATCCTCCAATATGAGTCAGACAGACTACTTGGAGAAGGTACTAGAAACGATATAGGAACACAAGATAAGGAGGCACAACAGATGGGGGCTATCGATATGTTTCTTTTGGGACGTCTGACCTTATCTGGTAGTATGATGACTTTGATACACCGAAATCTGTAATTTTCACCGTATAATTGATACTTATTTGACGTGTGTGCAATTGCTGTGTGTGTGTATGTGTATGCATTCGATATGCACCTAAGAATCGATTGGGGTAATTTAGTTTGAGAAGACCCTGTATTTTGTGACGTCAGGGACGCCGCCTTTATCATTGACCCTTTAACTGAGATCTCTGATATTTCCCTCTTATTCTTTAGGTACTTAATGCATTCCCCACAGCTCCGAAAAGCTGGGGCCGGGCAGGACGGATCATGCCGGTCTATTACCTAGGTAAACTATAATAGCTATAGACAAAAAGTTCGTATATTAATGGATCAGTATGCCATCTTTTAAACTTGTTAGTAGATGTATAAGATCAAGCATGATATAATTCTCTCACCTAGCAGCCCAGGTAGGTACTCGAGTGGGATTTGGGGAGATGATTATATTTGTCACTACCTCAGAGGTATCTCCGTTGTATACCTGACATATAATAAGCAGACTGGAAGAACATGCATATCTACATACACCTACATACTTCGTACATGTATCCGATGTAAGAAGGATTCGGTTCGGTATCATAAACCCCGCCACCAAGCCGCCGTTCAGCCGTCCCAGCATCTTACGAGAACATTGGACAATCAGACAATGAAAAGTTGGGTACATTAGTACATACATACCTTTATCGGCATGTGAAAGTTGCTCGGCGCTGCCTGCGCATTACTACCTTTACTATTGCGGCGTTAGAAGTTTGCTACACCACACCCTATCATAGGCGAAACGACAAATAGAGTGCCTTAGCTTCGAGTTTCTTCGTGTCTGATTACATCGCCCCCGTCGCTTTTCGACTTGGACTCCTCACCTGTGTTACCATCAGACGGGCACTTAACCTCCCCTTCCCTTCTTCCCTTCCCACCCTCCGTCTTCTAACATTACCCGATGTGAATTGCGATTGAGACAAATTCGGACTGGATCCAAATTTCAACCATCATGTGAACCGATAGACTTCCGGATTCGTCAGTCAGCCCATCTCGCAAGTCGATGAGCAAACCCGCCAAAGACGAAGGAATTCCAGACTACTAGAGGCGAAGAGAATATCTGCCGCATTCCTCCCCATGGCGGCCTTCAATCCCCTCCAATTCTTCATATTCCCGTTCCTCTTCCTCGTCGCCCTCCCGCTTGCCCTTTGCGCAGGATTTACTACCATCCTAGCGTTTATGGTTCTATTCCTGCGCTTGTTTCTCGTATATTTCGATGTCGGGCTTGAGACCCTGCGCTACGCGTTGCTCGGCCACGCCGCGCATACCCGCTACGTAGCGTCGCAGCAGACCCCCAATACCACACCGACGCCGTCGGAAGCCTCGCCGCCGTCCTCTCCCGAGGCCCGAACGCGACGCCGGCGTAAGAGACAGAGCAGCGTCAGCAGCGGCGCAACGACGCCCATCGGAAACCGGGATGGGCTAGGCCTGACGCCTAGCATCGGCTTCGAGAGAGATTTCGAGGGCGTGGGGGGGTGGAGGTTGGATCGGGTGGATATCGATGCAGATGCGGCAGAGGACCAGCAGTGGTATACCCTCAACTCGCGACTCGACATTCCGGACCGCCGCCATCATTTCAGATCGCAGAGCGGGGGTGCGGTCTTATCAGGGGCCAACGGGCTCGGCCTCTATGTGAAAGGCGCAAATACGGCCGGAGCCTATAGTCCCGATGGGTTAAGAATATACGCGTCGCCCAACAGCTCCAAGTCGCGAACGCCAACAAGTAGCAAACCACACGCTTTCACGAAGCTTGACGAAGATGAATACTTTCCTACGCTCGAGGGCAAACATGCGAAAAAGTGTCGGGTCTAGGAGAATTAAGTGAAAAGGTTAAGGTAAATTTGCCATAGGGATTGAGCGAAGCTGAATGACTCTTGTAAAGGTGATCTTATTTGATTAGAAAGGATCGGCGTTATGTCTCGGAAAATATGACTCTCATGACGGTTCAAGTTTTTCTGGGAGGGAGTTCGGGTATGGTCAAAACCCAAAAGCGTGGATAACTGTCTGGTCAACTGGTTGGTCACATAAGAGGGATCGGGTACTTGGGTTGTATCATAACGGAAGTACGTATCAATATGATTTGTTTGTGGATATAAAGACGATCAAGAATTTGAAGCAATGGTATCCTAACGAACTGTCAACGCCCAACGCCTTTCATGACATCCCATGTTACTCATCAACGCAAACTTGCCCATTCGAGATGCTCGGTGCAGCCCTGATCTGCCCCAACCCTAGAGCGTTTGCCATAAGTAATTGGCATAGAAGAAGCGCGAGAACTTCTTGTCCATATTTATGACATGGACATCGCCCTTGCGATCGTTACGCACAATGGCTCTGGAGAACTCGCCGTCCCTCTCGTCTCGCTCCAACTCGATACCCAGGCTTCGATATACCTTCAGTCGCAGTAACACCTCGTCGTCCACCGGGTCTCTTCGAGCGTCGTCCGGCGACCCTTCTAGTCCTTGCAATTCCAGCTGTTGCAGGCGAGCCGCTAGGTCGGCCTGCTGCGAGGACATGCGCTCCGCTTCCATCTCTAGGTCGGATGCGGCTTTCGCGATGCGGAATTTCTGCGTGTCGAGGCGCGAGATCTCGGATGCGTGCGCGGAGGACGAGTGCGTCGACGTGAGTTCCTCGTGCTGCGACTGTAGGGTGTTGAGGGAGCGGCCGAGCTCTGTTTTGTTGATCCACACGTCAGCATAATTCGAGGGGGTAGCAGGTCGCTGCAAAGGATCATACTCTTTAGAGACGTCTCGGCTTCTCTGATTCGCAGCTCTCGCGCTTGTCTAAGGGTCGAGAGGGAGTCGGTGATGCGCGAGACAGCGAGCTTGTCTGGGGCGATGTTGAAGTTATTGATTGTATGGTGGATGAGCTACATTATGTTAGTAGGCTGAATTACTAGGAGAAATGTAGGAATTATCGTACAGTGGCAGGATCCTCGTCGAGAAGCATATTGGCGGATTTGATTCGACTCAAACGTCTTGGGGTCGTAATATCTTGATGTCAGGGTCTAGGTTATCCGAAATCGCTGTAGTCTGATGTGTTTCTTTGCAATCAGAAAGTTGCAAGACAGTCAGAAAGTTGCAAGACAGTTAGTGTATCGTGTTGTAGCTGTGTAGGAAAAGTCCCAAGGCCTAATGCGGTAATAGACAAAACAAACCAGGGTATCACCAGGCCGACCCGCTTGCTCGCTAAATCTGTACTGTAAAGCTCAGGCGATCTGTATAAGTACCCACTGTACCCACATGTCAATCCATGTCACTTCCCCTCTGCGTCATTAACGCCACACCTAGACGTAAGGCCACTGACTGGATCCGACGATAGGTCCAGAGCTCCCGCCACATTTTCTTCGTAAGTATTGTACCACCTGCAAGTTTAATCGTCGACAAGTCAAGTCGCCTTCGTCCTTAAAAGTATTCGCCGTCTACATAACAAAAGCAACCACTCCATTACGAATAGCTACATAGTATATACACTATAGACCATCTGATTTTAGTACCATAAACTCTTCTTACAGAAGTTTGACGAGTTACAACATGACGGCATTACCTTGTATGTCCCCACGATGGAAGCCTATTCCCCGTTACCCCTCTAGTGTATAACGAGTATATACTGACCGCGCTGTTCTTGTTACTTCTAGATGCCGGCGATGCGGAAATGTACGGTTTCTTCGATATATCCTCGCTCTGGCACGTCGGCTGACTTTTATTTAACTAGCCCGCTGAGAGAAGCGGAACTCGAGACTTTGCGAACACAATATGAGAAAGAGGGCGATATGGCCGGTATACAAACCAAGTTTAACTATGCGTGGGTGTGTCTGCCTAGAAATACTCGCAAGAGAAATACCTCCTTGGCAGCAGCGTGCTCATTTCCTCGTGCAGGGCCTAATCAAATCCAACGCTCGGAGGGATCAACAGTTAGGAGCTCAACTACTTTCAGAAATATTTCGAGTATCCCCTGACCGCCGCCGCGAGTGCCTCTACTACCTAGCGTTAGCCAACTACAAACTTGGGAACTATGGAGAGGCGAGACGCTACAATGATTTGCTGCTGGATAAGGAGCCAGCAAACCACCAAGCGGCCGACCTGCGCAAATCAATCGATGACAAGGTGACTAAAGAGGGATTGGTGGGTGTTGCCATCATAAGCGGCGTGGCTATCGCTGCTGGTGTAGTTGGAGGAATCCTATTCCGGGGCAAGAGGCGGTAAGGATAGGACGAGGCGTATCTCATCTATGAAGGAAGCTCAGTACCGAAAGATGGGGCTACGAGAATACCTTTCATGGTGCTATTTTTCGAACACTGATGGCGTTGTATCGGCCGGCGTCGGAAGAACATCTCCCTATCGTTGTTTGCTGTCGGTTGTCTAGGAGGTAAATACATTCTCGGCGGGTCAAAGACAAGGAAATGGACTCAACGAAGCACTAAGGTTGGGGTCTCAGTGGCAGTACTGCATATATCTTGGCACGAATATTATGAAATAGTGCAAACTACCACACTCTGGACTTATTATTCATGGGTACCTACATAGTAGCATTTGAATAGCAGTCGTCTCATTTCTAGGAATCATACCTGCCAGGTAGGTGCCGTAGATAGGCCCTAGGGAGTAGGTACCTAGACAATGGTTTGTTCGATATTGCTATTTGTTATTTGGATACACAACCTCTTCTACTACGTACCTAGAGTTCAAGCCTACATGTACTCATGCGGCTATTGAGGTACTGATCAAACCACAAACGTGTGACTCTTGAAGCTGCGGGTAGTACTGAATCATTGTAGATACCTCGGTACCTATATGTAGTGACTGTTGCTTATATAATCATTAAGGACACGGTCTTATTATTGGATGTGGCTGTGCGTTTGGCAAGGTTGCGTTGCCCCGCGGTACGTATCCCGGTCATTGAATGACGCCAGCTTGGGAACCCAGGGAAGCTTGCCTTGCGACCGCTAATGGTTTATGGATCCATGGTCCATGGATAACGGCCGATCGTTGTAGACTTCAACCTACACGCCCTTGAACGCGCACCTCTTTACTCATTACCCATCAAGTATCTCCTGATACAAGACCCTTCTCACATCCATATCACTACTTGCTGCCATCGCAGTATCATTCCCTAAGTCCAGGTCAGGATAGAAGGTCGCATACCAGCACTCCAGATCTTGGGCTGCCTACGATATCCCAATCATCCGCCCAAGTCCCCTATCTTAAGAACGGACACTTCCTTGACCTTCTCCGATACTTTCAAAGGTAACGCTTCATGTCACACTGTCAGCACAGTCTTGCATTTTCAAGTCTCATGTCGCTGTAGTTTCCTCCGCCGGTGGATGGAATACAAGGTGTGTTACATTCAATATTGTCCCGTTTATATCATAGGTATCTCATCTTATGTACCTTTCAGCTACTAACCTATAAGAACCAGTTGTCCCTGAGCCTGCCTTTGATACCAGATACCCTGATACCATATTCCTACACACCCTCCGGGTACAAATCCGCCTTGTCGGCTATATCCATCAGCCCAACCTGCGCTCTACCGCCCCAGCATCTAGTCGGCGACATCAGCCTTGCGAACTTAATCGCCTTCATTACTTTGAGTCCCCGTCCACCCAAGGAGCTGTTCCTCGGTACAATTTTCCTTTGGAAATCCATATCTCCAATCGGTCAAGGCTAGTACTTTTATTGTACACTTGTCAGACTGGCGTTCCGAGCACTTCGCGCAGCCGGCCTAGCTATTGGCCTAGGACTCACTGCCTTTGGCGCATACCAACAGTCAAGGCAGCGCCAGATGGCATCTAGAAACCATCACCTTGATGCGACTACTAGTCGCGAAGTTGTCTACTGTCACCACTGCGAACACGAGTGGTACCGAGATGAACGTCCAAGCACCCTAGACTGCCCCCGATGTCATAGCGAGATTACGGAGATAGTATGTTTTGATTGTCGATCCATATATCAACCTAATAGCTGCTAACAGATAGCCAGGTATCACCCAACAATGATCCTCGAAACCTAAGTGATAACGATTCGCTCCCTGACTATGAGGACCGTCATCGACATGCTCGCGACTCCGATGACGATCCCGACGAAGATGACATTGAGCAACACATATTACAAGGCCCCGGAGGCTTCTTTAGTCGACGTGCTATCTACCAATCTCCTGACCGTCAAGCCTCCAACGGACCACGAGCTGCTCCTGACAACGCCGATCAGATTTTCCGCCGATTTACGGAGCTGATTGGAGATCTTGGAGGTCCTGCCATGGTCGGTCGCTCTGGTCCAGACACACTATTTTCTAACCCTCCTCCGCGAGTTACGGTGCAGAGATTTTCAGGCCCTGGCTTCACTGCCGGTGTCAGCAGCTTTACCATTACCACAGGACCTGGTAGAAACCGCCCTGACCCTAGCCGTAGTCCGGGTCCTGGCATGGGACCTGATGACCCATTTCAAAGGTGATGTTCCCTATCCCCGTATCATGACCCGGTCGCTTCAGAAATAGCATATATATAGAGAGAGAGAGGCATCCACTGACCCATAATACAGGATGTTTGGCAATATAATAGGAGAGATGGGCCCTCCCATAGATCATGGTGGTCCTCGTTCTCCAAATCAGAACGAGGGGGACGGCAATGCACGCCAAAATGCAGATTTTTCAATGGCTTTAAGTCAGCTTATAGCAAGCCTTATCAATCCTCATATGGTCCATGGAGATGCTGTTTACTCGCAAGAGGCGCTAGACCGTATCATCACGAATCTGATGGAGGCAAACCCTCAGTCGAACGCGCCAGCCCCTGCTTCAGACGAAGCTATCGCGAAGCTACCGAAGAAGAAACTAGATGAGGAGATGCTGGGACCTGAGCTGAAGGGCGAATGCACCATATGCATCGACGACATGAAGGTAGGAGATGAGGCTGTTGTACTGCCATGCAAGCATTGGTTTCACGAACAGTGTGTCGTTCTATGGTTGAAGCAGCACAACACTTGCCCCATATGTCGTGCCGCTATCGACGGCGATGCCGCCGGCCGTCCCAGTGGTGCGGCCCCGGCCTCTCAGTCTAGTCCATCAGACTTACCGTCTCCCTTTAGAAGACCTTCAATTCCGGGTTACTTTAGAAACGTCCAAGCTGGTTCCTCTGGCCGACAGGAGCCGTTATTTCGACGAGATTCGAATTCGCCCCCCATGAATCCTAGGTCATCACAACAAACGAGAGTCAGAAGCCCTTCTCCGTCCAGCCGTCGTTCGGCGCAGAGCGAGAGGGCACGTGATGGGAGAGGATCCTCGGGTAGTGGACCGTTTAATTGGATTCGAGACCAATTTAGAGATAGGCGGTCGTAAATATGTCTTTACTCCAATATTATGACGGGGCCATTACAGACGTTTTGGACTGGGTCCTGCTGAGAATAATCAACGTTAGTCGAAAGATCGAATAGCAGGGTGGAACTTTTGCGGCACCTTTTAATGTCGCTAGACATTAACAAGGTATGATTGAACGGGTTACATTGTCACGCTCTTTACATTCGCGGGGGGGGGGGGTAATACTAGAGTCATAGTTCCCACAGACCCATATCTCGGCTCAGGGTCATTCAGGGGATAGCCTGTTCAGGGTTTCCACGCCTGGTTTGTATGGATAGTGCGCAGCATTCGAGAATTGCATGGTAGACATGAAGGTGGTACGGAAGTTGGAGAGGACACGAAATATTGCCCGTGCAGCTCCCAAGGGGGAAAAGGCGGGTTAAGGGTTCCTCGAGATAGATCTCCACGCCTTGATGACAGTCGTCTTGCGATGAATTGACAATAATGACGGCCAAGCCCACAACATATCAGCCTGTGATAATAACACTCGAATTAATTTGGCAGCTACCTAGGTACACATGCGCCATCAAGGTTATTTATTTGGATATTGTATACGCGCATGAAGAGGATCCTAAAGGGTCCTTGACAATGCTTAGGCGATCAGGATCTTACAAAGAGGTAAGTTTCCATAGAGGGGAGTTTATCAAGTACAACAAGTCATCCTCCTTAAGAGTTAGTCCAGTAGACCTTATTCTTTTTCAATGCTACAATGCGAGATCCGAATCTCTTTTGGCGTAGTAGCGTATCTGCCTTGCAATAGAATAGTTAGAGGCATATATTAGCCTCGATGTTCTAGCACGTTCTGCTTATCATGAGGTCTCTTGGGTGAGGCGAGCTTTCTCTCCTTCTTTCTTGTTGTGACACGGAGTCTAATAGGGGCGGAACAAATTCGGTTGTTTAGAAAGTAGGAGCCCCTATTTACAACTCGTACATATGTATGTTCGAACGGTGCCTAATTAGCACGGGCTTTATTAAACGCAAAGCCAACTACCATTACAAGAAAATTAACAAAAAGCCATGAGATTCTATGCTCAGGGTTACGATGGTGAGTTGCCTAGGAGAGAAATAAAGGGCACCGGCTGGGCTTTCTAAGGCCTATACTACGTACAAGATAGGTGCCTAAGAGCTTTTCTATCTAGAACATACATATGTACTGAAAAGATACGGATACATTTCACACATTGCACATGGTCAATATAAGCAACATTAAACCGGATAACGAAAGTCGATTACTATTCAGCTTCCAAAGTGCCATAGTTCCTTCCCAAGGGTCCTAAGCAGGTGATCTGATTCCGGTCTCGTGATCCTCTAATCCACCACCACCCGCCATGTCCCTTCTCTCTCCTTCCCTCTCCCAAGTGTGACTAGCGCATTACGGGGGATCCTGAGACCTATTTCGGGGGTGTGTGGTTAGGTACCTCCCATCTCCGCTCTTCCTTCTTGCGGGGGATGGGGATGGGCTTGCTTCGCGGTATGTCGTCGACGACGCGCCCGGATCCTTGGTCGGCAGACGGATTAGAGGCTCCAGCGCTGGCGCCGCCGTTGGTAGCCGTCTCGGTGCTGTCCTTGGGATCGTCCACGAGGATCCATTCCTCGACCTTCTTCTTCTCCTCGGCGGAGTCGTTCATGGCGGCTGCCATGTTTGCTTGGGGAAGCGGCAGTGATTTGCGACTGTGGTGAGCTTGATGTAGTGTGTTGATATGTGGTTATTTTGTTGTTCTTGTTGTTTTGATTCTTAGAGTAGCTGGTTGCTCTGCAAGGCTATACGAGATGGGATGAATTGCGAGGGAGCGGCTGAGAGAAAGTTTTGGTATCCCAGGTGTTGTGCTTAAATACTTTTTTACCTAGCCAGGAAAACGCCGTTGCTATTGCCGTTGCTGTTGTTGCTGCTACCGATATTTATTGCTATGATAGAGTTGTCGTGGTGGCCCGTGGCCCGTGTCGCGTGCTGTTCCTGAGTCACAACCGACAGCTGTAATCGTTTGCTCAACTGCCGCATCTGATGCTCGAAAGTTTTGTAGTGTAATAACTGAATCACAGGCGAAATAACTGAAAGGTGCTGCCTCCCGTCACGTATATTTGGCGACGCAGCTTCCTTGTGGGGACCTATGCCTCATATACCACTAGCACTTCCCAAATTCTAGTACATTTATATCTCTAGTCCTAGAGCTGCACAAGCTGTATGACTGTTTAAGAGCACACGTCCTACAGTGTTATTAGTATTGCCTTCAAGGGTACCTAACCTGTTGACTGAGATGCCCTTCTACCCTGAGGGACAAGGCTGTTGGATATGGGTAGTCGGGCTGTGAACAAGGCGCAGCTCTGTACACAACGCAAATAGACGAATTAGCATTCCTTGTACTCGCGCCCACATGCAAAAAAAGATAAGAAATTCTGTTAATGAAAATATTTCTGGTTGGAGAGATATACCTACCACTCATATCCTATGATAGCTCATTGCTGCTTAAGCTCTCTAATGCGCTTTGTAAGTGTCAAGCCTCGGCATTTCTTATTATACGCATTTTCTAGTTGTATATACAAATCACGAAGGTGCAAGGTAAAATTCGCTATTAGGTGTAACAATAGTTAGGTAATAGGTGTCAAATTGATATTATGTGTACGGACGTTTAAACTGACCTCTTCGTTGCTCAAAAATATTGGAGAGTATCACATCATTGCAGAATGGTGCCTAATAGGCATCCTTTCACTCAGGTGATAGATGGAACGGAAAGAATTACTTCTTAGGCTGGGGCTGGGGCTTGGGCTTGGGAATAGGGATAGGGTCACTTCGTGGAACAGAAGTGCTGCCGCCATATCCTCCATCAGCTTCAGGCATTTTAGCTTTCTAGCAAAAAGAGATTCTGTAAAATGTAGTGTGGTTTGTAGCGTTTAGTTATTGTATAATTCTCGCTATTGATTGATATCGTAAGGATATGGCAAGAATATGGGCTCAGGAGTCCACATACTTATAGACTTCCGTGATAAATGATGTGTTTTAACTTGATTTTGACTTCAGTGTACAGTCAAGTTGATCCTCCTTTGAAGCATGAAACCAGGGGTACTCGATGGTTTTCTCTCTACTTGTTTTCTTTGTTGTTATGATAGACTGATACAAACTGAATTCCAAGCTTTATTCAACTATCACAATGTCTTATTATATATCCTCTCCCCTTACTGACAGTTCTTCACTACTAAATCCCCTGGAGTTCCAGCGATGAAATTACACTAGTTAAGGGCTAGATAAAACATGTCAAATATGAGCTGTAGAATAACGATTGCAAAATATGCTCTAGCTTCATGCAAGAAATGAAAGCTCCAGGGCTTTTTTACGGGCCACAGTCTATAACCGCTTCTAATAGGGGCATGAGATAATAGCTCGTTGCTTGATTTGCATTTACATGTAAGCTAAAGAATTACATATTTTTGAGTTGGAAAATTCGTTTTCTCAGCACTCAAAGTCTTCCGTTATATGGCAACTAACTCAAGATGGCTAGCACGGAATCTCACTAATAGAAAGAGATAGGTATATGTAAGTTTTTAGATAGACTGGAAGTCGTGTATAATAGATAGCAACTGTCGTAATGATCGAAAATGGACCCCAATTTCTAAGCGTCTTTCTAAAAATCAAATGCCATTGCCACTGTGTGAACTTCACGAGTTAAGGGGGAAACTAGATACGTTATCACTTGAGTAACTCTATAGGATTATTCATGCAGCTCAGATTTACATATGAAACCCTTTCGTGAAGCAAACCCCGAAACCACCATCTAAAACGAATGACATTGTTCACTGCATAGCAACATAAAACCAATACTGGAACCAAAGCTATCCTACAAATTATGAAATATGCGTCCGGAAGAGCGGAAGAGTGGAAGAAAAAGGGGTATCGTGAGCCACCTGTGGCTATGTAAAACATGTGGCTAGTCGATTATTAATCATAGGACTTAACCCCTATTCCACCCAAACTTCGAAATTTCTCTCCACGAAACTACCTGACCGACCTATCTTACCGACTTGCCTAATATAGACACCTCGTATTCTACGTCCGCTCCATCGTGCCTCGGCACCCCATCTCTTCAGGTACAATTTTCGTCCGAATGTGGATGGAGCTAGGCAGCTAACCGACGACGACGGGACTGATTAGCTAATGCGGTGCTGCTGGGGACGGAGCTTTTTTGTTTCATACAAAACGAGTCGTTGATCCCTTCGCCCGTGGGAAACATGGTAGATGTATGTGTATGTCAAGAATTACTCGGGAAATTCGGCAGTGCCGTAATCGTATAGGATAACGACTAAAAGAAATTGACGCTGTAAGCTTCCGTCGGAGTCGACTTCTTTATGGAGTAGGCGGCCTCACTCGGAGGCCTGGAAAGGTCTATAGGTGGTCAAGAATATGCCTCGTCTCTTGAGGGTCAGACGTTTCTGGTACCTCCCCCAAGCAGCCACGGTTTCCCGGCTTCCAGGCTCCCAAATCGGCGCTGATTCCTGGTTACTCGTCTGCAAAGGTCTTGGTAGAACGTGAGCAGTCAAAAAAGTTCGCAGGAAATCATGCCAGTCTAGACTTGCGTTTGACCTTGCTGCATTGCCTGCCGACTCGAATAGTCATCTCGGTGTGCTTGCGTAATCACGCACTGGTGCAGAGGGAGGTGGCGGTGGAAGACGGACCCAAAGAGAAAGCTGCATGTGAAGCCAACCGAACCCCATCACCGTCAGCGTGGAAGGGTGTGGTGCATGCGCAATTGTCCCCCTAGTCTCTCAACTCTATCTTTCCTCAATGTCGATCGGTTGCGGGATGGCCCACCTGGTTCGGGCATCAGCGATTTTTGTTGACAGTCATCTTCGGCGGGCTGGCCCCAGACCAGGGGTGAAACATCGATTGCGGCCCAACGACTCAGCTCATCTCCTTACCCCAGTCTACTTTTCCATCTAGGCTCATTCGCAAGCCATCTTATGTGCAGCTACGAACTCAGGCGTAGGTTGTGTTCGGGTTACCAATGGAATGGTCTATGGTACCGACCTTTATGCCCCCATCCCGCATGCAACGCGTGAGCTCAGATCTCTATCCCCCCCTTTCTGCCTATTCTCCAGAGGCTTACAGTCATCCTCCGGCACTATCAACGGTACTTTCGTGGTATATCAGAGAAAACAACTACGGCCTCATGTTGACCCTTTCACTACTGCGTAAGGCGAGCTATTTGGCCTCTTTGAATTCCTTTTGTGCGCGGTGGCTAGTCCAAGAGAAGAGGCCAAACTGTGAGTAAGCGTGGCAATTCTAAATCAAATTGAAGCCATCAAAGGTGGCGTGTACGTAACTATATATATTTATTTAAATATGCCCTCGGACTAAATGCTCCTGGTGATATGTACTCCTTATGGTGTTCACACCTGTGGAACTTTGTATTGGATATGTAAAGACTCACTCTATTGACCCTGAATAGCTCTTCCTAGGAAATGCTTAGGAACGGGCGAGCTAGGCAGAGTCGAGGACTCGAATGACAAGGCGAACAGGTTACTAGCACCTAGATCTCACGGGGTTGAGCACGTTGATGCGTAGCTAGGCAGTGACCTTGATATGCACGTGCATTGAGTATCAAGGTAGGTAGGCAAGGAGTGACTTGAGGGTTGGGTGACATTAGATTTATACAATTTTATATATAATATCGCTATCAAGTTGTGCACGTTTTAAACCGAACATTCCAGATTCCGGTGAAATTTCGAATTCGCATTCGCAGCCGCAAATATGTTCTTCGAGAACCCCAATACTTACCTAAGGCTCGCCAACTTAATACGCTCACCGCCATCGTGGCGAATGCCACCGAGTTCCGCTTCATGTTTCATCGGCCCCTCCCAGTATCTACCCCTTCCCAAAGCAGGAGCTCAGTCAGGACATCGAGCGAGATTCAGGAGTATTCGCTGGGGAGATCCAGGTGGCCAAGGATGGTGTTCGGGCTACGACTGCGGCGCCATCGAAAAACCCTACGGTTACACGAAGGTGGATTCTAGCGCTGCTGGTCAATGGTAGGGCGTTCTGGGCGTTCTCCAGAATGAATGTGGATGACCGCGGGGACTGTGTGCTGGACATCTTGGAGAGACAAGAGATGGCGCGAAGCTGTCGTCAGTATCTGCTTGGATGACTGTGATTTTGGACTGTCGAGGAAGATTCTGTCGGCAATGGATTTCTCACGATGTCTGAGCTTGGCAAGTCGTCGTATGCGACTCACTCATCTCCCGATGGCAAATGTCGAAAGTCTTGCAACTCCGCTTTAGATTGAAAGCAACATTGAACCTGTTCCTGAGGGCAAGACAATGCGATCGATCGAGAATTGACGATAGCATTTGAGAGGGCGAATAAGCTCCAACTCAGGCGAATCTTTATGTTCGGCATACGGTATTGGTGTTTTGTTTTTAGAATGCTGAGTAATGGGCAGGCGTCTGCTTATTCGTCGATGCCATCTGTTTAGTCAACCAGCTCGATGCAGAGTTCGATGCAGTGGTAGACCAAGATTGCCTGAAACAAGCTTAGCCTTCTCGACGACGCTCTGGCTCGTCACTTATATACCATCCCTTGAGCTCGTCTAGTCCGCCGAGCCCGCCGAGCCCTTCCCGCCCGTCTCACCATACCAGACTCCCGGGACGAAGCTATTGGCTTATAAGGCTTAGTAGCTGCAAGGTTAACGAACCATCCTTGTGACTTGGATAGACGATTGCGACGGGATTTGAATTGGCTGACAGCAAAGCCCGTTGACAATTGACCCGCGATAGCTCTAGTAAAGAAGCTATGCCTGCTAGGTTCGATATGTACCTGAGGTGTGTAGTTAGGTACCTTTTCCTCCCACATTACACCCATACACCAGCTTTAAGCTTTTACGCTTGATATGCATGCCAAGGTCATGCCAAGGTCGCATCCCAAGACTGCATCGTGACCCATCGCGGCTCATGGTGACGATAGACTTAGAGGGGACTGCCCACCATTAGAATGGACTGGCTAGATCGTTCAGTTGCCTCTTTCCTGTAAAAGTCTTACTAATCATCTTAATGGAATGTCAGAACTCGAGGAACGAAGTCTTCATGACCAATCATGGCCTGCCTTATATTACGAGGCCGCGGAGGGCGTTGACGTAATTGTCGTTCGAGACCGGATTAGCACGGATTGCGTTGATCTACCCCCAGGATTTGATTGGGTTGGGAGGGGATTCTGGGGTACGGATAGGAAGTTGGGGGTAGCCCGCCTAGAAATACCTAACTAGAGATAGGCTACGTCGAGCAAGGCAAAGCGAGTCCCCTGGGCCCTAGTCGGACCTCGATCGTCGAGTTCGACGTGTTGACTGCTCACATTCTTCTCGACCCTCTCTTGAATCTCTGGTATCCAAAGGTACAGGTAGACTTTTAGCGGTGAATATAAACCCAGGGCTGTGCATTTCTGTTCTCCATCCACGATACGAGGTCAAGTCGTGCTCGATTCTCCCGGCTTAAACCGTACCTAGGTAGGCCCCAAATATAAAAATCTGACAAGTCACAACTAGTAATCGCTTTCGCTCACAAACAAGGCACACTGATATTTGGATAGTTCGGCCGATAGCCCGGCCCATAACAGGCCAGAAGCCAGAACTTGACTTGACAGTTACTTAGTCAGGCAATCAGCACGCGCCTTCGGCATATTCGCCCACAGCGCGTGCCTGCAGGTTCATGCCGGTGCCCGACTGTCATCCATCGTGAGGGAAGCATTACCCTGCAGAGGCCTGTCGCTTGTGGCCCTGTGGCCGTGGTGTCAGGGTTATCTGGGTGCGTGTCTGCGTGTGTATGCGTGTGTGTCTTGTGTGTGTGTCCCCCCTTGGCCCTGTCAACTCCACGCCCTGGTCGACGGCCCACGGTTCGTAAATCACGGTTCACGGCCCACGCAGCCCATGGCCCAGATCCCTGTTCGACGCTACGGCATTTAAAGAGCTTAGTTGGACGGCCTGCGGGGGGGGATACCCCATCCTGCCCCATCCCGATGCTAGGCCGCTCTACCGTACAATACACAATGCAGTACGTCAAGGTTACTTTGGATCAGGAGAAATTCACCGCCACAACCTTGTAACATGTCAACTCGAACGCCCTTTTTCTGCAGTGATACCACCAAGGAAGGAAGGGAAAAAAAAAAGAACACCAAGCGTGCAATACCTTCCTTACTATTAGTAACCTTGCTGCTCACTCACTTACTCACTACTATGTATCAGCTAACACTCGGTCAACGGATTTCCCACGCGAGTACGGCGGACGGCGAACGGCGAGCTTCCCTGTCGTATACACACCGATCCATGACGGTGACGTTGAAGAGGTTGCAGCGAGTGAGTCAGTAAGTGTAGCTACCTAGGTAGATTAGGGGGAGGGGAATATGTATATGCGTATGGATGTATGGATGGATGTATGGATGTATGTATTGATGTATGTATGTAGGATGTATGTATGGATATGTATCTGTATATGTATCTGTATTACTTCGTACATAGGGGAGGGTATGTAAGTTACAATATACATACATACCTAAAGATATGATGTACGTATGTATTGTATGTATTGTACAGCCCACGATACCTTATACCTTACCTTACTTATTATGGCCCCAAGCTTTCATGTAGTTGGGGGGGGGTTGCAGGTGTCAACTGATCTATCTGATATGATAGCTGGTTTACCCTTCTCTATCTGTCCTAACCTAACCTAACCCTTTCGTAACTGATCTTTCGAAGGTCTTCTTTTATTTCCCCAATTTTATTTTTTCCCTCCTCGAAGGGCGTTTACATGTGGAATTAAAAAATAAAAAAAGTCTTGGCTTTTCTCCCCTCCATCGTCCCAAAACTCGTTGTTTCTTTATATCCATCCATTCCCATTTCCCGCTCCCCGACCCCGACCTTGGTGTCGAATTGAACGAGCTCGAATTAGACGATCCTTATTCCCGGATGCGCCAACCTGCAGTTCTGTGTTCAGCCTCAATTGAATCCTCCCATCCTGCCGGGCAGATTTGCGCACACCGCTGTGACGGAGACTGCAACTGCTACTGCTACTACTACTGAGACACGAGACACGAGCAACGCGCATGTCGTCATCTCAGATCCCGACGGATTTGTCGTACGGTAGCGGAGGACATACTGGAGACTCTGGAATATCTACTTCCACAGCGTCCGTAGTCTCTGCTCTGTCGCCAATTTCCATTTTAACCCCGACCTCGGCCAGTACCCTCTACGCCTCTCCCGATTCGGCAAACCAGCCCTTCTTTGGTGCCAAGTCGGAACCCGACGATGGTGACGGCGCGAGTAGCGGGGGCAGCGTCGCCGCCGCCGGTTCCTACGCCGAGCCGGCAAAAAAGAAGCAGAAACGCAACAAGCCTACGTTGTCATGTTACGAATGCGTCGAACGAAAGACCAAGGCAAGTTGCACTGCCATTTCAATTCCGTCATAACATCTATTTCTCATCGCATCTTGCGAAATGCGAAATGCGAAATGCAAACGTACATGCATATTATGGCAACGCCGTGATCTACCCTACGTCTAGCCAGTGTTAGACCAAGTTAATTATTTCTCGCAGTTTGCGTCAGTATCACGTAGTACTACGGACGCCATGCATTCATTCTAAACTATCCGAAGCCTTATTTCTTTTTTCTCTCCTTCTTTTCTTTCTGGGGTTTCCCTGCTCGTGTCCTCGGGAAGCAAATAAAAAAAGGGGGCGCAATAAATGCCGACAAACTGGGGAATTTGAATTAATAATCCATTGCGCGCACTACTGCGGGACGAAACAAAGCAGCAAACACCAAGTAACTCGAGGTCATTTCTAGGTCGCAAGTCACTCAGCCAGCGTTGTGTGCACTCACTCACTGTGGGATTGAATGGATTGATTACTTGCTTGCTACTTCCAGCGCCTTTCTACTTTTCACTCGATTCCTCGATTATCTCCATCTAGCTCTGATTTCTATATCAGCAGCTAAACTAACATTTACCCCGTCTCCTAGTGCGACAGAGGTAGACCTCACTGCTTGGCATGTAAGTTCTACTCTGTTGGGACGGCCCCCTATTCGATCGGTTATTCCTAATGTACTTTTAGGTATAAAGCGGCAAACGGAATGCAAGTATGCGCACGTGGCAAACCTCCTTGAGTAAGTTGCGGCAATAAAAGGGGAGCTAGAGGGCTGGGGGGAGCTGGGGTATCTCCAACTTGAGCGTTCCGCCACTGATGAGTAATAGGGAGACATCACGATCGGCCACCAATGGCCGTAGGATGACGAAACCGCCCAAGAGGAAGGTTACGATGAGTGGAATGAAGCCCACGATTCCAAATATAGCAGACAGAGGTATTCTCGCTGGCCGGATGGCTTCTCGTGGGTCCGTCGCACTATCAACTGGGCTCCTCTCTAACCTATCTTATTCCTATCCAACAGCCTCCAATGTCTTTGGCGTCGGCTCAGAACACCCCTTCGCCAACTACTGGACTTGTGAAGGCGGCCTTCCCGAGGTCATCGGCGTCCTGCCTGAGAAGCTCCAGGCCGACATCTTGTTAAGCCAGTACTTTGAATGCGTAGACCCCGTCTACCCCATCATCGACCGCCAGACTTTCTACCTCGAGTACGAACGGTTCTGGTCCCTTAGAGAGTCGGAGAAGACCGATGCTGCTTTTGTCGGCCTGATCTTCACCATGATGGCTCTTGGGACTCAGTTCGTGTCGACGACAAGCCCGAAGGATCGTAAACAGACGTCCGAATTCTACGCCTCGGCGGGTAACCAAGCATTGCGTATGTCGTCATACCTAAACACTGCATCATTGCGCTCTGTCCAATCCATGGTTCTGGTTGGCTATTTCCTAATAAACGATAACCATGCTTCGGACGGCTGGGCATTTTCTGGCTTATTACGTACGTATCCACCAACTCCGTCGATTTCGCCATTGTATTTTCTCTCCAGGTGCATGTATAGCATTTTCACTTTCAAGTTGATCTGCGCATCTCAATCTCCACAACGGTGTATTCATGTGGAAGACGTGAATGATACTAAGACTTCGCTCGAGTGGATTATCGCTGACTGTTGATCTTATAGTGAGACAAGCTTACGCGATGGGCCTTCACAGAGATCCGAACTTAGGTAGGCTAACGTGGTCAATAGTGATTCAACAGAGTTCAAGAAACTGATGAAAGAACTATTCAAGTAATTCCCACAGCAAGCGAATTCGATAAACAGCAGCGGCGCAAGCTGTGGCAAGCGGTCCTTGTTCAGGATACCTTCCTGACGGTTCTGCTCTCGTTACCCCCCAACGCTACACATACTGACGTTAGAGTGGACGACTTCATGGACGAGTCAGCTAGTTTCGGCGATTCGAATCCCACTGACATAGCATATATCCGAGGCACCTGGATGCTAGCAAACCTAGTACAAGAAACCATCTCGAGCCCTCGGTCCCTCGATGTACCTATCTGTTCTACCCAGCGACAAAAGTCGAAACTCGTTGCCGACTTCCGCGCCGTATATCGTTCGTTTCCCGACGTATTTCGATCGTGGGACCAAGAAAGTATCGCTCAGCTCGCCTGCAGCAACAAGCGCGTCGTGAGGCAGACATTATTTCTGAGCAGCAATTACTATCATAATCTCATGCTGGTGCACGCCTCGGAAAGCCCCGACGTGCCCGTCAACGTTCGGGCGACGCTAGAAGCCGCGCACGAAGCCATCACATCGTTTTTCGTTCTATTCACCCTTTTCGATACCGAGGCGCGGGTGTGGTGGGTCTTCCACCACAGGGCTTTCCTCGAGGCGCTGTGCATAGGGAGTGTCTTACGCGAGGCGGGACGGGACCCGGCCACCGCAGATCAGTTTCTGCGGGATCCGCTCTTCGCGAGGGCCAAGGCGGACATAAGTACGTTTTTTCCTCCTTCCAGCTTCCTCATCCGTCCCAATCTCCCCCCGGCTTCCTTTTTCGCCTCCGTCTTAACTTTTTCACATGCTGACTACTTTCTTAGCTCGTATGGTGCAGATCTTGAAGATAATGGCAGACGGCGAGCAAGGCACCGAAGACGCCAGAACGAGAGTGGCAGTCTTGAGCGAGTTCTTATAGATCTACCGGTATCTAACTGCTGTTTTGAGGCTTGCGCGATGCGCCGAGCTTGTACATAGCTACATATGTACATTTTCTTCTTCGAATTATTGTATGTACTGCGTAGGAGTTCAATGGAGGAAAAAGGACCTCGGTCTTGCTCTTGCTTTCTTGTCATGGAAGCTGGAGGGGATTTTAATGCGCTGATGTATTTAGGAGTACTCATGATGAAACGAAAGCTGCATTGGTAAACTCTTCCATAGCGATGATAATACCAACTATCTATGTATATAACATCAATGCGGCTACATGATCTTAGAAGCTGGGAATGTAATGTTCGTTCGAGTTACACTGTACAGCTTGGTAGGAGCTAGCATCCCGACCTGTGTCTCAAATTGCCATCTCCAGAGCACAAGCAACACGGCTACTAGTAGAAAAGGGGTTATGGGATATAGGTAAGCATAGAGGTGAAGATAGCAAACTTGGAACGAGGCACTCAAGTGGTCAAAGAACGTAAGCCTTCGTGGGGTAAGGGCTCGCCCGCCTAGCTCGTCTCTCTGCGTTGAAGGGCAGCCGAAGAACTAATATTTTTAATGATCATATTCATACCAAAAACAGGTGCTTTGCCCTTATTTTACACTACAATCATGCCAATCATGCCAACCATGGCACACTACCCTCCTCCTTCTACCCTGACACAGTATGACTGCAGTCAATCGGATATCCAACCCATTCTCAGGCACCGAGGTTTTAACCTTGACGATTACCTACATAACGGAGTCGACTACCCGGCATGCGGGAGGATACGGGGTGGGGGTCCTTTAATGCAGGAGCATAATATAGAGGAACCGGGACCGGGATACGGTGGGAGAGACAGAGAAAAAAAAGAGGAGCTATTTCTAAGGGCATAGGGTAAGAAGAATGACTCAGCCAAAATGCTTGGCTTGGCCTTGGGGGGCTTGGGGGGCTGGAAAATGTGATGAGTTACAAGAGACACCGATGTAAAATGCCGGCGGATGCTACGTGAAGGTGTCTCGTGCTTTTATTAATACCAGATATTTGATATAAAAGTTAGGTAATGTAAGCAAGAGGCACGGGCGCCAAGTAAAGGGATTTCCTACACCGAGAAAAGGGGTCGGAGGTGGCAATGCTTGGACATCAGGATGATTGGTTCGGTTTAGGGGACACATGAAGAGGCATCTCTTTCTTTAGAGCGCTGGCTTCCAAGGAGAAAACGTCGGCCCCGGGAGAGACTTGGGTGTGTGTAGTTTCAAGAGCCTCATGTCAAGCTGTCACAGAAAGGCGGCGGATTTCCCGTCTCGTCCTACTATGTCTACCTAATTATCACGAGGACGTAAAAATCAAACCAACTACATAAACCCTCATACACTCGATAGGCTCATATGAACCTTATCTCACGATGGCCATCGAGATGCCTAGTATCGGAGCAAAGTGCCAGACGTGGACGAGTGCTAGCTAGTACGTAGACGTCTACTCGTCCACTCGTCCGCTTCAGATCGGAACCAGACGGTCGGGTCGAGAACTATGGCTTGTTGGCAATATACCTACCTAGGAGCGAAGATCACTATCCAAGAATTCCACACCCTGTTACGAATAGAACACGTCACTGGAGCTCGGGGCGATCGCCTTGGAAAAGGAGGCCGCGAAGCCGAGTAGCGTCGAAGAATTATCGCGAGCGCCCGATTCGTCGCGCTCGGGTCCGAAATATTGTATTGGAATTTCAGGGCGATGCCGTGGCACCCGACCCTTTTTTGTTCGCCCAGCAATCGAAAAGACACGGTCGTATGATCTTGATATTGGGCTTTGTTTATTAGTATTGTTGATTGACTACCTATCTAGATAAGTAAGTCTATTGAAATGCTAGATTTTGTGGGTGTACCGTAGTCTCCGGAGGAAAGCGGATTTAGGCGCCCCTGGACGGGCCCCTATTTTCGGTCCGTCGGCTGATGACTCGGAGGAGGACCGTGAGCACAGCCCAGCTCATCCATAGGTATCGTCTGCAATATATTAATTCGAACTTGATCCGTCGACAGCATCAAAAGCTCCTTTCTAAACCCCCCTTTCCTTAACCTCTGGCTCATCCAACATTCCACTATTTGGATCGATTCTCAACGACCTTTATGATTGGCCGCCAGGACCTGCGATTCCACAGCAGTTCATGAGGGAAGGAGGAAACACATAAGATAGAAGCACGTGGGCCGAGGTATCCATTTCCCCGGATTAGGGTGAGAAAAAAGTGCGCAGTGAGGCGAACAAAAGAGAAACCAAATGCGACGCTGCGCCAACGCCGACCCAGATATAGCAAATGTGTGGGATACCCAAGGTACCTACATATGCCTACAGCTTTAACACGGGTGTTCTCTGCCTACATACATGGTTATTGTTACGTAGGTGCGCGCAATTCCGTACTCATCTTGCTTGTTTTGTAACGAAGCCCTGTCATGTTACGCGCGGCGAAATATCGAGATGTGAGGCGAAGACGTTTCTGCGAAAGTGTGGGCTGCCGTTGTCCGAATACCAACGACCACAAGAAAAAAAACCCATCCGTGTACCGTTGCCGAAGCTCGGTCAGTATCCAAACGGCCCGAATCCGGTATCGTAAATGGCTGGTCCCCCTCTCCATTCTTTGCCTTCGCGCAAAAAGATGTGTTTTGGCCACAAAAAAAGAGAAACACTATCTGTGTCCACTGTTGGCAACTTCACTTATTTCCTCATGCATAATGTGTTATACGTTATTCTGTGATGCACCGCGCAGGAAAGGGTTGCAGTTGGCAAACGAAAACGGCTGACATACCGCCAACTATTCCTCTCGTCTACCCACGGCCCCCCTTTTCCCCCGTTGTTCGTGAGCGACGTCCGATGCTTAACGCCTATTGCCGAGTATCAATGAGAACTTCCAAGGGAAAGAAAAAAAGCAAACGAGAGCCAATCCAACGTAAATGACAAAAAGCAGACATCACCGACATGTCAACGAATTATTCAGTACCTCTTAGGAGGTAGATAGCTAGATATTAGATATGTTATTAGGTCACTTGTAGTCATCCGGAAAGGGGTTGAGCCCCCTTCTGTAGTATTAAAAGGTTGGCTCGACAGTCCATCTCCCTTCTCCCGCGAGAAGGTGGCTGCGCAGCAAAGGTGGATATAAATCCAGCATTACTCAAGCCCCCTCCTTCGGTAGGAGTGTAGGGAGCGTATTGATATATATAGCCCAAGTATGTACACATAAATTGTTCTTTTCGGCCGTGATTCCCATAAAGTCGTGATAGGTGCAAGCACCCTTGGTTGGTAGATTCCGTACTATATATATATCCAAATCGCTCGAGGTTGCTGATATAGATGTTCAAAAATATTTCCCCTAAACCAACTCCGAGCACGGTTCAAAATCGCAAAATGTGCTGATGCGTGCTTTTATCTGCCTCGGCCCACCAGATCCGTAGAGGAATGAAACGTGAATGACTCAAATAAGGCCACAATGCCAAACAAAATTGTGTCGTAAGAACACTGAGGAAAGTTCGCCGCCTTCTGTATAAACCAACTCCGGTGCGATGCTGCCTGCGAGCAAACATTTTCCAATGGCCATTAAGTAGGATGTATATATATGTGCAAAAGTATATCGGAATAAAGTGGTGGGTAGATCGTCATGATTGGTATGAGGAGACTCGCCATTCTAGGACGAGGGACCGTCCGGTTGCTTTGCTGATCCGTGGGCTGGCTGGATACCGTCCATATCCTGAATCCCTTCGTCCTCCACTTCTACGGCATTCCGTTGAGGAGGGCTTTTGGGCGGTGACGGGCCCGTGCTTCGCCGCATCGTCGTCGGACGATAACTGCGTGACTGCACAGGTTCGGCGGGAACTTCTCCGCTCGGATTCTCCGCCAGTATACGAGCTAGTTCCTTGTCGGCCATCTCCTTGGTCTGCGCCAGGCGCGTCTTGATTTTTCCGACTTCATCGCTGCAGTCTCCATCTCGAAGGAACTGATGCGCCCCGCGCTCGCACAAACCCTGGACGAACTCGAGACCTCTGTCCAACTCTTCCCAAATATCGCCCTTGTCCTGGAATGAACCTAATCTCCCAGTCAGGCCGGACCTAGTTCCCCGCATATTTAACCTACCCATCGCCAGATTTCGCGATCCTAGCTGCCGAGTGCTCATGAAGCGCAGCCTAAGTTCTTCCGGACCGTCGTTCTTGGGCTTCGGAGCTATGGCGTCGGCGTCAGCAGCAATATGGTCATCTCGAGGCTTTAGCTCGTCACTACCTCCACCAGCATCGTCATCGTCATCCTCGTCGGGCATCTCAAGCTCGGCTAGCCGCTTGATCTGAGCCACCTTGGCGGCCATCTTGGCCTTGCGCATCGAGTTTCGTTGTATCGACACGAATTTGACTAGTTCCTCGAAAAATGACTGTACGTAGCTGTCATAGTAGACAATGATCATGTTACGCGATCTGTATCTTTGCACGGTATTCTCGTTGCTGACCATAGAGTCCGTCTTCTGACGTCTGCGAAGGGTTGCGCGCGCTCGTCGCTGGGCGGTCGCCTTTACCTCGTTGGTCTGACGCTGAAGCGACGTCTTAGACTTGGGTTCGCTCACGGGACTGGAGGGCGCCTCAGCGCCACCTTGCTGCGAAGTACTGTTTCGTGCCGCAGGCGGGGGAGTCGAGGCGCGACCTTCGTCTGGTATCCCGGGCCCCTCATCTCGTGGCTTCAAGGATTCGGTCGAGCCAACATTCCTCATGGATCGTGCGGATGATTGGAGCTGATTCTCAGGCAGCATGGCCAGATCCTGCTGGCGCTGGTCGATCTGTCCATTGAGCTCGTCAAGACGTTTGAGCCAGTCGGGAACGTTGGTAACTAAGGCCTTCAGACAGTCTATCGTCATTTTGGATAAAAATAGATCGTATGGTCGCTCGAGGTCAAAGCTAAAGAAGGAGTAGGCGTATGGTCATACACCCGTCATCTGATTATTCGACGATTTCGAAGTGGAGGACTCGGCGAGGTAGGGAGGTGAGAAGGTGAGCAAAAAGGTCGGGAATGTGGGTAGCCAAGCAATGGTTAAGCTAGATGTTAGATGTGTCAATAGCAATGACATATGTCAATGAAAGGTCGACATCTGGGCTAGCTAGAACAATGCGCTCCGACCCAGCTGCGATTATAATATCGGCCGGGTGTAGCAGGCTTGTTTTGGATGGAGGTACGAGGTGCCAAAAAAAAATCAATAATAGCGAGCCAATTACGGACTCGATAGCTCGGTATAATATAAAAATTGAAAGAGCTTGATCAATTGCTCTTCGAATCAAAGGTAGCAAAAGGAATTCAGGCGGATATGGCGGAGGGTGGAAATGGCTGTGAGACGGGAAGAGACCGGAATGAATGGGAAATTCAGCTGATATTGAAGAGAAAGAATTGCAAGTGTGTACTATGTAAGATGTAAGTGTGTAAAAAATCCCAACTCCAAGCTGTGGGGTTGGCTTTCGAGCTGTACACGTATAGGCGTAAGAGGTACTTGGTAACATGCACTAACCTTTTTACGTGTAGCGGTACCCAGTATAGCAGCATACCAAGGCTTTCCCCGGCAGGCAAAAAGTGGTAACCTCTTTCTACCCTTATTGTTTTCTAGCGCTCGCAGGTTCGTTACAAGAACACGTACTCGGACTGGCTGGCTGCTAGGTACGAGATGTTACCGGCTCAGATCTAAAGAGGTGACCAAGTATTTTTATTATATTGACAGAGGTACACACGGAGACAGGTATACTGCATACATATGTACATATGTACATACATCTATAAGATACATGTATACATCAATGCCCAGGTGTATAGCGAAATGCAGGATCAGGGGTAGCGGCAAGGAACCCCTGTCTATTGGCGCCGTCGCGTGCGAGCTCTGCGAGTTTCTTTTTTGACGGTTCCGATCGGCGACTAATTAACAAGCTCCCGTTCTGGTTTATTAAAAAGCAACCTTGGACGCCTTAAACTTGCTCAAGAAGGGAAGTCGTCTCTTTGGATTCTTAAGAGATCCGGTCTTCAAGAAATAGTCAACTCAGACGGAAAAGTAACGTGGAAGCGAGTTCGTGCTACACGAAAATGAAAGGAACCGAGCTGCGCTGTACTTTTGTCCGGTTTTTATTCTCGGTCTCTGGCCTGAAAAGGGGATATGTTGAAGTTATAGGAGAAAACGTCAAGATGGCTTGCTCGACCTATCAGGTAATGCCGACGGAATATTTCCAAAGTCCTACTATGTCATACCTACATACATACCTAGGTACATAGGTATGTATATTAAGGATTACTAGACATATCTCTATATCTATATGCACAAGATAGACACTATCACCTCTCGCCTATCATGTTACGTAGGTTCATTTGCTTTAGTCGGTATATTCAACTTTAAAATGACACGTGCAACGAGGCCTTCTCTACGAGTAATGAATAATTCGATAGTGGAGACGCTGTCTCGTACAAGTCTTACATCGACTCCTCTTCCCGGTCTCAGCTTGGATGGGCCGCAGTGATGGCGGAAAACTAAGACAAAGAAGTATCCATTGGCGACGTCGATGACTTCTCTACGAACTTGAGTGGACGAGAGCGCTTACTGCAGGCGCAGACATGCAGATAGAATTTTTTATCTTCTTCCTCTTCCAACCTTTTTTAGTACGGAATCAGATGCATGTCACTTGCGGGCGGGGACGGCCTTTAGCGGTTGGAGCTATCGCGGGAGTGGCTGGGAAAGCTGGGGGCGCAATCTAGTACGAGCGAAGCGGGAATAGCCTTACGTAGCAGACGAGTATAGATCAGCATTAGCTAGCAGGCGGCAGGGCGGCAAGCGGCAGGCTGCTTAACATACATGTAGCTTTCTTCGGCTCAAATGGAGGGTGGGAGGACAGTCGGAGATACGGTACCTGATTGGGACATGACAACAGGTATGCGCTTGTTGGCATCGAGGATATTTCGTCTTGTCACAATTAGGCGCCTGCTCCGACTTTGTAGTGTAGAGAAATAAAGAATAGGTAGAAGATGGAGTCAAGAGTTGAACGAGCCGCTCGAGATGATCTACCTATTGTATTAGAGGATAATTACTAGCATACATCCCTGAGCGTAGTATAAACGCTGCTATATCATTGCTTATATACAGTGTAAACCCCCATACATCACGCACATAATTCATATGGCAATACTACCAAATATCTGGAGCGGAACACACACACCTCGTACTGTGCTTGATACTATGTAGAGTTGAGAGACCTTGACCATGACCTTGATCATGCATATTCGACTCTGCATAAGGACTACATGAATCAGGCGGTGAATATATGCACCATCCATCATTTGCAATCCATCCAACCATCGTACATGCAAAAATGTAGGCAGCCGCTCCATATACTGTCATTATCTCGATCGCATTGGCTTATGCTCGAAAACAGCGAAGACCCCCGCCCGAAGATCTGAAAGTCTAGAACGCGGACATATATATCGGTACAAGGTAGATGGAGGTTTACTCCTTTTGCGAATTGCCCGAAGCCTCAACGTTGTAATCTTGAAGGACTACAATATCTTTGGGAATTTATAATCGATGACTGCCTACTCACGTGTCGTCTATATTGATCTTTTAGCATCTATGTATTCCGTAGTGGTGATTGTTTTGTAATGGTGACGAGTTTATAGTCTGACGTGTGCCGCCCGTGATATGCAGAGTCCCATTTGAATACAACTATTACATGTATTCTTATTGATCTCGCATACTACCATTGACATGAAAAATGTGACTCAACGTAGGCTGTGTGCCAGATATGCAAATAAAACCCCAACCGTCTTACACTGCAGACAGCTATTGTCTCGTGCCGTACGGCATCAAATTATATGCCTAGGTACTATTAGAGACTTGCTGCTTGTTGAACATCACTAGATGTAGTTGACAGGTTTGCTGTAGCACCAAGGTCAGTGCAGGATATCAGATATCAGATCACGATATCGGAGGGTTCTTTTTTTCGACGAAGCGGAGACAGACCCTGTTCACATTCACATTCCAGCCTCGTAATTATAATCGCTGCTGTGCTAGGATGCAAACGGGGGGGAGAGCGGTCAAAACCGTTGTCGAATGGCATCCACACATCCACACTCCAAGCCAGCCCACACTGCCCACACCTCGTTCGGGGATGGGACCCCGGGCTGCGAACACGTGGGAAAGTCGTGACGCTTTTTTCTCCCTGGCATCGATGGCTCTCGAGTCCGAATCCATTTCCATCCCACTCTGCCCACTATGAAAGTGGAACCCCATCCTCACCACCCATTCTGCCATTCCACGCTAGAACGATCAGATCCGAATTCGATGGTTTGTGCTGGATAAGAAATGGTGGTGCGGAATGCAATTTAATATTATATAAATCACGTTTGTTTTTACCCACCGGCCTTTTTTTATTATTGATTTTTAGCGGTAATTTTTTTAAAAAAATTATATATAATACCTTATTTTAAAAATTAAGTAATTAATTATTATAACGGTAAAATATATAAATATAAAATGATTTTTTAAGGTTTAAATAATTTTTTAAAGTTAAATAAAACGTAATAATTTTATTTATAAAAATTATTTTATTTTTAAAATAATTTTTTATTTTTAAAATAATTTTATTTTTAAATAAAAATCTTTTAAATAATAAAATTATAATTTTTTTATATTATTAAATAATAAAATTTTATTATTAATTTATAAAAATAATTTATTTAATAATAATATAAAATATATAAATTAAATTATAATTTAATTTTTTTATATAATAAAAAAATTATATAATATAAATAAAATAAAATAAATATAAAAATATAAAATAAAATAAAATAAAAAATAAAAAAAAAGATTTCTTTTTTTAAGAATTAAAATTTATTATTAGAATCATTTTGAAAATTAGAATGATTTTTCCTAAAGTGTATAATTTTTTTTATAAATAATTTTAAGTGCTTAAAATGATTCCATGTAACCACACTTTGCCGCTATGGTACGCGTAAGAACCTGAACACACGATAGTCCTTATTCACGCATCTCCAATTACCTAGGTAGGTAGGTCAATGTAAAAAATAAAATAAAACGGTGAGGATAAATGGTAGTAGTTGATCCCTGCTGCTATACCCTACGGTAAGGCAAATCGAACGTGAATTAGTAAGGTGAAGAAACATAAAATCATTCTCTTTTACATGTGCTTACTACCTAGGTACCTATGTCCCATTCATATGTTCACGTTGTGTTACCAAAACTTCCAGGATGTATAGGAGGTGAGGTACGTATATAGAGTACGAAGCGAAGGAGCCGCCCGAGATGCGAGATATATGAAATGTTTATCTAGGACCCTCGGTATTGAAAAGAGGCATGAAACCTCACATAAGATTTGCCATGTGGCCGACTTGGCAAATCAAATCACATTGTATCAACACACTCACACACCCATACGCCTAACCCACACACACATTCCTACCTAAGGGTGCGCGCCGTTCCTGAATGCATTAGGTAGCTATATAAAAAAAGAGCCTCATGAGGGAATTACCGGGCTTTGACAGGCACGAAGCGCGGGATCCTCGCTTTGCCAAGACTTCGTTGCATGTACTGTATCTAAGGTAGGGTAGGCTCAGACAGCAAGAGTGAAAGGGTCGTCACGCTTGGGCGAGCGCGCGTATGTACCCGATGTACCACTGTAGGTACATGTAAGGTTGCGAATCATTCAACGTTAGCCCTCAAGGCTCAAGGCTCAACGTAGCTAGCTCAGCGATTCATGTAGGTTGGACAAGTTGCCATTGCGCTTCTAGCTACAAGTATAGCGGTCGTATCTTTCGAGTTCCCCTTGTCTCGTAGTCTAAGGCCACACCTCAACCTTCTCCCACCCGCCCTCCACCACCCCACCCGGCATCTCAGGCTCTCCCCCGCCGCCGCCGCCGCCGTAGCCCCTAAACGTGTACTGCCACCTGCGGCCGCGCTCCGGGTCGCTCAGGTCGGTGCGGTCGACCTCCGTCGGCACCACGACGACGACCCGAAAGTTAGCCCGCGCCACCTCGTCGTGCAGGTCCGTCACCTTCTGCCCGAGCCCCAGCCTGCCGTCGCCCACCGGCGGCGCGACCGGCGCGCCCGGCGGCGGGTTCCGGAACGACCCCCGCATCAGGGGGCTCAGGTTCCCGAAGTGCGCCGTGACCTCGCGCCCGAAGCTCCAGTCCTTCTCTTTCTCCTCGGGATCGGGAGGAGACCGCTGCTGCTGTGGTTTCTTCCTCCTCATCCCCGACAGGAGGTCGTCGACGACCACCTTCGCGGCGGCGCCCGCGTCCGGCAAATCCAGGTCCGGCCCTAGTACATAAGCTCGCCCCCGCACGCGCCACTGGGTGCCCGCATCTTTCACCCAGAACGCGGCCTCGACGAGCTCGCCGCGGCGCGAGAGCTTGAGCTCCTTCTTCTTCTTCTTCTCGTCCTGCCCGTCTCCGGGATCCGGCACCACGCCCATGAGCTCCGCCATCTTGTCCATCCGGCAGTCCGTGGTGAAGGTGAGATAGTCGCTCTCGTACCGGTCCGGGTTCAGCTCCGCCTCGTTCTTCGGGTTCACCGGCAGGCCGGCGAACATGCCGCGGAAGACGCACGTGCGCGCCCGCGGCGAGTAGTGGACGTCGGGCGGCGTAGAGATCTTGCGGGCGGTGCCTAGGGTAAATTCCGGAGACGGCATCGTCTGGACGTGCTCTAGAAAGAGCTTCCGCCACGGAGCCGGCGGGGACTCTGTTGTTGTTGTTGTTGCCATTGGGCGACGATAGGTGAGATGAGTTGTGAGCTTTGCGAACTTGAACGATGAGATATTCGGGCGGCAAGCAAGGTGGTGCATTAAGTTAGGCTTATGTAAGTACCTGCATTTAGGTATATGAGCAGATTAAATCTACCGTGAGGAACTCCACGAAATAATTAGTTTGGGTTTAGTCACCTTGTGTCCGATAGAAGGTGAAGCACCGGAAGTTGCCAAAGATGATGATTCAATTATTTTATTTATTAATGCTTTAAAAAGGATGTAAACTGGAGATGACGTCATTGAGTAATAAGACTTTCGAATTCAAGTACCATCGAATTCACATATAACCTTGGAAGCATACTACACACCACGATAAAACGAAACAACATATACCAATAAGTTGGAATAACATATATATCTATATACATAACCTCCATACGTATACCCAACATATATCCATATATATATACACATAATATACATATAAAATACACATACCTCGTAAACCTACGCTATACCATATACCTTATACGTAAAAAATCATTCACTCATACAATGGCGCGAGCCAAATTCGTGTCTAATGCAGTGTTCCTATCTATGCGTCGTGGCAATTTTGATAATCCTTACGAAATGTGTCCCTACTATTTAACTTTTGGATTCCCTACTAAAAACCCATGTGTACGTTTTCGTCCTACTGAGCAAATGTCTACGGATATAAAGGTGGGAAATACGTGGGAAATAGATTCTTTCAACCGGACATGACCAGAGCCAGTAAGGCCATTCGGCAGTAAAGACCGTACCTCATCTATAATCTCGTTAGTAAGAATCCCGCGAAACCTAAGGCTTGTCTGAATGCTTGCTTACCTGTCTGAAATATGCTGCCCGGTGATCATAGTCAACTTCCTCAGCGACCTCCTCGTTCCTAGGCAGAGGGTGCAGCACGCGCGTCGTCTGCTTCGCGTGTTTGAGGGTGGCATTGTCGATGCGGTAGGAATTCTTGACCTTCTCATACTCCTCAACACTTGGGAAACGTTCTTTCTGTACCCTTGTGCAGTACAGCACGTCACTTCTTGACAGGATTTCCGGAGTAAGTTCCTCAGACTCGCAAAGTAGCTGCCCAGATTCCTTGAGCAGACTACGGACATCTTGTGGAAGCGCCAGCGACTTGGGCGAGACCAATTGGACGTGAACCTGGTAGTGCCGGAGGAGGTACACCAACGAGTGCACTGGCCGTCCGTATAGGAGATCACCCACAAAGGTAATCGTCAAGCCCTGTACGGTACCAAGCTCTTCACGAATTGTGAACAAATCGAGGAAAGCTTGCGTGGGATGTTCCTTGCTCCCATTGCCACCATTGATGATGGGAACCTTGCTGTATTTCCTCGCAACATCCACTGAAGTTTCATCGGGATGGCGCAACACAATGGCGTCGCCATAGCACTCAAGCGTTCGAAGCGTATCCTGAAGCGACTCTCCCTTCTGAACTGACGAATGGGTTGTCGTGATAGGGATGGTCCTACCGCCTAGACGCTGCATAGCCGCATCAAAAGATGCCGACGTGCGCGTCGACGGTTCATAAAACATAGTGCAGAGAACGCGGCCGCGCAAGATGTTTAGAACGCCCTCTCGATCAACACCGAGGCGCATTTCCTGAGCCACAGTAAACAGTAGGTGGAGATCGGATCGTGAGTACTGTTTAACCGAGAGGACGTGTGCACTCTTGAATGCAGAGGGTTGCATGAGAAGATCATGCAATGAATCAACAAACGGCGCTCGTGCCGGCCCCGGCAGGCCTAGGTCTTCCGCAGTTGGCGCGCTTCTCGACGTAGGCCGTAGGGTATCTAGGTCGCTGTCTGTCAACCGCGACGTACCTACCAATTTCCCAAGGAAAGAAGGGCGTCGAGCACGTAGAGCATCGAGAGGATGCGCTGGTTGAGGTAGAGACTTCATCGTCGGCGACATGGGCGGAGGCATGCTGCCATGGGTAGACATGTCCTTGCCGAGTGGGGTGATCGGAAGAAGTTCTCCGTCGAGGCAGACGGTCTTGTTGGTGAAAGTCACTCTTTGGACTGCTCCACGCATTGTCTTGCCAGCGAATGGCGACCATGACGGTGTCCGTACAGCATAGGGACGATCAATCTCAACCTCAACAGATGTTCCTACCTGCTCGTGAAGTTCAAAGATTTCCTTGGGGTTGTCATAAAGACGGGTCTTAATGTCATCGAGTGTTAATTTGCCTTCCGTCACAGAAGTTAGTAGGAGAGGCAGGGCATCAGCAATGCCAACCGTAGGGTCTGCGTTGGCTGGAGAGCCTTCGGTAGATTGCATGGTATGTGCAAGCTGGTACGGGAGGCTGCCGATAGAGAATACATCAATAGTGCTGAGGTGATCCCAGAGCGCCTTCTGATCGCCAGGCTCGGGAAGACATTGGCACTCGGGGAAATCCTTTCGCGACAAGTACAGCGAATAGATGGATACATCACAAGTGACGTTTAGACCTTTCTCTTTACTGAGGGCAATGAGCCGGATATCTTCTTTTGTAGTGACGCTCGTGACATGAATGCGCCTGCTGTGAAGGCTTGCAAGCAACAAGATAGACGCAAGATCTGTCGTCTTGGCATCAGTCAGGATTGGTTTATGGGCAGGCCACGAGTCGAAATGGGCAGTAACTGCTGCAACCTTGCTGATGTTATCCGATAGGTGGTTAAACGGGATGAAAAGCGATCCAACCTCGCTTGTTACTTGGCTGATCTGATCGGCGTTGCTGGAGGTTGCCGAGACTGAGAAGTTGTAGTCGCAATAACCACCTCGCTTGCTGATCTGCTGGGCGATTTTCAATGTCCTTGCATCGGTAATAGAACCTTCTACGCCCATGGGCATGACACGGATCATACTGAAGCCCGAAGCTATTGAAGCCTTTGTGACAGCTTGGAGGTCATGACTACCCTGGTTACCAATTCCAGGAACAAAAGCTGCGATATTGATCAACCCCGGAAGTATAATCGTGCGGTGGCTTGTCTGGTAGTCACGGTTGCTAATCTCTAGCTCGAAATGCCTAGCAATCGCCTCAATCAGAATCTTGGCGTTCTTGACATTGGTGACTAGAGGAATTTGATAATCCACGGCCATACGACGAGTTTGGTATCCCTTGCTCATATAGTTGGCGGGTCGGCGATACTTGTTGTTCGAGGGCAGATTGATGTACAGGTTGATCATGTTCTTCGCCAAATGTTGAGTCAGTGAGAACTCGGATCTTTGGTCGTCTTCCTCGTTGCTGAGAACTTCCAAAAACTGGACAGGAATGCCATGCTCTTGGAGGAAATCGGCAGTACCAGCAGTGGCGAAGAGTTTATATCCCATTTTCTGGAGCTTCTCGACTGACGGTAGCATCTCCTTTTTATCCTTATAAGAACCGATTGACAAGAGAATGTTGCTCTTCGGGATTTTAAAGCCCGTGGACATAAGTGCTTTGAGGTACGCCTCGTACTTGTCCATGCCGAAGCAAGCAACCTCTCCGGTAGAAGCCATCTCTACGCCCAGTACTGGATCGGCACCAGACAATCTCGAGAAACTGAACTGGGGGACTTTGACTCCGACACAGCCCTGGTGTATAGTGGTTGGCGGGTATTCGGTGAAGGGAACTCCCATGATAGCTTTAGTTGCCATCTCAATCAGGTCAACCCCCATAACCTTCGACACAAATGGAAACGAACGCGAGGCTCGGACATTACACTCAATGACCTTGATATCATTGTCCTTTGCGATGAATTGAATGTTAAATGGTCCAGTAACATTGAGCTTGGCGCCAATTTTTCGTGTAGCTTCTACTATGCGCTGGATTGTGGTTGGTTCAAGGTCCTGCGGAGGTAGGATGAGAGTCGCATCACCAGAGTGAACACCAGCATTCTCAACATGCTCCGATATGAAGTGACCGATGACAGTTCCGTCTTTTGCAACGGCGTCCATTTCGATTTCCTTGGCGTTCTCGATATACTTCGTAATCACCACAGGGTGTTCACGCGAAACCTCGGCAGCCTGCTGTAGGTACAATGCAAGATCCGCCTCTGAATACACGGTATTCATAGCAGCACCTGACAAGACATATGATGGTCGAACTAGCACAGGGTACGAAACCTTCTGGCAGAAACTTCTGGCATCTTCAAAGCTTGTAAGCTCCTTCCACGTAGGCTGGTCAACGGCTATTTCATCGAGCATTCGCGAGAACTTGTAGCGATTCTCTGCTCTATCGATCATCTCCGGCGACGTTCCAAGGACCTTAACACCGGAACGGAGCAGGGGCAAGGCGATATTATTAGGAGTTTGACCACCCATGGCGCCCAAAACACCACTGGCTGATTCCATCTGATAAATATCAAGAATAGTCTCCAAGTTGATATTCTCAAAGTACAGACGATCTGCTTCATCATAATCTGTGCTTACGGTTTCCGGATTATAATTGACCATGATGGTCTTGAAACCAGATTCCCGAAGGGTACGAATGGCCCGGACGGAACACCAGTCGAATTCGACCGAGGAACCAATACGATAGACACCTGATCCAAGAACCATGACACCATGATCATTGAAAGCGATATCGTGTGTCGAAGCGTTGTATGTGAGGTAAAGATAGTTGGTATACGCGGGAAACTCAGCAGCAACGGTATCGATCTGTTTAACGTACGGGGTGATGCCGGCTTCGAGTCTCATGCGTCTCACTGCCAGCTCGTTGGAATCCCAGAACTTCGCGAGCTGGCGATCGCTGAAACCAAGTTGCTTGCCCTGCAGGACTAGGTCGGGACGGTTAGAGATTTGGCTGGTGTTGTACTTGGACATGTCTTTGCTAAATTGACTTAAGCCCATCAATCTGTGTAGGAACCATTTGTCAATCTTGGTGAGTTCCCAGATTCTCTCCACTGAATATCCGGAGGCCATTGCATTTGCAATGGCGAAGAGACGCTGGTCGGATGGGGTTTGTAGCTCGTCGTCGATTGACATGAGGGCCTTGGTTTCACCAAATCCGAGGTTATGGAAGTCAATAGCTCGAATCGCTTTTTGGATGGCTTCCTCAAACGTTCTTCCGATACTCATCACTTCGCCAACACTCTTCATTGACGAGCCGAGCTGCGTGGATACTCTTGTAAACTTCTTGAGATCCCATCGGGGCATCTTAACGACGACGTAATCTAGAGACGGCTCGAAACAGGCACATGTGACCTTCGTAACCGTGTTCTTGATTTCCTTCAACGGAATGCCAAGACCTAGTTTCGCAGCGATGAAGGCAAGGGGATAGCCAGTGGCTTTGGACGCTAGCGCGGATGATCGAGAAAGCCTGGCATTGACTTCGATGATGCAGTACTCCTTCGAAAATGGATTCAAGGCATACTGGATGTTACACTCTCCAACTACACCTAAGTGGCGGATAACGTTGACCGCAGTCGTCCGTAGCATATTGTAGTCATCGTCAGATAACGTCTGAGATGGCGCTACAACGATGGAATCACCCGTATGGATGCCGAGAGGGTCGAAGTTTTCCATGTTGCAGACAGTGATGCAATTATCTTGAGCATCCCGTACAACCTCGTATTCGATCTCTTTCCAGCCTTTCATACTTCGCTCAATCAGGACCTGTGGGCTTGCCGCCAGAGCCTTGTTGCAGAGGTCCAAGAGTTCGGCCTCGTTATTGGCGAAACCACTTCCCAGTCCGCCTAAAGCATACGCAGCTCTGACAATAACTGGGAAGCCGATACCCTGCACGACACGCATAGCTTCGTCGACGCTGCTTGCAGAAGCGGACTTGGCGCATTTTTCGCCAATCGAGTCCATGCTACGGGCAAACAGCTCCCGATCCTCTGTTGTGATAATGGTATCAATGGGAGTACCCAGCACCTTGACACCAAGCTCTTCAAACTCGTCCTTGAGTTGAATACCGACCTGTAAAGCGGTCTGACCGCCGAACGTGACGTAGATTGCATCCGGTCGCTCGTGGACAATGACCTTGCGCACGAACTCAGCTGTAACCGGAAGGAAATAGACCTTGTCTGCTAAGCCCTTCGAGGTTTGAATTGTCGCAATATTGGGGTTGATCAGCACAGTGTAGATGCCTTCCTCTTTCAACGCCTTGATAGCTTGACTGCCTGAATAGTCAAATTCGCCTGCTTGCCCGATGCTGAGGCCACCACTTCCGAGAACAAGGATCTTCTTAACACTGACACGCGGGTGTAGTAATTCATTTTCTTCCGCAGTGCCACCAGGGAACCTGACTGGAGCGTCGAGAAGACTGGGGTTCTGGACACAGTTGACAATAGTATGAATGAAGACATCAAAAAGGAACTCGGTGTCCCTCGGGCCAGGCGTGCTCTCCGGGTGGAACTGCACGCTGAAATACGGTTTGTTAGCGTGCATGATACCCTCATTACTGCCGTCGTTGGCGTTCACAAATAACTCTTTCCACTCCTCTGACAGCGTGCCAGCGTCGACCGCAAAACCGTGGTTTTGCGAAGTAATATGACACTTCCCGGTTACCATGCTTGTACAGGGGATGTTATGTCCTCGATTACCAAACTTCATTTTGACAGTTTTCGCGCCAGCTGCTTGGGCGAGCAGCTGGTGGCCGAGACAGATGCCGAAAACCGGGGTTTTATTGGCCTTCATTGCTTTGGCAATATGCTCTACGGGTTCGTGCATGACGGCCGGATCGCCGGGTCCGTTTGAGATAAAAAGTCCATCATACTCGTCTCCAGCACCACTAGAGAAGTCATAGTTCCACGGGCACACAAGGACTTCGACGCCTCTGTTCAAAAAACATCTGAGTTGGTTGTTTTTCATACCAACGTCTAGGCAGAGCACTCGAAGAGGGCGTCCAGAGGGGTGCTTCAACGCCGATGATGGGGGCGGCTTATAAAGCTGAGGTTGTTTAATGGAGACTGCAAACCGATGAGCCTACAATCATCGGTATTTTTGCCCCTAGAAGTGTACTCACCTTCTGCCACGAGGTTCTTCGTGTTAGGATTGACCCAGTCAATTGTATCGAAGTGCGGCTTCCAGTCCTTCTTCATGTGATGGCTTGCAGTGCCATTGGCACCATTTGTTGTACCATTTAACAAGCCTTGCTTTTGCAACATCATTCGGCCTAGCATACTGCCCTCTTGTCGGATACGCTCCGTCAGGGCCCTTGTGTCGACGCCGTACATGGCGGGGACGCCTTGTTCTTTCAACCATGTTCCCAGAGAGGATGTCGCGAGGTAGTGGGAAAACTCTTCGCCGGCGTAAGAAGATACGACGAGACCGGCGATGTGGATCTGGGACGATTCGAAATGTGCGGGGCGGTCGAGAAGCAGTTCGTCCATGGTCTCTCGAGAAGGTACGCCATAATTGCCCACGAGAGGGAATGTGATTACGAGGATCTGTCCGCGGTACGAAGGGTCTGTTACCGACTCTGGGTATCCTACCATGCCAGTCTGGAAGACTAGTTCTCCGGCGATGCTCTTTTTAGCACCAAAACTGTAGCCTTGATAGGATGAATGGTCCTGGAGATCGAGGCACATGAGGCCTTCATCCTCCGAGTTCACTAGCTGCGCAGAGGCAGGCTGATAATCGATAGGTGCCGCCATGTTGAAGTGTGCTCGTTACGAGCTCGCGGGGTTGTCTAACCTAAACTCGACGAGGCTTTTTGAGAAATGGAGAGGGAGGAATGACGAGCTCTGAATAGAAGCAGCAGTTAGGAAGCTCACGAGTAGAGCTTGCCAAGGCCGCAAAGCAGTAGTCAAATCAGAATATCATAGCGTCATAAGGTAAAAATGACAACCTTAGAATCGCACAAGAATTGTCCCTGCTAGATTTCGAGTGGTGAAGCTGAGAAGGAAATTTTTGCCTTGACCGAGAAAATATCCATATGAAATAAATTTTTTTGAAATTTTTTTTTCTATGTTCGTCTCTTCTTTTCGTACTACTACAAGCTCCCGCTTCGTGTGGCTTGAAAGTTACCAATTACAATGCAGTACGACGTAAGAAGCCCACATTGACATCTTGCGGGGTCCAATGGAACAGGGCTATCGAGAATCAAGCACTAGTAGACCAGGGTCTAGGCTATAAACATGGGAAAATCTTACTTTTTGCGGTGGCCCATGCAACCTAAAATCGATTTGTTACAGATTCTCAAGTACTGTGTACAAAAATAAACTCACCTACTTTTCTTAAAGGGGCAGAAGGTATCATTGAAAAGGAACCTCCAAACCTCCAAACTTTGGTACGTCTAAGAGCATGTAGTGTTACTTGCACTTGATGACGGATTTTCAGAAGACTTGAAATTTCGCCTCAACGTCACTAAAACCGCGGTCAAATACTTGGTAGGTAGCTCCACGTTGTAACGTCAGGGCTCCTCTCTCCAACGGCATTTTTTACTATATGTATATGTAAAAAATGATAACCCGAATGATGACCGAGAGGGCTAACGAGAGACATTTTTAACCGCCAACTTCGATTTCGCCCATCTGCGGAATTCTTGGCTATCAGTATGCTCAGTATTTTGTCGGTAATACGGAGATGAGTTGTTCTCAGGGTCGAGAAGTGCCTGTAAGACCACCCCTTATATGTACATTTCTTCGCTTCAGCTGAGATCAAAGATGCGCCAAGCCCTGATATTAACAGCGCAAGTAGGGTAGTAGTGTAAAACCATTGGCCAGAGCAATGTAACGGGTGTATTGAACTTTCAGGCAGCTTTTAGCAATTCAACCGGTATAATTCTAGAAGAATATTGGAGGTCCCTGAAATATTAGAGAAATCTTGCGTATTGGCCATGGAATTGCTGGCTCTATGGTGTAAGCCGCGTTGGAGGACGTGTACATGATTATGGTATCTTCGTAGATAGAGGGTAACTCGTTAGTGCATCGTGGTTGATTAAGCTCATCACTTTCAGCTTCAGGTAGGTATACATACATAGTAGTCTAAGGGCTGATGAAAGGCTGATGGAAAATTAATCCATATCTTTCTTGAAGTCCCCTTTTAGCCACTAAACAGCTTCATCTATCATTGCTGCAGCTAGGAGATGTATTCTTTTCAACTACATCTATGTAGGTAACCTAGTACCTGGTTTCTCGGCCACATCTACGATATAGGTATTGGCTTCTAAGTTGTTAGCACACGTGCCAGATCCCTTCTCTGTTCATGTGCTTCGTTCTCTACCCTGAGTTAGAAAGTTTAAGGTATTAGATATTGTACCAGTAGTTAGTAAGGAAACAGTTACTCCAAAAACATTGTTCTCGTCTTGGCGGAAGATAGGTTGTACTTTAGTTTTCTAACTTTTCTTTGGCCAGGTCTAATTTCTCCTGATTAGCAGACATGCATGGAGTAGAACGAGATTGAGGGACAAAGATTAAATTACATAGGTAGGTGGCATAGTTATTTGAGCCAGACTGAGCCAGGAGACTGTCAGCCACATTAGGACGTAAAATATGTCTCATATTTTTCTAGGATATATTGACTACCTACCTAGGTATCCAGATACTTGGAAAGCTTGTTGTGTGTATAAGAGAAACGATGCAAGTGTCGGGACCATGGCCCTCGTTGGGCTACGGGCCTGTTGGTCACCCTTAGGGGCCAGATATGAGTCACGGAGCCCTCACGGCCATGATAGGGGCTAAGGGGCCTGGATAGGGGTTACAGGCTTATGGGTATAAAGGAAGGGATAGGCCTCTTTGTCCTGACCTCCTGCATATACATGAGACTTGGTAGCCCCCTAGGTTCGTAGCTCTTCGTGCCACAACATAGTTGTTTCCTTATCGCATGGTTGGCTTCGTGACAGCAAGCCCACCAGTTTAACGACCGCCGGAGCAAGAACGAAGCTTTGGTGAAAGACGAGGATTAGAGTACAGACATATCGTAGCTTAAAAATATTTCATACTTACCTCCTTGGTACTTAACAACTACTTGACGTGTTAAGATTTGATACTATACAATCATCGATGAGATATACCTAGAAAAATATAGGATCCCGAGTTTAAGCTCAATGGAACTGTTGGTTTCTTTCGAAGCTGATGGCGCTTCTGTTGACGAAATTTGAATTCAGTACTAGTCTTCATATATGCTTCCATTGTATGGGCGGCTATATATCTCGACTCGACGTGCCAAACTCGCTTTTATACTAGACTTTTATAATACGACGTCGTGAGAGGTCATCACGCTATACTAGCCATACTCACCGCTTAAGACTGATGAAACTCGTTAAGGATACATATAAAAGTTAAGCAACTATATTAATAGGGATTTGTAATCTGTTAAAAGCCTTAAAGAAGTTTTAAGTAAAACTTTAAATAAAACTTTAAGTAAGCTTTAAATAAGTTTTATATATAAGTAATTTTTTTAATAACTTTTTTAATAATTTTTTTAGTAACTTTTTTAGTAAGTTTATTACTTAAAAAATATCTTATATAAGGCTTATTTTAATTATAAAGTTTAATAAAATTTATTTTTATAATAAAAACTAATAAAAAATTAAATATTATTAAATTAATTATTATTTTAAATAATAAACCTTATATAATAAAATAACAGTAGTTTTTTATATATATATTTAATTATAATTTTATAATTAAATGGTAAAAATTATTATATATATATTTAAATTTTATATATATATTTAAAATAATATATTTTTTATATTTAATAAATATATTTAATTTAATTATAATTAAATAATAATATAAATATATATTAAAATAATATAATTATTTAATTTTTAATTTTTATTATAAAATTATTTAAGTAATTTTATAATTTTATATAAACCTTATTTAAAAATTATAACCCTTATAAAAATTATAAGTTTTATTTTAAAATAAATTTTTTAAAACTTTTTTTAAAACTTTTTAATTTTTATATAAAATTTATTTATTAATAAATAAAAATTATATAATATAAACTTATATATTTATAAGTTTTATATAAAACTTAATTAAAGTTTTTAATAAATTATAAATTTTTTTTAATATATTTTAAAATAAAATATTTAATATAAGTTATTATTAATATTATATAATTTAATTTAAATAACTTATTAAATTAAAAAAACCTATAATTATAAATCTTAATAAATTTATATTTTATATATTAATATATAAGTTAATTAAAATTAAATAAATAAAAATAACTTAAATTAAAATAATAAAATTAATATATATTAATTAAATATTTAAAATAATAATAAAATAAAAATTAAATAATAATTTTAAAATATAAATAAGGCCTTAAATTTTTATTAAAATTAAAAAAAATTAAGAACCTTAAAATTTATAAAAATTATTATATTAAATTAAAATTATTTTAAGTTTTTAATATAAATTTTTATTATAAATAATTTTTATTTTTTTTTAAAATTATATTAAACTTAAATAATTAATAAAAATTTTTAAAATATTAAATATTTTAAAACTTTTTTACTTTAAATTAATTATTTTATAAATTTTTTTAATAATTTAAATTTTTTTTTTTAACTAATAATATTTTTTTATTATTATTAAAAAATATTTTTTTTAAAATAACTTATATTATTATTTTAATATAATTTTTTTATAATTTAATATTATTATTATTTTTATTAATAATTTTATTATATTTTACTTTAAAATTATTAAATTAAAAAAAACTTATTTTATTTCTTAAAAAATTTAAATTTAAAATCTTTTAATTAATTAACTTTTTATATAAATAATATTAATAAAAATTTCTTTTATTTTTTTTTTATTAAAAATTTAAAAGATTTTTTATTAGATTTAATATTTTTTTTATTATTTAAAAATTTATTAAAATAAAAATAATATCTTAGTTTAAAAGCCTAGCTTTTATATTTTATTAATTTTAAAATTATAAATTAATTATAAGAAATATTTTTAATTTTATTATATTTAATATTATTATTATTAATTTTTTAAAATAAATTTTATAATTTTATATTTAAATATAAAACTTTTATAATATTATTTAAATTTTAATTATTTAAATAAATATTACTTATTAAAAGAATTAAAAAATTTATAAAAATTATAATATTTTTTATATAATTTATAATATTATTATTTAAATATATAATATAAAAATTAAAATATTAATTATTTAAATTATTAGTTTTAAATATTAAGTTAAATAATTTAATTAAATATTTTTATAATAAATTTAAAGAATTATTATTAAATTTATAAATAATAATATTATATAATAAGTTATAATTAATAAATTAATTTAAATTACTTAAAAATAATATTTAGTTTTAAAATTATTATATATTAATTTTAATATTTATAAGAAAATTTAAAATAAAATTATTAAATAAGTTATTATTAAAAATTTATAAATTAATAAATTATTTATTTAAAAATATATTAACTTAGTTTAATTAAATTAAACTTTTTAAAAATAGTTATTAAATTTTTAAGTATATATAAAAATTATTTTTATTAAGTTTATTAAATAATTAATTATTAATTAATTAATTAATATATAATTAATATTTAAAAATATAAAAAAATAAATTATATTTAATTTTAATTTTTAATAATTAACTTAAATTAATATTATTTTTAATATTTATTTTTTATTTATATATTTTAATTTAAAAATAAAAATAAGGAATTAATTATTTATTTAAATTTTATAAATTAACTAAGTTAAAAAAATTATTATTAATACTTAAATTTAATTTAATTTTATATAAATTAGATTTTTTATATTTAAAAAAAATAAAAAAAATAATTTATTATTTTTTTTTAATAATTTTAATAATAACCCGGATAATTTTAATAATAAAAAAAATAAACTATTATTAAAATCTTTATAAAGGCTATTATTTTTTTATATTTTATATATTAAATTAACTTTTTTAATTATATTAAAAAATAAATTAATTTAAACGTTTAAATAATTAATTTATTTTATTTTTATTATTATTAATTTTATATATTTTAATAAGTTTATTATTTATAATAATAAGGACTTTTTTAAGTTTTAATTTTAATATTTAAAAATAAAATTATATATAAAAATATATATAAAAAGTTTTTTAAAAAACTATTATTATATTAATTAAATAAAGTTTTTATTAATAAAAAAAACCTAAATATAATATTAATAAAAACTATAAATAATAAAATAAATAAAACTTATAAACTTTTAAATAAGTTATAAATTTACTTTAAAAAAACATTTTAAAGATTTTTTAAAAAAATATTATAATTTAAAAAAAATATTTAAATTTAAATATTATAAAAATATAATTTAATATTTTATTAAAATATTAAATTTAAATAAGTTAATTTAATAATTTAAAATTATTTTTTAAAATTATATTATTAAAACCTTATTAAATAAAATTACTAAATTAATATATTTTTATTAAAAAGGTTTTTTAAATAGTAATAAAAAATTTATTAATATTATTTAAAAAGTTAAATAAATTTATAAAAACATGTTTATAAATTTTAATATATTAAAAAAAAAAAATTTAATTTAATAATAAAATAATTAAAATTAAATTATTAATTTTATAGTAAAAACGATTATTTTAAACTTAATTAAAATTAATCTTTAAAAAAATAAAATTAATAAATAAATAATAATTAATTTAATTTTAAAAATAAATATTAAGTTTTTAATAAAAAAGTTTTATAAGAAATTAATTAAATAGATATTAACTAATATAAAAAAATAAATACTTATATTAATATTATAAAAAAAATAATTATAATATTTTATTTTATTTTATAAAAAAGAATATTAATAAAAAAAAATTATTTATAATTTTAAAAAAAATTATTTTTATAAAATATAAGTTTAATAATAATATAACACTAACTTTTATATTTATAAAAAAAATAAAAATTAATTTAATTTTAATAAAGCTTTTTTTTTTAAAAAATTATTAAAAAAAAAGATTTTAACTTAAATTTTTAAATAGTTATTTTATTATATTAATAAAAAATTAATAACTTAATAATAAATTTATTTTAATTAAAATATAAAAATTATAATAAATTTTATTTATTAGATAATTAAAATTAAAAAAAATATATAAAATTATAAAAAATATTAATAAGTTTTTATATTTTTTTTTAATATATTAAATTATAAATTATAAAGGGTTTTTAACTTTTAATAAATTAATTTTTAAATTATATTTTAAAAGTTAATTTATTTATAAAATAATATTTATTTATAATAATAAAAAATATTAAATAAAAATGTTTATAAATATAAAAAATAATATATTAATTATATTTTTTTTTAAAATATATTAATAGAAAATTTCTATTTATAAATAATAATATTTATAATTTATAGTAAATTTTAATGTTTTAATATTTAAATAAGGAGAAAAATTTTATTTAAAAGTTTTTATATTTTAATATTAAAAAAATTATTTTATTTATTTTAACTTTAAATTTATTAATTTAAATAAAAAATATAATATTATTTTATTTTAATAATAGTTTAAATAATATTAATTAGCTTATTTTTTTTTTTAGATTTAAAAAATTTAATTTATTTTTAAATATTATAAAAAGAATTATATTAATAAAATTTTAATAAACTTATTAGTGTTTTTTTTTATTTTAATTATAATTTAAATAAATATTTAAAAAATATTTAAAAATATTTTTAAGAAATTCTAAAAATTTTATTTAATTATAATTTAAAAAGTAAAATAATAATTTTTTAATTATTAACCTTAAAATTATATTATAGATTTTTATAAAAAAAAAGTATTTTTTTAAAAACCTTTTTATATTATAAGTAAAAAAAAATTATTTACTTTAAAGTTTTAATTAAAAAAAATAATTAATATAAAAAAAATTAAAAAATTTATTTTATTATATATTATTTTAATAATATTTATTAAAAAAATAAATTTAAAAGATTTATTATAATTTATTATTAATTATTAAAGATTTAATATTATTATTATATTAATTTATTATTTAATTTTTTTAATTATAAAACTTTAAATATAATTTAAAATTATTAAATTTTTTATTAAAATTAACTTTAAATTTAAATTTAATTTTATATAAATTAAGAAAAAAAATAAATAAAAAATAGTTTTTAAATATAAATATAATTTATATAAATATTTAATAATGTTTTTTAAACTTATTAATACCCTAGTAATTTTTTAAGTTATAATAAATAATATTTTTTAAGATTTAATTAATATTAATATATTTATTTATTTTAATAATATTTTTATTTATAAAGATATTTAAAAGAAATATAATATTTTAATAAAAAAAGTTTTTAAATAATTAATAAAATATTATTTAACGGTATTATTAAAAAAATATTTTTAAAAAGTTTAAAAAGTTAAATTTTTAAAATATATTATTAAAATTAATAATATATTAATAAGTTTAAATAAAATTAAAAGTATTTAAAAGTAGGAAAATTTAATTAGTTTTAAAAAATATTAGTAATTTATAAGATTTATAAATTTTTATTAACGTTTTATTTATAATTTTTTAATAATAATTAAACCTTTAATAAATATTAATAAAAAAGATAAAAAAAATTAAAAATAAATAAAATTAATATTAATTATTTTTAAGATATTAAAAAATTAATTTATAATTATTTTAATTTTTATTTATTTTAATTTAAATTTAATTATTTATATTAAAATAAATGTTTTAGATTTTATAATAAAATTAATTTTATTTTAAAAAAATAAAATTAGGAAATTTTATTTTATAATGTTTTATTTTTAAAAATTAAATTTAATTAAAATAAACTATAAAATTTATAATAAAAAATTATTAAATATTATTAATTTTTTTAAGAAATAAAAATAATATTTTAAAAAAGTATATTATTAAATTAAAATTTATTTTAATTATTAAAATCTTTTTTATTTTATTATTATTAAAATGTTAAATTAAAAATAAATTTAATAAGTTTAATAGTTTATTTTATATTAATTTATTATTAATTATTAATTAAAATATTTAAATAAAAAAACCGATATTTTATTTAAATTATTATAATATTATTTTAAAAAAAAAAAACTAAAAATTAATTAATTATTTTAATTTTATAAGAAAAATATTTTTTATATTTATAAGGAATTATATTTATTATTTTAATTATTATTTTATTTATATTAAAGTGATTTTATAGTTTTAAAATATTATAATAATTATTAAAATTTATAAAGAATTTTAAAAAAGTTATATTAAAAAATCCTGTTTATTTAAAATAAAAAAACTAATTAAAAAAAATATAAAAATATAAAATAATTTATTTTATTATAAAAACCGTTTATAAATATTAATAATTTTATAATAAAAAATTATAAAATTTAAATATAATATATATATTACTAGTTATATAAAAATAAATAAAATTATAAAATTAATTACTTATAATTTCTAGTAGTTTAATTTAAAAAATATAATTAAAAAATATATTAAAAAATATTTAAAATATTAAAAAAATAAAATTTTAAAATATATATTTTATAATTTTTTTTAGTTTATAAAACTTTATTATAAATTTTAATATATTATTATAATAAATTTTATTATAAATTTATTATTATTAAATAAATATAATTTTATATAAATAATAATAAATTTTTTTATAAAAATAACTTACTTTATTTTTTTTAAAATAAAAGAAAAGAAAATTAATAATTTTATTAAAATTTTTATTAAAAAATATTAAAAATTATATAATATATTATTAAATATTATTTTTAATAAAAACTTTAAATTTATAATATATTTATAAAAAGATTTTTTTAAATTAATAAATATTAAATTTTATATAAATATAGCTTTTTATTTTTAAATTAATAGTTAAATTAAATAACTTAATTAAACTTTTAAAACTTATTTATAATTATTTATTAATTATAAAATAAATAATTAAAAAAACTTATTTTTTATAATTAAATTTATTTATAATAATATAGTTTTATTTTTTTTTTATATAATATTTTTTTATATTAATTATAAATATTATTTTATAATATATAATTTTTTATTTAAAATATTTAAAAATTTAAAAAATTAATTTTATTTTTATTAAATAACTTAAATTTAAAAAAATACCTGAAAATATTTTAAGTAAAATTAATAATAAATAAAGATTTAAATAAATAAAAAATATATTAAAAATTTTAAATATATTAAAAAATAATTAATTATATTAAATATTAAAAATATAAAAATAAAAAAACTTATAAAAAAGCTAGATTAAAAGATATTAAAGTTTTTTAAAATTTAAAAAGTAATTTTTTTAATTATTATAAAGCTTATATTTTTTAAAAATTAAAAAATTTATAATTTATTTTATATTTTTTTTATTAAATTTTATTATATTAATAATTAAATATTATTTAACTTTAATTAAGTTTTATAAAAAGTAGTTTTAATTAAAATAAAAAATTATTAAATAAAAAAAATAAAAAACTTTATAAAAAACTTAAAAAAAATAAAATATTTAATTAAATAAAAAAAATAATTTATTAAAAAATATTAAACTTAAAAATCTTATAATTATTTATTTAATAAAAAAGTTAAATATTTTATTAAGAACTTTTATTAATAATAATTAAAAAAATTTATAGATTTTTATATTTATAAAATAATATTTTAAAATAAAACTTAAAAAAAAAAATTTTAATATTATATAATTTAATTTAAATAACTTATTAAATTAAAGAAATTTATAATTATAAATTTTAATAAATTTATATTTTATATATTAATATATAAATTAATTAAAATTAAATAAATAAAAATAATTTAAATTAAAATAATAAAATTAATATATATTAATTAAATGTTTAAAATAATAATAAAATAAAAATTAAGTAGTAATTTTAAAATATAAATAAGGTTTTAAATTTTTATTAAAATTAAAAAAAATTAAAAACTTTAAAATTTATAAAAATTATTATATTAAATTAAAATTATTTTAAGTTTTTAATATAAATTTTTATTATAATTAGTATATTTAAACTTAAGGTATTAACACTGGAAATAATAATAAAGCTTTAAAGCGATGTTAAATAACTGAAAAAAGTTAAATTTTATAGGAATTTGCAATTAAGTGGTGGAAATGAAAGTATATGCTCAAATTTGGTGGCAAGGGTAGAGACGGGTGTGAGTAATTGTCCACTATCAACGCCAACAGGCGGCTAGATATCTTTACAACGTGATAGGCTATTAGTGAAGCCATAGCTTCTGATGCCGCCTCTAGTCTCATGTAGGCTGCAAGCCTTATTTTATATTGCGAAAACCGCCTTACTTTCATCCCTTGTGTATCCTTTTTTGGTGTGATACATACATGGATCTACTTGTATGAGGGAGGTATGTATAAGATGTCTAAATGAGGATTGCATCTTTTCCGTCTCGAGCCCGTAAAATAATAGAACTGACTTTAAACCTGAGAACTATTCATATGTAACATTGAGTCTTTTATTTACCACATATGTGCGGTTCCACGTTCTCCAGACTATCAACCTTTGAAGAAACGTGGGGTAAAGATACAGAGGCCCAGATGCAAGGGAACATGTTCGTCATGTGCCACTGCCGCTACCGGCTATTTCAAGCCAGATCAATGCAACCCTGGAATTGGACCAATCAGAGAGGATCATCTCGAACATGCTAAAGAAGCGGTCAATACTATCGACTGAACGAACTCGGAGGGAAACGTCTCTTCTCGGCGAGATTCAGTGATGCAAGATGATACAGCACGCGTGTTTTTTTTTTTTTTTGTATGTGTGTACTTACCAGCGAGAACATGTAGTTGGAGCAGAGGTTTTGGCTCCTTCACACGGTCCTCGCCGACAAGATAATATGAACGGAGACGCCGTTGTTGTGTAAGCTATTAGACACATATCTAGTAGACTAGGACGCCACAAATATTCGTGAGGACTCACTACCATCCAATAACACGAGCTTGTGGCCGAGGGATGCATTTTCTGTGCCGGACTAAAACAGTACGTAAGCTAGCTGGCTAATATTGTGATGGTGGGGGACGGTGGTATCGTTGTCGATCAACGTGGTGAAGGTCCTCACCTCGATGGTTGGGAGCAGTAAAAACCAATCAGTTGACCATTGCCAGTTACAGGCGGACCTGTACATAGTATGCGGGATGCCTCTTCGGTTCGTCATGCAGGGAACGTACATGGATGCATGCACACATAAGGTAAGCCCACTGGCGGATTTATGCGTGCGGGTTGCAGTAAGCAAGTCCGGGAAAGATAGCGAGGGCCCTGATCGGGAATATACCTGTGTGAGATATAAAATATAAGATAAATGATGTCGGACAGCATGCGAGATTGAATGGTAATTGGAGCTGAATGTTGAGCGGTGTGAAAGATATGAAAGATATACGCAGATGCGAAAGGGAGAGTGGCAGAGTGGCAGAGTGGCTCGGATGTGACCAATAATCAGCCATTATGGTGGCGTAAAATTCTCAAAGTAGTAATTTTATAGGCGAGGTTCAGGGATGACCAGTGAGGTCGTTATGCAGAGTACATCATCTATCATCCCATGATGCAACCTTGGAACCTGCAGCTGCACTGGGCCTGCAGAGCTAAAAGCTGAGGAGGCAGTGAGAGAGGTGAGGTTAGGTAAGTTTAGGTAAGGTCTATCTGTATCTGTCTATGCGGTGCTGTATCACTTGCATTTCGATAACTATTTTTTTTTGTTCCTTCTGTTCTCATCTCCATTAAATCGATACCTACCCAGTAAAATCCACCCCCTTTTCAAAGCCGCATCTCTCAGAACGGTATAGACTGACTCTTGTCGTCATGGAATTCCTTGCTACCTACTCTGCAACCTCTCTGCCTCTTTCGAAAAATAAAAATTCGGCATTCTGCGCCACCTACCAAGATATCACGTACACACTGACCGCTGGTTACACCTGACTGCATAGACGTCTAGAAGTGGGTGTGTTATAAGTCATTCGCAATCGTGATGGTGTGTGCTCTTATATACATGCATGTTAGTATACAAATACGCAAGAACTAAGGGACGGTTCCACTCGAACTAGGTCCTTTTTCGCATCCCTGCTTCTTGTATTGTATTGAAATTTCCGGTACGGTTTCCCCACGGATAGTAGATTTACTAGGTGCTAGGTGCTAGGTGCTAAGTAGGTGCGAGGTTGCGAGGTGCGAGGTTGCTAGACTAGGATACTAAGATACTAGGATACTAGGATTCTTCAATGTCAATGCTAACGAGGCTAGTCTAACATCTTCGTAACGCCCCCATCGTCGGTTTCTTCTTCTCTTCTTTCTTTGTCCCTCTGTCTGTGTTTTCGCACTCTACGGTCAACCCAACTCGTACGCCCCGTGACGCGCACATGAAAAACAAGCGAGGCTAGCTATTGTACTCGGGTCTCTTTCTAATTCCTCGATGCCTTTATATCTTTCTTAGCCGCTGGCGCGGAGGTTTGGGGGAACTGGAGTCGATGGCGACGATGTTTCCTATGAAGGAGACGCTTTCTTCGATCCTGCGACCGAGACAGGCCACTCGGCGCGTCGACATGGCGCGTACTTTCGACTCGGACCCCAATACACCCTCACCTGGTCCAGCGAATCGCAATTATGGCGGCCAGCGACACGCCACTGCCGATTTCACCGAGGCGGACGATGACGAAGATGAAGACGAGTTCGATCTAGACGATGGTCCATCCGCACCTCGAATACCTCGGCCCTTTCAAGAGACAAATGCTCGTAGAAGTTCTACTTCTCTAATGCCTCTATTCTCTGCCAGCTATCTTGGTAAGCATATGATCGCTTTGCAGCGAATGCATAGAACTAGGATGGGCACTTACGGTCGAACTAGATTCCCTGCCGATTTACAATGTTGTTCATGCTATCCGAATCCTCGTCCAGACCCGAACCGAGACCACGCTCACCTGGGACCAAATCCGATCCCCTCAGGTGTCTCAATTCCTCGTAAAGCCTATGCAGCAGCAAATTCGAACACAACATTTCAGTCGTGTAACCCTGTACGCCCTCATGGCGAACTGCCTGCAGTTTGCGAAGGAGGGACAGCTATTTCCCGGTAACGCAGGCACAAGTGTCACACGGGCGAGGGTTTGCGAGCTTCTTGCCTTAAAATTGTTGAAAGAATATTCCACGAGGGAGCTTATCGACGCATTGTCTTACGACTTTTATCCACTTCAAGGCGCTCCCGAGACGCCGTCTAGCTCGAATACAAGGGCACCTGACGGCAAAGGCCGTCCGACTGCAGCTCGATCTTCAACCCTCGAGGTGGCCATCCGTGCTTCCGCCAAACATTTTCTGGCACATCCACTTGTGGTCCAGCAGCTCGAAGCCATCTGGAATGGTGCGATTAGCTTCTATTCGTCACAAGACAATCTCCATCGCGCCCGGGCGACGCCTACAGGTTCCAGCGAAAATGCTCGAAATGGTCCAGCTAATGCTAGGACACCGCTTCTCGGTCACCAACCCACCAAAGAACAGCAGTCTCACCTACCGCTACATGCAATGCCTATTCGACGAACCGTCAATCTGTATGACCCGCGCCAAGCCAGCCCCCTGAAGCTATCTCGACTCCGTGTTCCGCGATATAGACAGTTCTTGTCAACATGTTCTCTGTTCATCCTGATATGCCTGTTTCTCGCTGTCTTGATAGAGCGTTCTAGTCGTATCACCGAGCTAGAGTTAATTTTCTGGTTCTGGAGTGCTGGTTTCATGCTCGACGAGGTAGTTGGCTTTAATGAACAGGGCTTCTCGCTATATATCATGAGCTTCTGGAACATATTCGACCTCGGGATTCTGCTATTGCTCATCATCTACTACTGCATGAGAGTCTATGGAGTCTTCCTCGTCGATCCTCATCACTGGAATGAGATGGCATACGATGTACTCGCAGCAAATGCAATTCTTCTGTTACCTCGCATTTTTAGTGTGTTAGATCACTACCGATACTTTTCTCAGCTCCTGATCGCCTTTCGGCTCATGGCTGTGGATCTTGCAGCAGTATTCGTTCTTGTGCTAATCAGCTGTTCTGGGTTCTTTGTGTTCTTCACACTTTCAAGGAATCAGAACGACGCTGCCGAAGTGGCCTACAAGATCTTTCAGATCCTTATGGGCTTTACACCAGCAGCTTGGGACGTGTAAGTTCCAGGTACCCTATACTATCTGATATATTCAACTAACTTCGGCTACTAGGTGGCCCGAGTATACATACTTAGGGAGAACTCTCCTAGTCTTCTTCCTAATTATATGTCATTTTCTCGTCGTGTAAGTTTGTCCTTAGCGCTAGGGACGTCATCATCTAACACGTACCAGGACTATACTGATTACCGTTCTCACTAACTCTTTCATGGCGATTGCCTCGAATGCGAACGAGGAGCACCAGTAAGTGACTCTCCCGATCCCCAATCGTCAATATCTCTAACGCTGGTTCTAGGTTCTTGTTTGCAATCAACACAATATCTATGGTGAAGAATGACGCGCTATTCTCTTACATTGCGCCGGGAAATATCTTCGCCTGGATGCTGATGCCGTTTCGATACGTCATGCCGATCAGACAATTTGTGATATTGAATCGTACGGTTATCAAGCTTACTCATTTTCCCCTCCTGTTCTGCATATTCTTCTACGAGAAATACTTTCTAGCCTCCTCCATCTATGAGCCAACCGATCTAGTTGATAACCAAGGGCGTCACCCGACCAGAGCAATATCATTTATGGACCCTGCTAGCAGAGGAACCGCGCTCTTCAGCCCAAATTTGCGGACACGCGAGGAGTCTGTTGCCGGCTTTCAAAAAGATCGTGCTCTTGATGAGGTCTTCCGCCGGCCGCCCGATGCTAGCACCATACGGAGCCAGAGGAGGCAAGAACGGAGGAAGACACAGACAGCAGTTCGGAACTGGATGGATCAGAACGACGAAATGAGTGAGCGCATATCGCAATGGCCTACAATCGACAGTCGCCCGAGCTTTTCACAGCGACGAATGAGCATGAGTCGTGACTTTCCTAAGAGGTTCAGGCACGTATCCGATGTTCGATCTACAGCAAGTGACCCAGCCGACTTGTTATCGAGTAGTGTACTCCCGGTCTCAAATAGGAGAGAACTGAACGGTCAAATCATTGAACAACAGGTGCGATACAGGGATCAAGCAGAGGCAGACGGAGACGATGAATTCGTTACGAATGACGAGGAGGAAGAGGATGACACGGCAGTCGCGAATCGCCGTGCCAGCCAAGCAGACGGCCAAGAGCAGGAGGACTACTTTACGACGCCTCAATTGAGGCGTGGAACGTTGGCACCATCTTCTGTAGGCTCTTCCTCGCATCACCAACCCACGGCAACCGTGTCACCTAGAGTTGGCAATCTATTTCGCCGCCAAGGTCTTCACAGCCGTACACTCTCTACCAACACGATCCTCTACGCTCCGCAGGGCCCTATCCGTCATGGAGCTAGCCCGTCCTCGATCTCAGAAGAACCGTCAGGAGCTCGTTCCCGGCCGCGGACGAGCCGGCTAGCTACGGCGGTAGAGTCTTCCGAGCCGACCGGCAAAAAATCACCACGGAAGGTGCAAAATGGATACAGTCTCGTAGCCCGACCTCGAGCAATCCCCATGAAATCAGCACCGAGCCGTTCAGCCCTTCTCGCCGCTATCCCAAGAGCTCGACGACTCTCATCAGTCGATGTGGACATCAATTCTGACATGGGCCTTGATGCTCATAATGACTTTGGTGCTGTACCATCATCCTTTGCAACGCAAATGGCTATGGCCACGGGCCAACTGAAAGCGTTGAGCCGAGGCGTCCGAGATCGCGAGGATGCGGACAGGATGAGCCGATTAGTCCTAGCCAGAATGAAGACTTTGGAAGAAAGCTTTGCCGACGTTGTCAAGGAGATGCGGGTCTTGAGGAGCACAGCGCCAACAGCGCAGAATTCGGGGGACGACGGTAGCTGGAGGACTGCTACGAGCAGTGAGATACCAAGTACTAAGAAGAGATGGGAGAAGACGATGAAGAGCGAGAGAAGTCGACCGGGAAGCGCTAAGGAGCACAAGGTTGGCTTGGGTACGGCCACCCCGAGGAGTCAGGTAAATAAGGGGAAGGGCAAGGCGGTCACAACATCTGACAGTGATAGTGAGCCGGAAAGACGAGGTTTGACGAGAACGGGAAGTTCGGTTTGAAACTTTTTCTCTACCTATCTGACGTGGTTGGGTCTGGAAGAAAACGATGTTGTCTCGGCAAAGGGGTCATGCATTCTGGCGTTTTTCGGTTTGCTTCAAGGTCTATATGGCGGGCTTATAAGATAGGCGGATCGGAGAGGATATACCTAGGTACCTAGAGACAACGTGCCTGATGTGGCATACGAACGCCGTCTTGGCAACTTGTAATATTAGGACGGAACTGGGTCGTGTATATACAGCTTATTAGAGCTGGTCACCACTGTCGATAATAACAAAAACGCAGTGCAAAGATTTGCTTTGTAACAGTTTTCTTTTATTCTTGTTTATACCGTTTGCTGCCCCCTTACCTATCGCATATCCAAAACCCCAATCATGTAATGACACGAAAACGCCGTCATAGTATCCATCTCGTACGTAACTAGATACAAACAAGCATACGCCAAACTACGAAGCCGATATATCCATATTCCTTTTACCATCTCGTAAAACGTGGATAGGTAGGTTGGCCGACCCGACATAGCAATCGGTGTACAGACAAGGAGTCTAGTCTTCCCGCGGCGTGGCTAGACGGCACCGACACGCCCGTCTTCCCCTCCCAAACCTTGTCCATTCCATATCTTTTTTGCTCCTCGCCCGAGTTGAGCACTGTTCAGATGCCACCGCCGCTCCGGTCGACGCTGACGTATAGGTTGGGATTCTCGGGCGAGTTCTTCTGGAGCCGCTCGTTCCGCTTCAGGGAGGACCGCTTGTACTGCACGGTGACTAGGACGCCCGTGGCTACGACGGCGGCTAGAGCGAAGCCGGGATGGCGGGTGCTGTTCGGGAAAGGGGTTGTTAGTTTGGGTGGGTTGTCGTTTATATATAAATGTTCGGAAGGTGAAAATGTGGACTGGATGACTTACACCCCACTAAGACGACCGCCGGTGGCCATTCGAGAGGAGGCTCGAGTTTGGTCCATAGTGTTCCAATTGTTGGGTTTATATATGTATGGGTTTGGTTATACGTGCAATGCCTCCTGTATTGTGTCTACCTAGGTAGCTTTCTTCGCAGGTCCGACGTTGGGCGTGTGGTGTGTTCCCTTTGGCTTTATGGAAGATTTACAAAAACAAACCAACGAGAAATCAGATAAGAGCTTCATCCACCGCCTTGGGAGATTTGAATGTCCGAAATGTGAGTCTGATGGTCTTTTAATAAAGGGGTTACGGGATCTTCTATTAGCACGTAGCACAAGGGTCGAATAATAGCGATTTCATTTAGACGGGGAAGGTTTGGAATATAGAAAGAGAGCCGGGAGGACGGGTCATATATGTATGTCAAGCTTCCGGCTGACCGCCTCATAACCTACCTATGTAGCTACCTTTACTACACCGGGGTAGCTACGTGTGTACCCCAACCAAGAACAGGTAGACCGATAAGATCATCTCCAGTTTTATGTCATACAAAGGGGGGGAGACTTGGTGGTAGACGGTTCTAGATTCCCCAGATTTCCGGGTAGAGTGGGCAGATGCTAATGAGGTCGATCGTGCGATTGGTATGCAAAACGAAAACTTTAAGGGAAGCTTGTGGATAAGGGGACTTAAAAGAAAACATTGGGGCTGCCTTTTCGGCCGGATCAGGATAAGGGGCACGCGAGCCGGATTTGGGGTTTACACATACCAGGTAGTAGGTAAGAAGTCTGGAAGTAAGGAGGCGAAAGGAGGTAGGTACATACGTACTATGTAGGTATGTAGGTAAGAGGCAAGGGGCAAGGGGGGAATTCCCGGAAACCTACCTTACTATGTAAGCTGCGCTGCATTAGCGAAGAGGAACGAAGGCATCGGGAGTCGGATTGCTTGGGTTTATTAGGAAGCGGGGGAAAGCGGGGGTCTGGTCACCCACAGGGCTCTAATGGAAATAACTCGAATTTTAATACGTAAACGCCCGTGTGGGGTTGTAGATGCCACTAAGGCTATAAGGGGTTAGGTATTATCGAATAAGCAGGTGATTACATAATGGAGCAGGGGTGCAGACCTAAAAACCCCTCATTTTGCTGAGTAATAAAGAAAATTTTCTCCGTACAACCAACAAACAACAAAGGTGAGTAATTTATAATTTTAAACACTCTTTTATAACAAAACTTTTATCTAGCAATATTACAACCAAATTATTTGTAATCTCCTCAATCTAACAAATCTAATGATTATACTTTTGGTATATAAGATTTGCAAAGATACACGGTTATACAGGCTTGTACGACCTTGTACAGGTTTGCTTTAACGAGATGTCAATCAAACAATCTTCAAAAGGCTTGCCAAGGTGACGTTAGGTTATTTCAAGCTAGCGTAAGACTAATAATATCTTTTATAACCTACTAGGCAGTACGAATGATCCACCACTATAATCTTCGCAGCAAACCAAGTTCAGAAAGGTATGTATACCGAGGTTATTGCTTTGAAATTAAGCTAACAGAGTGAAACAGGTTTGAACAAGCTCAAACGACCATGTCAGATGACGTACTACCCTTGAGCAACTGGATTTGGGCGGGCACAGCACTCGAAAAGCCTCGTCAAGACTTTGATAACAACGATAGTTTGCAACTTACGAGTCATGCAGTTGATCAACTACGTTCGGCCGAGTATAACGACGTACGAGAGCTTATTGAGGCTGTCCCGGTTTGTATATATTTGCCTATGGTTCGTAAAATAAGAGCTAACCTCCTACAGGTTTTGCCACGTTTAATTAAGCTCAAAGAGCTTCGAGAAAATGGACGAAAAGTTACTCCAAAGCTTAAACTCGACCGCCAGCAAAAGATGTCGGCTATCGCGGCCTTTATAACGATCCCACAAGCAAATACAGAGTCCTGCCAGCAGTGTAAAAACAAGAAGTCACGTGGTCCTTGCTCCGAGTGTGTGGCAGGAGGGGGTCACGTGTTTAACGGGGCTTGTACAAACTGTCAATTCTCGAGTACGGCGTCTGCTTGCTCGTTTTATATTGGTAGGTTTATTACAAGCTTGTACAAGTTAAATCATGTCTAACCAAACCAGCTGCTACTGGCAAGAGTCGAAAACGGGCTAGGAAGGGCTCCTCCGAGGGAGATGAAGACGGACGCAACTTTGACCTTACCACGGAGATCCTTAAGCAACGGTCGACAGCAGAGCTGGAGATTTGGATGGGGCTGATTAAGGAAGAGATCGAGTTCCGTGAGGTCGCGATTGGTCGTGCCCACTTGCGCCGGGCCTAGCCAAGTTTGTAGGGCTTGTAACAAGGCGTTTTTGGTGGATATAATGGTATTTTATGAGGGTTTAGCCGAGGCAAACAAGGGCACAAATGGACAAAAATGGGAGGTTATATGGGGATCAGGTGTTAGTTTGCTTTAGTTCTCCTTAATTGCGACTAGCTTGTACTAGCTTGTTTGACTACGTTCAAACTTGCTTAGCCTGAAATCTGGACTATTTTTGTTTTTAAAGGCCTGTCTGTCCTTTGTTTATTTTATAACATTTCCCCTTTTTCACATAATCTTCATTGTGCTTGCTCGAGTCTCTACGAGCTTGTATATAATGGTACGACCAATAATTGGCCTTGAGCTTCACCGCGATTTTATTATCAAACAATACCAAGACCAAGTTACGGCACAAACAATTTGCGACGAGCTTTTAGAAGCCCACGGGACCCAAGTAACAACTCGAACCCTACGCAACAGGCTGAGACAATGGGGTATTCAATCTAATCGAGTCAAAACGACCAAATCCGAGGCTTTGTCAGCTCGTCTACGTGAGCTCTTTTTTGAATTGGGATTAGACGACCAACAACTCCACCAACGGCTACTCGATGAAGGCTTCACTATATCCCATACAGGAGTTAAAACCCTTCGACGTTCCCTCAATATCTATCGACGATTAAACCCCGATACCTTTGGCGACCGTATACAAGAGCTACGAGAGTTCTTCGAAGACGAGCGTTATACCGACAATATTGTAAGACGTATGGGCTGTCGGATGTTATACGTACATATGCGTCAAAGACAGATAAATGTATCGCGAACACCTATGTTTGCTGTATTCTCAAGTCTGTACTCGAAGGAGATTAAACAACGAACACGCAAGCTTAATCGACGCCGTGGTGGCTGGACTACACCCGGGCCGAACTACACCTGGTCTGTAGACGCCTACTGCAAACTTGAGCCCTACGGATTCGAGGTTTATGCCGGTATTGACGCCTACGCGCGATATATCACGTGGTTTTATTGTGGTGTATCAGCTCGTACAGCCCGATCCGTCTTCACTCAATACGTGGATGTTGTGGGACAATGGGGATATATACCCCTAGTTATTCGTTCAGATCGAGGCAATGAACTAGGACTCATGACCGCTGCTCATTATTATTTGTCACAGGATACACAAGCAAGCAGGCACCCCCGAGTATATCCCACAAACCACCTCAGCCCTGCGCAGACTCGTACAAGCTCGAACAATCCTACACCAGCGTTAGACGAGCAAACAAATCTACATACTTTTGCCGACAATATATATTTGTCGTCACACTCACCTGGACAAATTCGAATCGATCAGATACCCGCTGGTCCACTACGACTTCGTGATTGCTTGTCATACGGCAAGAGCACAGCTAACCAGAGGATCGAGAGCTGGTGGTCGAGGCTTTGTGATGGTCGGTCTATTTTTTGGCGTGTAAGTTCACTTATAACAAACCTTTCTTGTCCTTTGCAAGCCAGCCTTGGCCTGAGCAAACCTGTACTAACTTGTTCAAAGGAGTACTTCGGCAACCTGGCTTCTCAGCGGTTGTGGGAGCGATACTGTCTACCGGACGAGATTGCGTTGCTGTATGTTTATATGCCTATAATTCGATACGAGCTTGCTCAGTTTGTTCGAGTCTGGAATGCCCATTACATACGTAAGCAATCTAATCGGCCTCATGTCGTACACGGCAAACCTTGGGTGTTATATAACATGTCCGATCCAAATAAGGCAGTCGATTGCCGTGTTCCATTAAATAGGGACAAGTGGGATAAACTTCACGCTCTATCTCAATTGGATAATATCGACCTCGATCAATACCTACCCGCGGATACTATGGATGTTTGCAAAGGCATTTTGGACGAGATAGGTGGTATACCAGATCGATTCGAGGAGGGCTGTGAGGATACACCATATATACAGCAATACTTTCATCTACGACAAGGCTTAAACAAGCACATATCCCTAGGAAGAGAGCCTCAAGTATCGAAGCTTGCTCGAACGGACGGCGGTTGGGAGCACTTTCAAACACTTATGCAAGAAGCAAACATTGACTTAGAAGAGCTAACAGAAATAACATCAGACGACGAGGTTGACGATAGGGCTTAGGGTGGTTTGCGCAAACCCGTACAATCAAGCCTCTTTCTCGTACTCCTCCGTTCGAACTCGTTTGCGACTGGTGGCCCGAGTCCCATACGTTGAGGGCGCTGCCAGATTGCCTTGGCCTCGGGGAGTCGGCTCACGTTTAATCTCAGTATCCTCCTCCTTGATCTCCTCCTTTTTCACCTTAATCTCCTTTGTTTGAGCCCTTCCTTGCCTTGGCTTTCTTGCTGTTTTGCCTGTTTGCCCCTGCTCAAGACCAGGCTGAGCTGTCTTTTTTCGTCCTACAGCGTTGTTTTTTTTGGCAAGCACCTGTTCAAGGTCTGGGAGGTCGCTCTCATCCCCGCTAAGCTGGTCATCCTTGTCCAAGCCTGTTAGGTCTGCTACGACCTTGTTCGAGTACAGATTGAGATAGTGGGACTCGTCGTTACCCCCCCCTACTTTGATTGAGTATTCGGCAAGTACAGTTGCAATTGTACAGGGTTGATTGTGGTCGAGGCTCAGTGTAGCGGCCTGTTTGCCATTGCCTAGGGTGACAGCACCCACAAACCTCCACTCCTTCTCACTGTGCCGAGTCTGGCCAAACTTGTCGAGCAAGAAATTGATGAGTTCTTTGCAGTTGTCATACGTTGGAGTGTTTATGAGCATTTTTGTGGCTTGCCCAACCTCGATTCGAGCAAGCTTTACCAGTTGCGTCTCTGGATGACCGTGTAAAAGTATACGGTGAGAGTCTCCGAGGTATAAATATATACCAATCTTCGCCGTAATGGGCTTAACAGGTTTGCGGTCGCGTGTTGCGCTTGTCTCTCGAGCGTCCTTGGACATCTCGTAGCATGCCTTGAACCCAAGTGATTGGCTCGAGTTTGGGACAATCAACGCCGGGGTAGTGCGAGATAGCTGACTATTGGGAATGTTTGTTGTCGTTTGTACGCGCTCGGGGGAGTCCGTAGTGAGGTCGATGACGGCATGCCCGGATGCGTTTGCAGGTAACTCCCTATGACAAGCTCCGCAAGTAAGACAGTGACCTGGTGGTGCTGGGTGACTCATTGTGAATGATAGTTTTGCTTCAAAAAAGTGTTGATAAATCTGTAGAAGCTTGTACAAGTAAAAATAGGATTGTGTGGGCTTTTATAAGCGAGTATGTACGTTTAATTGTAAGCTCAGGTTTGTTTAATCCCTAATATCACCTTATGAAATATGTGCATTTAAAGTGTACTACTTTTCATACTATGGGCGTGGGTGTATAAGTAAAAATTCGAGTTATTTCCGTTAAACCCCTGTGGGACACCGTACGGGGGGTAGCCGAAACCCAAACAGCCCTGGCAGCCCAAACTTCAGTGTCTAAGTGTTAGTACATATATAAAAAAAAGACACACAAGACACACAAACCCCTGTTTAGGTGATACCATTTGCATAGTAATGAAAACAAAACAAAAATACGGATTGTTAGAATTGTCAGACAGCAGACAGATATTAGACCAGGTTGGATGATTCACCAAAATGCATCATCGGTTTTCCGCATCGAAAAACAAAGAAAAAAGAGTCACAGAACCTACATCACCCAGGCTCACAGGCTCGTAAGCTCGCTCGATCCTGACTAGGATCATACCAGCCAATGACGAGCAGAGCGACGACAATGTGCCTCCCATCCTACCATCGTGGCTGAAGAGGCGCAGTGACAACAGCGTACCTAAGGCTCCAGATAGGTACTGAGTAGGCTGGTAGGCCAGATAGATGATAGGCACGCCCAGGTCTGATTTGCCACCCCGTACCAAATACCGAGATACATGCAACCTATCTATGCAAATCTATGCAATCTATGCAAGGTTGCAAGTTGGATATATGCGCGTTTGCATGTGAGGCACCGCGCCCGCATCAGTCAGAATCAGAATGATTGAAGGCAGCAGTTGGCTTCAGCCTTGTCGTCCCTTCAACCTCTCTCCTTCTGCCTGCTATAGGCATCTTTTTCTATTTTCAAATAATCTAGCTTCAACCGTCTTTGTCTCATTCAACTACTATTCACGCAGCTAGTCATCCTTCTCGAGATCAGCTTGAATTCACAGTCCGTGTCTACATTAAAAACAGATAACCTTCCGTTGGCCATGATCTCGCAACTCGTTGCCGAGGAGATGGCAAACGAACCTCCGCCTCCTCCTTCGCCCTCTCGACGTCCTCGGGGTGCCTTGATCGATGCCGCCATCGCCCAGATGATGAAGGAGCAACCCAGTCAAAGCGACAGCAGCTATAATGCCGAGCGACGGGAGCAAGCTGACCTCTACAGACTCAGTCGTCCTAACTTTGAATGTGGCGAGGGAGACACACTGGTCATCGTCAACTTCCCCCCGGGTTATCGAAACTGTTTTTGGGATGAGGTAAGCAACACTTGGATATATTCAAGACCCCTTCGTCCATACCTTCATCACTGTATAGCTGTGGCCTACGTATACAAGTTTATAGGGCCGCTGTTGGCTTGCGATCGGAGTTGCCTAGAAATAGGGACGCCTGTATATTGGATTGATAGCTCTCATCACACCTAACTAGATAACTAACAAGTCTTTTAGTGGTCCTCGAAGCGCTTCTCCGTCCATTCTGAAAAACTTCTTGCTACCGGCTCCAAGGTCTTCGCAGATTTACTATCACCAAAACAGCAAGCTCGTTCCCGGAAGAGGCTGGAACATGACGCCGCGCCTCTTACCCACAAGTATGTGGTTGATCTCACTCCTTCGATCGAGGGAGACGAGCTGGCTGCTCAGCTCATGCAATTATCTCTACCCTCGGGCGTTAGAGATTGGTGGACGTCCAAGGAGAGGCTCGGTATATCGCCCTACCTTGTTTCGGGACACGACGACTTCTGCCCTTACCACCACGACGTACCCATCGACTGCGTAAGGTCAGAAAAAAGTGTTGAGTTCGTATACAGCGGTCCGCGAGACCAACATCTCCCGAACCTCGACCTTAGCGATGTCGAAACACCAGACTCTCGGATTATGGATGACTACTGTCCTATCCGCCACCGCGCCAACATTGTTCGCCTTCTCTTGGCCATCGAGGGTCATGAGCTCGTACTTAATTCTGCGTCACGGGTCTACACCTTAGCGGGCGTTGCTAATATCTTAGACTGCGCTGGTGTCGTTGTAAGTGAACACCCCCATGCGGCAACTTGATAGGTCTCCTGATTATGGCTAACGTCGTCCATAGCGGGACCCCGTGTGTAGTTGGCTCATGGCGGATCCTAACAACGAGTTTATCGACATCAATACCGAGGTCGCATTTAAAATCGGGACGACATTGAAGTCGACAAACGTGACTCGAGCCGCATTTCGCGTCCTCGTAGTCGAAAAGGCCCTGGATAATCTTGCCGTAGCACCCGAGGAGCGAGGAGCCCAACACACGATTTTCGGACGCCCTCGCGCCGATCTACCCGACGACCTGCAGACTCTCGTTCAGTACGCAGCACACAAGCTGGCCGACCGTGTCCAACAGACGCACGCACGACTGAGCTCAGATCAGTTTTACGAGTTCTTCCCGGTAGGAGAGCAGCAAAGACTGATGCAGGTCGGTGATATCGTCAAAACCGCCCTTTCTGCCATCCCCAGCCCGAGCGCCGGCCAGCCACCTTCAACACGAGATGCCGTGCGCGCCGCCCAACTAAACAAACTACTCGACCTCCACACGACCCTCTCCGAGAAGCTGCTAAGCTATAAAAACTACATCCTCCGCAAGGCGGAGGTCGGCCCGCCCTCAAACAACCAGCAGCGAGACTTCGACCGCGACCGGCGGTGCTATGTCCCGCGCACGGCCTGGAACCCCACCTCCTTACTATACAGCGGCTTCACCGCCACCCAGCGCCTACTGACCCCGTGCTTCTGGGACTGGCTGTCCGACGACGCCGAGGACGCGCACGGGACGCACAAGCCGAGCGAATTCCTGTCCGTCCTCGTGAGCGCCTTCAACGACAAGGTCGAGGAGGCCGCCTACCTCCTCCGCTTCGACGGCGACTTCTCCTTCGCCAACCCGAGCGGCCTGCTCCATTTCAACCTGCAGCAGTTCCGCCACGAGTTCAGCGCCGCCATGGACAGGCTGCGCGGGACCTGGACCCGGCCCTCCCTCGAGGCCCCGCTCCACCGCACGAACCATCTAGCGCTGGGCCTGTCCGACGACGAGTTCCAGTTCCTGCCCCTCTGGGCCGGCGGCCTCGACGACGGCACCGGCGGCGTCTTCGAGCCCGCCGTCCCCGACGCCGAGCTCGGCCCCATCGGCCCCGGGCCCGCCTACCACACCGGCGACACCGTGGCCACCGACGACGACGCCTCGAGCGTCGGACGCCCGTCGGACGACGCGGCGCCGAGCCGCCGCGCTAGCACCGCGACCCTGACGGCCGGGCGCTCGATAGCCGCCGTGCCGTCGAATATCACACATACTACTGCTACTACTACTGCTACCGCTACCAGCACGGCCCCGCAGCAGCACGACGACGATGACGACGACGCGGTATCGGCGTCGGTGTCGTCTGTCGGCGGAAGTTTCCGCCACGTCGCCTCTGCGCCCTCGGCTACTTCGACTTCGACTGACGTGGTGATGGTGTCGATGCCCTCGGCGTCGCCGTCGGCGGCGTCGGCAGCGTCCACGGCCACGATGAGCGAGAGCGACGAGTCCTTCGAGGACGTCGATATGTTCTACGACAGCGACGAGGTAGACGAAGACGCGTGGTCGCAGGTGGAGGAGCCGTAAAGACTATGACTTTACTTTGCAACGACCCCCCTTTTTTTGAGTGGGTCAAACCCCGTGAGACCCCCCCCCTTCGTATCGTTCATTAGCGACGAACGGGAAGGGACGAAAGACTCGGGGCTTTTGTAAAAGAGGGCACACGAAAAGGTGGGCTGGCTCTCTATAGCAGTTTGATATCAGGATGGGAAACTGTGATTTTACGAATAATAACGAGTTAGAGATGGTAGGATCACTTGGGTTTAGGCAGGAGGCATGTTCAATCATACATCATCACCCGGCACGTTCCGGTCAATGTAGATGTAAGCACCGAGACGTAGCATAGACGTCTTCTTGACTTGCTAATTCATTTTGGGGCAACCTTTTCGGGGTGTTAATACCCAAAAAGGGAGCCTTGCGTTTTGACGTGTGCCAAAATCTTTTCTTCCCCACCACCTCCCCCCTTTTCTTTTCGTCCGCGATAAGCCAAGGGTGAGAATATCTACCAAGTAAGGAATCACTGATGGACATGAGGCTGCATAGAGATGGTGACATTGGATTACAGGTTCTAGCGAGGTCTACGCGGTAAAGTCATATGTATGTCTATCGGTCCGGGTATCACACCTACCTACTAGAAACGTCTTGAGTACCTACAAAGTCTCCACTACTGTACTATTACAACGATTGACCAATTCACCATCAGGGCAGAGCGGTCAACTGGGACCTAATCATTTCATATCCCTCCCAAAGCATGCTCTATGGGCAGGAAACGATAGCACTTGGTCAGAGATGGTCAAAATTTCTTCATTTCGCCCCGGACAAGACGCATCCCGTAGGGTTCAAAGCTGTGTTGACTAGCGCACTGAGCACTAATATAATAACAAGCAACAAGCGCATCTATTTCTGATACGGAAGGCCAGATCATGGTATCATCGCAAATGAGAAAAGAGAACAAAAAAAAAAGCAAGTCCGTACATTTCATGCTACCGCGCATTTCCCTTTGTTTTCCGTTAGGCAACTGGTCATGTTAAAATCGCCCGAATCTCAGATGCCTTGACCACCTTGCCCTCCAAACGCCGACTTCCATGCTTCTTGAATTATCAATATGCCACGCCATGCAATGATGCAACCCGCCCTCTCCCTTAGCCCGTCCTCTATGTTGCTGGGATCGTTGCCCAAGTCAAAAAGCATAACGGCGTAGGGTATAAGCATCACAATTGAGAAATTAGGCGTAGACCGCGAAAACCTCCGCTGTCAATGAGAATGTTTCTATCATCAGATCCATTCCATGTCGCCGTTGAGGTCTGTCTCCACCACCTCCGTACTTTGTTTTCTGGGTCGTCCTCGGGCCCTTGGTCTAGAATTAGATCGTGCTCGCTTCTTTCGCCCACCGGGAACGCCTCCCGCCTTTCTTTTGCGGCCACGCTGGTCCGGCTCCGTTGCGTTTTCGTCATCCTCGGCGTCCGGGGATGTTGGTTCCCCTTCCAAGTCAAACTCTTCCCCTTCGTCTGGGACCTTGACTTCATTATCCACGTTCAAGAGTTCCACAAACGCACGACACTGCTCCGTCATGCGCTCGGGTGTGTCCAGAGCAGACATGATTCGGGAGATATCGTCCCAAAACTTGTCTCCGACAATGCCCTGGACCTTGACGGGAGCCTTAGTAAGATCTTTTGTGGCCCCTTTACCCTTGTTACTCTCGCGACGGTTGGAACTAAGTCCATATAATCGACGTAAGTACGTGCGAGCCTCCCAGAGAGCAAGAAGGATAATGGAACCAGCCGCTAATTGGAAGAGCCGCTGCGCATCTACTGTAGGCGGCGTGGGGGCTGCAGGTTGTCCCTCGCCATCAACGGGTTGCTGAGAAGCTGAGAGCTGATCCATGCGTACTTGGAAGATTTCGGACTCGATAGATTGGGCGATGCCAGACCCGGTTCCAGTTACCAGTTTTTCCATGGCGGTAATCGTTGCTTGCAGCTCTCCAACTGTAACGAATTCAAAGAAAGCAAGATTCTCAATTATAAAGCGAGAGAATGCGACGTGTGACAATACCGTGGTCTGGTCTGTGCTAGACTTTGCCAGATCAAAGTCTACCTGCCCAACAAGCTTCTCAAGGAATCTGGCTCGGTTCTTTGATTTGCTAATTTTTAGCACTTCCATGAGTAGATGGAGTTTCGACGTGAAAGGATGCTCAGTTGCGCCTCGAGGATCTTTGACTACATCGCGCTGGTATTGAAACGCTGATTGTATGGCTTTTGCATACTCTCTCTCAAGCACACTCTCGTATTTTTCGTGAAGTGCCCTGTGCTCATGGTAGGCGAGCTCGGAGATTTTAGGAACTGGGCAAGTCTCAAGCGTGATAAGGGTGACGCCAGTCTCCTTTGGATGTACTAGACCCTGTCGGTTGATACTTGCTAATACTTCCATGGCGAGGAAAGCGTGATCATCGTGGGTTGCGAGGGTAATACGGGTGATGTCTTTGAGAAACCGTTGAGTTGTAGCGCTTGCCACATCATCGAAGCTAGTGCTTCCCATGACCTTCAAGTCTTTCTTGGCAGATTCCTTGCTGTTAGCCGTTGAGGCCGCTTGTTCAGACCGCTGCTCCTCGGCTAAGAGAAACTCCCTAAAAGATCGAAGGATCATCGACTCCAAGACCGGTATGCGTTCGTCGAAGGCCTGTTGGAATGTTGTGTAGACATTAGCAGACACATAATTCCTAGGGTTGGATTGGCAGACAAGCCCGATGGCATCCAATGCTGGCCGCCGCACATCTGCCGGTTGGGAGGGGGTTGCAAAGGGAACAAGAACGTCAACCATGAGCTTTGACACAGAGCCTTTCCACTTTGGGAGGTTAGGTTCGGACTTGAAGCGTTCTTCGTGGCTGTCCAAGTTGCAATGTTTACCAACCATCCCCACGATAAGGGAATACCGATCAAACTGCCTGATTTTGGTCCGATCGAGCTGGCCTCTTCCACTCATCAGCCGAATCGCCTTGAGGCAAGATAGAGCAAGGCGAGCAAGAGGTTCCGATGTCTGAAGAAGTTCACTAATAATCCACAGACATGCCACAACATCGTCAAGGAGTGCTCTCGTAACCTTAGAAGTAGCAGGCATAAGAACCTTGCGGATATCGGCAAGGAATTTCGAATGTACGCTAGAGACTTGCGGGAGCACACGACGATATATGACAACGACGGCCCTCGAAACTGCCAAGTCCTCACTCGTACTGACGCTAGCAATATGAGGCTCTAACTGTCTGATCTGCTCAAACGTGAATAGCTTGGGGTCGGCTTTCGCAAATATCATCAAGACTTGGAAGGCGTCCCTGCTTGACGGAATTGACGGATCGTCCGACTCGGGGCTGCCAATGAGATCAACGAGATTTACGACTAGCCTCGCGCAGACTCTCGAGTTCGCTTCGGCAAGTTTGGAATCAGGTGAGAGTATTGTCTGAAAGACCTTGTCGAGAACGAGGGCGGTATTTCCTTGCTTGACGGTCTGTACCATAAGAGCGACATGGTCAGTTAGAGATTGCTTAAAGGCGATGGAGTCGTCGTCTTTGTAGAACGGAGATATCCAGACTTCTTCGATCATCTGTCTCGCAAGCTCCCGTACATTTTCGTCCGGATCCTGCGTACGATGTAGCAGTCCGTTTGCAATGGTGCTCCGGACTGCCTTGCTATCGTTGCCAAGGTAGATATCCTTAGCTAGCTTCATAGCCCTTTTTCTCACACCTATTCCGGAATCGATGAATCTTTGGATGACTGTAGGCGTCATTTTCTCCTCCAGCCTGGGGCGCATGCTCATACACTTGCCTATAAGGCCCAGTGCAGAATCACGCACCTGGGGCGAGGAGTCATTGGAACACTGGAGAATGAGCTGAATGAAGACGCTGTCGCCGTCTAGAATAGTTGGGTCTGTGTCTAGGACCAGGTTGATACTCTTGAGACTGCGACTGCGTACAGTGGCCTGATCTGTGGTCATGGATCCCATAAGTATGTTGAGAATATTCTTGAACGAACTACAGAAGTTAGACCGGAGCAAGATGATCGAGTGAGAAAGCTTCGCGTGACTAGACACCACCGATTTGAAGCTATATTCCCGAGACAGCCATTTTGGGTCCTCGATCATGTTGCGAAGACGAAATGCGATTCTCCCAAACTCCGAATCTCGCTCTTCCGAATCCTCGCTTGCACCGGCATCGTAGCCAAGGCTGACTTGCGATCCCCAGTCCGTGATTAGATACGAGATGGCGCCTTGAAGGTAAGGGTCGTCACCCAAGTGATCCTGTAAGTATTCTAGAACAACGCGATACGGTCCTAGCCAGCTCACCGTCTTTTCCATTGACATGTTGCCCTCGAGAACGTTGAGGGTTAGGTCGGCCAGCCACCGTCCTAGTTCGTCAGAGTCGCTCCCATCAAAATTGGTGGCGGTCTTCCGAACGTGTGATCGCAATTTAGAAATGGCTGCGGCCATAACACCAAGGAGTTCTAGAGCCATGTTCCTCGCCGGAGCCGCATTCTTGTCGCCATCCATTTGCTGAAACATCATGTACATAGTGAGCCGAAGTAGTAGTTCGGCCGCGGGCCAGTCTGGTGAATCTAAGCAAGTTGTAAAATCTTCGATAAACAAGTCCAGGAGGTTTCGATACGGCGTATCGCCAGACTTGGTTGATTTCAATGCCCGTCTCACTATGAAATTGACAACGTAAGTAGCGTTGCGATAAGCGCCATCAGCGAGCGTTTTGGCCAGAGCCTGCAGCTCTTGGATAGCTGTTGGGTGCTGCGCCGCAGCATGGTCCTCCGTTCTGATAGTGTAAGACGTTTCCGTCTTGTCATTGATGCCGTCAGTCGAAGCAGTATAGTTGCCGCTCCCATCATCTCCCGCTATAGTCTCTATCATCCGGCCACGATTTTTCTCTTTTCGATCATCTACCTTCCCGGCGCTTGCTTGGATCAGTCGCATAATCAGTGCTGAAACGGGCTGGATACTTTTGCCTTCTGAAAGCTTAAACTGCCTGGCACTTTGCTTGCCGATCGGTAACTTCTCGAGAGACGTTAGGATTTCGTTGAAGATGCCTTCTCTCTGGGCAGGATTCATTAGGAATATCTGTGACAATACATTCATAGCGATGAGTCGCAGTGCATCAAACTTTTGAAGACCAACGACCGATTCTCTCTCCACGTGTGCGTTCTCAACAAAGATGAGACGTGACGACACATACTCAAGAGTATTAACCACGGTCTCAGAAAGGTCTATGCTGACTATCAGATCTGACATGAGGGAGAAGACCTTCTGGCAGGTAGCGAAAAGAGTACTGATGACCTTTTTGTGCGTCGTAAGAAGGCGGAATAAATTTCCCGTAGGGCCGGTGCTCCGCAACTCAGCTATAGGGATGATGATGTCTCCCATCACATTCCTAAAGAGATTCAGGCCGTGTTGGATTACATCCTCGGAGTACAACTGCTTCTCTTCTCGGCCACCACACATGATCCGGAGCGACGTCCGGGCAGCTTTGAGGCCCATCTCGATAGCATGAAGTTGCTGAACCCAGAATCCAACCTCAGTTTCGCCCCAAGTCTCGTCTATCTTGAAATCAAGGGTATCGGCGTGCTTTAAAGAGCCCTCGCTTAAGCTTTGAATTCGAAGAAGGTCATCTACGGGTGCTTGGCGGAAACATCCGAGGCTAATGGCTCTGCTTATTTGCCTTTGGGCTTTATCATGCGCCGTTATCGTCATGGTAGGTTCTTGGTCGTTTGTTACGGTGACCAGATTTGATGCGGCGCTGTGCTCATTCGATAGGTAATCCTCGGCGTTGAATATCTCCTGAAAACATCTACGCAGGTCCGCAAAAGCGGCACTGGCAAGTTCACGCTGGTTGAGCTCGCCGCCGAGTGGATCTTCAAATTCGTCATGAGAATCATGCTTCCTCTTTGAGGATAAATGCGTCGGGGTATCAGGTGAATCGGGCACTATAGCAAACTCATTCTTATCGAAGCTCGCCGCAGGCAATTCGACCGTAATAATACTTGATTTAGGGGGGTTTGGTATTGGCGTAGACTGGTCATGCTGTGGTAGGTGAGATAGCTGTTTGGGAGCTTCTGACGCCTCACTCTTCAATACAGCCATCTGTGTCGGCTGTGGTGCTTCGGGCTGTATATTAGTCGCCGATGGAGTATGTACATGGGAAAGCTGTGAGACTGGGATATCGGGTGCTTTGGGTGTCACCATTAGGTCTGCAAGCGAGACTGTCTGAGATTGGATTTCGGTTGCCGGAGATGGTGACAGAGCAGAAGGCATTTTCGACGAGTATATAGAGGCCGCCACATCTAGTTCTTTTCTTGAGGGAAGATGAATCTCAATTCGAGACTTATTGTTGGCAACAGCTTGCAAATTTGAAGTAGCAGGATTGTGCTTGACCACCTTATGTGGTTCCTGTCTCCGCGCCTTGGGGGACGACCTCTTGGTAACCCGGGGCGACATATTGGTGCCGTTGGGGGTTGAAGCGTTTGTAGCCTCGGGTGTAGAACAACGGAAAGCTATAGCGGTATTGTCATAAACCATCCTGGCAAACGGTGAGATGCCATCGGCAAGACTTTTCGACCTATTGGCTGGCGAGGTGGTTTTCGGCGTGGTCTTAAATTTGCTATTGCGCTTTTCTGTTAGTGGCTGCTGCGCGTAGCCGTCAGGATGCCCGGAGCTAAGGGTTGAGGGCCAAGGGTTAAGGGATAGTAATGAGGCAACAGAGATGCTCACAATTGTGTTATCTTGTCGGCCTTGAGGAGATGTTGCACGAACTCGAGGCTACCTTCAACCCGTTTGGAGAGGGTTGAATTCTCGGCTTCCTTATTTAGGGCATCGTAATCTTCCCTAGAGACGAAACCGGCAAGGGAGGGCGCAAGAGGACCGGAGCCGATGGTGGGATTAGTGATTATATCTGGACAGGTTTTTAAGTTCTCGTTAGGCTCAAGTTCATATTCAAGTAAAAGTTACGCGGAGAAGGAACGAGTCTGGACGTAGCATGCGCCTAAGAGCAAGGCAGCAATTGGCAAGTGCGCATAATCACAAAATCACAAAACCGCAACTCTAATTGCAATTGCGCAAGACGGGTAAGAAGTAAGGGCCGGCGGCAGGTGAACAGTAAATGGTGAATAGTGAATGGTGTATGGTGTATGGTGTATGGTGTATGGTGAATCAACCCACTTACCTGGCTCGAAAGGAAAGACCGAGGTGAAAGGCGTATAGGGTAGGGCCTCGTTTAACGTGAATGGTTTCGAACTTTCCTGCTGCTGCTGCTGCTGCTGCTGTTGCTGTTGCTGCTGTTGTTGCTGCTGTTGTTGCTGCTGTTGTTGCTGCTGCTGATGCAGATAGGCACCGGGACTGGCTTGCGGATAGACTTGCGGATAGGCTTGTGGATAGGACTGCTGGTCGAAATGGGGCGCGATGCCATTCGGATCTCGAGATTGTGAATTCGCCATGGTGATTGAAACAGGACCGTGTCCCTTGTCCCCTGTCTCTTGTCTCTTATTCCCTTTTCCTATACTTTTGTTTTTATTCACGTCGATCGCTCACACTCCTCAGTTTCCCACTGCTCTCAAGTTGATATCCTATCCTACCTCATTGCGGATCACCTTCTCGGTGAAGAATGAAGTGGAAGCACGAGTCGTGCCATGCGTTAGGTAGTGATACGAGGCGAGCCTGTCTGCGATATCGAGGATTAATGCAATGGCGTGAAGATCTATTTGTATGTAAGTACCAAACAGCTTACGAGTAAAAAGGGCTTTGTGAATTGAAGTTAGGAAAAAAAGGTACAAGCTCGAACAGCCTGACAGCCAGCCTTGCGCAACGCGGAGGCTTTATTTGGTTAGCAGATTAAGCAGGTTAAGCAGGTTAGGTAATGGCTTTTAACAGGCTTAGGCTTAGGCTTATAGCGTAACGGTCAGACGGTATGTAATGCTGTAATGCCCGACTTATCCAAAACCGGGGACCCGCCTCACTCTACCACGCTACTACGTCGCCATGGGCCACGCCTCCAAATTCCTATGGGGTTTCCAACTGCACACAGCAAAACAGCTCACGCACATGGCAACATGTATCGATATCAGTGGATACCAGTGGATTATCAGTTATCGATATTATCATAACGTTATCTAGGTGGATCCCTATGCATGCGACCACTCTCTACATATGTACATCTCAATGCTCTCATTCTTATAGGCAATGTACCTATGTATCTAAATGAAGTGTTTTTCCTCTTCAATTTTTTTTTACCAATTACTTTTTACCCGACCCAAAGACAAAAGAAAAAGGACGGAAGAAACAATGGCAGCTATAGGCTCATTAGTCTTCTGTACAGACTGCGGGAATCTTCTGCCCGTGTCTAAAGGCAATGTCAAGAACATCTTACATTGCGAATGCTGCGGCGCCGAAAATAGAGGTTAGATCTACGCATCACACATCGCACATCGCATTCCATGCCTCGAAGCACCCTTTTCCTTTCCCATACCAACCAATGCCCCATGCCCCAAGTCTTACTAACAGGGTAACTATAGATACGGCATCTAAGACAATCGTTACCCAAAGCAAACCATCCGACTTCCCTTCTTTGCTTCGACAAAAACTGTCAATCGTCCAGTCCGTCGAGCGCCACAAGGTCCAGACCGAAGCTGTTGTGAACGAAACATGCGAGAAGTGCGGTCGAACCGAAGTCAGATACTCGGCAGTGCAACTCCGCAGCGCCGATGAAGGCAGCACCATTTTCTACACTTGCGATTGCGGCCACAAGTATGTTGTACTGCTCTTTTTAATTATAAGAAACCAGCCGTAGCTAATCCCAAATATCCGACCAGATGGAACACCAACAATTGAGCCGATTTATCAGAGATGGTCCTACACAGCAGCTTCACCTAGTAACTAACTAACACTGGACTGGGTGGTAGTGGCAATGGTGGATAAGATATGGAATAAAATCAAGCGAATTACTTTTTTATACCCTACAGGCAACCCAGATGAAACGCCGATCTATGCCCTATCTAAACCGCTACCTTTGGCCCCTCAGGAATGAGTGCATACTCTGCTTGATTTGATTGCTCATAGTCGGCCATATCTAAGGCGACAATGATGCTCTCGCGTACAACCTTTTCCTCGTCGTGAAGGAACCGCTTCAGGATGTCCTCGACGCCCTCCTCCTCGCCGAGGCTCCCCAGCGCTTCCGCTGCTTCGTGTCGAACCATACTCGCTTCTTGGAGGTTGCTCAGCGCGGAGGTGAGAGCTGGGATCGAGGCTGGATGAGAAAGCTGCCCAAAGACAAAGGCAATTTCGTGACGGAATAGGGCTGACGAGTCTGCGAAACCTTTGGCTAAAGCGTGGACGGCAGGGACTGCCGTCGGAAGGTCTGGCGGCGAAGCGAGGTCGCGGAGTGCGAACATAGCGCGGTATCTAAGGAAGAGAGGGAGGTTCGCGTCCATCAACGTCTTCTCTAGATCTTCGACTGTCTGCTCGGAGTCGGGCATGGGAGGAGCTGGGTCCACGGAAGCGAAATCACTGTTTTCTCTTAGTCAGAGCGTACGAATGCCACGTAGTTATACTACATATGTAGTTACTAGTTACTAGTAAATAGGATGTGCGCACCTTTGATGTAACTTCTCGGCTTTCCGCTGCGCGGAGTTCTCCCACTCGATTCTGTCGATGGCGATCTCACAGGTTTCTTTTACAACCACCTCCTCCCCTTCACGATCTCGGAACTTACGCAGAATGTCCAAGTTCCCATCATTGCCTAGAGCTCCCAGGGCCTCTGCGGCTTCGTGTCGGCACATGGGGTCTTCTTGCACATCTGCCAGGACTTTCTCGAGGTAGGGGACGGCAGCCAGGTTCGCGGACTGGCCGAGGCAGTAGGCCAACTCATGTTTGAGAAGCGCGGAGGGCGACGTAAAGGCAGCCGCGATAGCATCTATAGCTTCGAGAGCTCGATCACCCGTTTCATGTCGGGCCAGGTGTTTGAGGGAGAAGAGGGCGCGGAATCGGACAGGTAGCGGGGTAGCTTCAGAGCAGAGGGAGTCGCGGAGGTTTGCGATCGTGGAGTTGTCTGTGTCGGACGCCATAGCAAGCGCAGATGTCGGAATTCTTTTAATCGACCGTCGCCTTCGTTGTCGCCCAATTTGGCTTTCCGTCCGCCTCAGCAAGAAGAATACCTGCCTTGCGACAAAAAAAATTTGGGGAATGGCTCCCACTTTGTTATCGAGTTGCAAGATAACGCAAGTCGCCCCTCTATCGACCCCTCTGCCCTTTGATGAGTTCTCCGGTCCCGATTTTTTAATTATCATGGGGCGGTTAAAGGTCGGCGAAGTAATAAATCAGGTATATATTTGTAAAGGCTGAGTCGCCCATCAGTCAGATCTGTCACCCACACACGACTGCTAATGGTTTCCTGGTGTAATGGCTAGCACTGCGGATTCTGATTCCGCCAATCTGGGTTCGATTCCCAGGGAGACCTAAATTTTAGCTATCTTGTTTCCTTCATTCTTTTTTTTCATTTCACTTCCTTCTAAGCAACCAGGTAGGTAACCTTTCAACCCGCGTACCATTTCGGGTACAAAGGAATAAATAATAAGGCAGGTACTAGGTGTGTGTTGAAAATAACTTTCGGTCTAATACGCTAGTCTGTAGATATCTTGCCGTGTCATATATCATATTTACGTATCTCCCGTACTACTGCACTTATGCGTAACCGTAAATAGGTACTGCGCTAAAAAGGCGAACTCCGCAACCCCGTCATACGGTGAGTCTTCTCACGTAAACAACGTGATTACAATTACAACTCACTGGATAGATCGAGAACAAGTCCCATTTTCAAGTTGAAATCCGATTCTGGTAGACTTAGGACTTAGGCTTCATGCTCTCATCTCACTCGCGATTCTCCATAAGGACATGCAAAATGGCTTTACATTCTGCAAATGTAAACAGCAAGCTTATCTGTGCGTAACACCGCTTCATCCAGCATCCAGATGATAACTAGTTCGAATAACTCACTATATGACTTATGACTTAGTTGCACCAGCGGGTCAAGAAGCTCACGGGCAGGCAGAGCAATTTACTAAGGGCGTACTGACTCGCCCGGATCTCGACCCGACCTCTCCTATCCGTCAATTTCATAAATGGTTTGCTACGGCACAGCAGTCCGGCCTTGTTGCACACCCCGAGACGTGTTGCCTGTCGACTGCCTCGCTACCTTCCGGCCGCGTGTCCTCGCGCATGGTCTACCTCAAGGAGCTCGACGCCCAAGGCTTCGTCATTTACAGCAACTTCGGCACAAGTAAAAAGTCCCAGGACCTCGCCACAAATCCGTGGGCCAGTCTTACCTTTTGGTGGGAGGACCTGGAGCGACAGGTGAGGGTGGAGGGTCAGGCTAGCAGGCTCACCCGCGAGGAGAGCCAGAAATATTTCGACACGAGAGTCCGTGGCAGCCGGATTGGCGCTTGGTCGAGTCGTCAGAGCCAGGTCTTGAGGCCGGCTGAGGAGGATGCTGAGGGAAAAGACGACGGACGAAAGATGCTCGATGAGTGGGTCAAGGAGGCTGAGAAGCGGTTTGAAGAGGAAGAGAACATCCCGGTTCCCGAGTTCTGGGGCGGCTTAAGAATAATACCAGAATCGGTGGAGTTTTGGCAAGGTCGGCCGAGCCGGTTGCATGATCGATTCGTTTACCAGAAGACATCTGCAGAGGGAGGCGTACATAAATGGAACCTCGAGAGGCTAAGCCCATAGATGTCACTAGTGCATCTCGATCTCGATTCACGGTCGACATGCTCTCAACGTCAAGCCAAAGAAACCGGAAACAAATCTGGAAAGGTGTTGAGGATGGATGGTCCATGTTGTTATTCCATTGCCTCTCTGTGTTTCAGTTTCTTGGGTTCCTTGTTTCTACTCCTGCCCAACTACCTCATTAGCAGCGCCTCTTTTTCCAATCGCCAGCTAATCAAAATCGCAGTCAGACTGAGGCTAGCAACTGACGCGTATAGTTGCCGCCTTGGCCCGAGGCCCCCCTTAACTATGTTTCCCTATTGGGAGAGTTGTCATTCACATCAGCATGCAATATATGTCTTGAATATAACCATTTCAAAGATACTTGTATGTATGCTACTACCGCATCTCCGATCCCTGCTAGGTGAGTTGAGCTGCCGTGCTCGCACTTTATTGCTCAGCGAGAACCGGCTCTCAGTACAGTTACACAGATTTATCGTAGTAGTTCGTATACGTGTGCCAGCATGTCCACGCTAAACTCGGTATTTTTATCGACTCCATTTCGTTGACAATCCTTTAATTTGTCAGCTATCTTTGCTATAACAGTCCCTGCTCTAAATAAGATTCCTTCAATACACAAATGTGCAAGAACTCGGTGATACGCAACGGCCGATAGTGGGCATTCTCAGCTCGATATATTTTTGACCGAGCTGGACCATACATCTATCCCTTCCTAAAATTACGTTCTATTTAGACATAATTAAAGAAGTCGAAGCTGCTCATCCTGCATCCTGCAACTAACTCATCCCCTAAGCCGGGACGGGATGTTGGATAGGCATTTTCTTTTGAATCCTCCAACTACTGGCGCCTCAATTAATGGTGGCGTTGTATAGTTCGCATTGCTGTTCTGACTCAAGCCTCAATGCTGCCGATTGAAGGCTACGAGGCGGTTTCGGACTACTAGGTCATCGAGATCTTAGATACAGAGAACCGGCTTGCCCTTCAGCATGACCCAAGCGCCATGATTTTGCCAATTAACTCATGATCTGAAGGTGATAGACTACCTGACGAGACCTGCCAGTGAGATTCGCCATGTAAGGGAATACAGAACTTACCGAGGTATATGGATTCCTAGCCAACTTCGACAAGGTACACCATTGCGCCGTCGACATACGATTGACAAGTTAGACAGATGAGAGGAGTCCTTGATGCTTAACCTTATAATTGTGACTAACAGACGTACTAAATTCCAAAAGGATAGCTCCAACGCAAGATATTTACCTAGGTACATATTAAAGCCAGTAGGTGCGCCAAGGGATGCAAGACGGGCGAGAAGTGGTACAGATTTCCGTCTACACCATGTGGCTTGAAGATTGGTAGCTATACACACACCTTGATTGCCTTGATTGCGGCCAGGACGAACCGTTTAGGTTTCAGGTTGTCCAATAGACAGTGGCAATAGGAAGTCTGCTTCCTGTCAAGCCTTATTTAGAAACAACAGCACGACTATCTCTCATAGATCCCGCATACGCGGGATCTTATATTGTAGCCAAGATTATGCCCGTGAATCACACAACAGTGGGCACTCCTCCCAGCCTAGCAACTATAACCATTGGGCCCCTCGACCAAGACCTATACCACGAGTTGGAACAGCCACCTCCAAGTGAACCGCGTTTGTGTAACTTAGCGGCCAGAGGCTGGCGCACACGCCGCCCGGAATGGCCCAGTACACTGGTGCCCATGACGTCGCTACAAGCCTCCCAGCGATAGCTATGAAAGCTATTTCCCGAATGTTTGGATGGCATGCAGTTCGGTAATAGATTCCATGCATATTGTGCGATTATCAAGTAGTTCCCCGTCGTCGTACGACCTGCCAGAGGGTGTCTTGCGAAGATATATATGGCTTACCAAGGGCCTAGGATATGTGACGACATCTCACTGGGCGTAGGAGGTTAGGCAATTGGTTGACCTGTACGATTTTACCTTATTTTCAAACATTATATCAACTCAATAGTCACTATACTATTATATCATCTTCTCGGCTCACCGACATTAGTCACTAACACATCAAGGTAGACGTCACCGCAAGCTACAGCCCCCTATTAGAGTATGAGACTGATTAGTATAAGGGTTATTCTGCCAATAAAATTGGCCCTCTCTATACTTATCGTTCCTCTTTATTCCATTACCACATAACTATCGCCGACTACCTACTAGTTAGCGAAAGGGCTCATTTGTAACCTCACCAAAATTACAACTTAGCCCCTAAATCGGATTCCAGGGTGTTAAGCGAATTACAGGGGGGATCGGTTCCTCTGGCCAGTCAGCTATAACCTCGGCCGAGAATACCTACCTAAGTAACTGCAGCGTGCCCTAATCATTGGTGTATCGACCTGTATACATAGCTAGGATCCGCTATGCCATCATCTGACAGGACGGATCTCAAACGCATTAGGGACAACCAGAGGAGGTCTCGTGCTCGGCGAAGACAATACATCCAGGAGCTCGAGGTGCAAATAGAATCTTACAGGACACGAGGAATTGAGGTCACCGCCGAGATTCAGCGAGCTGCCCAAAGAGTCGCGGAACAGAATAAGAAGATGCGGGCACTTCTCAACAGTCTTAGCTTCAGCAACGAGAGGATCAGCTACTTCCTCCGAACCGGCAATCTTAACCTCGGTCCCGTTGAAACTACCCCTGGTATAGATCTCCTGTGTGACCATGAGGGTGCGGCTGCGGCTTTGGAGCTCCTTTTGACACCTCATCGACCCACGAGCCTCGACTCTGGATCCTATGTCACAGCTTCCTCGACGCCAAGAGCCGTCGCGGATAACAGCGCGCATAATGGCATAGCCAGCCTCTTACCAGAGATTCCCGCTGTTGAGCCTGCCGAGCAGGTTCAACTCTCGAGCAACCTAACATTTCCGGTACCGAGTACTTGCGGTTTTAGCATTCGAGGGATTTCTCACACCTCGCTATCCCGTATGCTTCCAAGTGAACTGGCACCGCATCCACCAGCTCTGGTTGAACCGTCCGACGAGAAACAGCCTACGAAGGACTTCCAATACGACGGAAGTTTGACCTATCAGTGTGACACGCCTTATGGATACGATTTAAGCGACGAAGATACCATGTCTTACTCAAGTCTATCTTTTAGCCCTGAGAGTACAGGCTCTGTTTCGGCTGGGAGTATGGCATCGTACAACTCTCGAATCCAAAGCTACGAGCAGCTTGAATACGCTTCGACTGTGCCATGCGCCGACGGTGACATACGTGACGATGCGATCTCCTTCGACATCTCCCCAAATTCAGGCGGCAGGGTACCTGTTTGGGCCTAGGAGTGGGTGGAAACACTTGGTAAGTATCTCTTTATAGGAGAAAGGAAGAGCATAGAACCTTCTAAGAGCAATACTCCAACAGTGGTTTATTTAGATTGCTCATTAAGTCTCTAGCATTCGCATTCCAGAGCTTTCGTCTACCAACACCCGCATTTGGCACTTGACTTCTTGAGACACTATGGTTCTTTGTCTTGCAATTTCTCAGACAGCTTGTCTGCAAGCAACATGAACGCGAAAGCGAACACTACTACTGCGACTATGGCTGTTTTCAGCGTGAGACCGGGTAGGATCTGGATTGCACAAAGCTGGATGTCAAGTCTTTGTCCGAAGTTCCTGTTATTTTACGATTGGTAATTAGCACGTCAGATAGATTTTATACCTTTCTAGAACTCAAAGCAATTTTCCTTATCAAATTGTAGAGAATAGTTGTGTCGCGAATCATTATTTCCTGAGTGATCCGAGATATCTTCACTGGCGATTGCATCGGCTATCACACCGTAACGACACCCCTAGAGACGGGAAACTAAGGAGGCCACTCTCGTTCTCGAAAACAACCGCGTGCCGAGTAATCGCGGCGTGAATGCACACTAGCAGCGTCTCCCATTGCACACTTCTGGCCCAGGAGGCTTCTCTTCGCAATCCCGTTTCAGCCCGGGGCGTACACAGAACAGGGCACTTGTCCCGCACCGCAACATACCCAGGTACACAATGAGCGAATACAACAAGCGTTATGGTGAGAGGGCCGAGTACGGAAGCAGTGTAAGTAACCTATTTCATGACATGGAAGATGTCGTAAGTGCTCTCGGCGTACACCCGCGCCGTGGCCAGTTTGATTTCGGACCTCTTTAACACCGTGAATATAGAAAATCACCAACCGGTCAACCAAAACTCGGACGAAGCGCGTCAGGAAACCCTTTAAGGCGACTGCCGTTGATATGCCAGGGTATACTCCAATGATAGAGGCAGGCGACGACGTAGAATCTGATGCCTTCCCACGTCTCCCACGTGCCATGGCTGCCATAACCCAACCAGTCTGGAGAAATCGTACCAAGACTCCCTCGAGGAAATTGCCACCCCCCAAGACCCCCAAGAGCGACCCAATCGAGACTGCGCGTCAACTTTTTATGAGTGTCATAGGCACTGGCACTGGCACTGGCCGGGGCTGGAAACAACCCAAACCCACCCCAAGCAAGTCCAAGCAGACGCCGACTCCGGCCACTACTCAAACAAGTGCTGCTCAGGGCGCCTCCCAGCCGGTCACTGCTCCGGCCACTTCTCAGCCGGACATAGCTCCCTCTGGCGTGAGATACGCAACTGTCAAATCCGAGTTTAAACTACTTGAAATGTTGGAGTGGAATGTAGAAAATCCGGAAGGAAATTATTTCGACCCGGGTAATCCAGGCGACCGTTTTAGACGTGTGCTCGGCATAGATGTCCCAGGGCAGCCACCCGGTCTTCCCTTCTTCACGGCTTCCGGACCTATATTTGGGAATACTGATGAGCAGCCTACTACAACTCCATCGAATACCGGACCACCACCGCAGCAGCAGCAGCCTGCTCAGGGGTCCGCACCGCCGCCTCCACAGCAGACTTCGCCGCAGGAGGCAGAGGACGAGGAAGAAAACGAGGAAAAAAACGAGGGAGAAAACAAGGAAGAAATTGAGGAAGAAAACGAGGTTTGGGACGATCCCTGGTTCGGAGAGCACCGAGAGATGCTCCACGTCAACTCAGCATTTCAGAAGGTCGTCAGAGACTGCGAGGAATACTTCACGAAAACCGGAGGTTTCAATGGCACGCAGGAGGAGTTGCAGCAAGGGCGTAAGTTCCTCGCGGACGGACTCGCCGCGGTCGGCCTCGGAGCCGTGGCGTACCGGTTCAGGAAAGTGAATGGTGATTTCAGATCTACAGCTGGTGAGAGAAAAAGATGGCCCCTCTATCCGACCCTTGTGATTCCGCATCCGGAAGGTTGGGCGCCTTATGAATTGTTCATGCACCCCGGCTGGGACGATATCAAACGGATGTGCAATGGTGGTGTTGCTCCATGGGAAACCCGAACGAGACCAGCCAGTCACACATTCGTAAGGCTGGCAGGTGGCGGTGGCGCTCTTACGGAGTACTGTGGAGACAGCAACGGTGACGTCGATATCGACGACGATAATGACGACGGTAACGACGACGACAACACGCCTTTTGGAAATCTTCGAGGTGGCGCTGCTACGGACCCTAGCGAGACCCGAGCCATGAAGCTGGAGGATCGGAGCGGCATCCGGTTCTCCAAGCCAAGAAGGGAATGGGGGTTTCTCAGGAAAAATACAGATATGGAGGTGTCGCAGCTGCCTGACTCTATCGAAGAGCTTCCTAGAAAGGGGCCTTTGATGTATCCCGACGTGGACATGGACGACGAGTTGAGAGATAGTCACCGACAAGATTTTAAGGGCCTCCTGGAAATTTTCACTCCCATGTATGAAAAGGCCAAGTCGAATGATGTCGATGACCTCCGTCAGCAGCTCGAGAATACTAGGACCTCGACAGATGCAGCCATGCTTGAAATCCAAACCTTCAAAGTGAGCTACATCAGATTGAATGAAGAGAATGGGGCCCGATTTCAATTTACTGGCAAGTCGAAAGGGAGCGAGGCATTTGGCGAGGTGCTGCACTATGCATTCTCCTTGAGAATGTGGCGCATCATCCGGCTCCTCATCACGAGGCAGCTTTTTGAGTTGGACGACATCAACATCGTGCCACTGCTGCAGGAGGAGAAGCATTTCCTCCAAGCATTGAGATCCCACGAGAACATCTGGGAGGAGTACGACTCTTTCCGCCGCTGGAATTGGTTGTCGAACTTAGACGCCATACAGAGAGCCGAGGATCGGATCCAATTACGGAAAGACCTGCAAGATTTTTGGCAAGGTAAGATTGATGAAATCGACGGCGTGAGCGCGGTGCTCCAGAAAAACGGCGCGGAGGCGTACGACGGACTTGGACAGGAGTTGTTCAAAGGCAAAACTCTGTCGATGCGTCTGGGCACCAAAGATGCTCAGAAGGACGCTCAGGCTAAGGCTAAGGAGACTAAGGCTAAGGAGACTAAGGCTAAGGAGACTAAGGCTAAGGAGACTAAGGCTAAGGAGACTAAGGCCAAGGAGGCCAAGGAGAAGGAGGCCAAGGCTAAGGGTGCGAAGGAGGAGGAGGCCAAGGATAAGGAGACCAAGGATAAGGGTGCGAAGGAGGAGGCCAAGGATAAGGAGACCAAGGATAAGGGTGCGAAGGAGGACCTTAAGCATTTAAGAAACTCGATGCTCGAATGGCTTCACAAAACCCGCGCCGCGTATGCGGAGGCCATGGCCAAGTTACAGGGCGAAAATGAAGCTCTCGATGCTGGCGACCCTGCAGACCGCGGGGCTATCCAGATAAACAACGTCGACATTATGGCCAAGAACCAAATACTGTGGGCGTTGGACGTGGAGATCGAGAACGTCTTTACCGACGACCCGCTCGGAAAAGACCATATAGGCCAGGGGACGGAAACGAAATGGAGCTTGCCGCCACCTCGCGAGGTCTACAAGAACACCAAGGAGATCGAGGGTAGAAAGAAGCTGCCTACCAACGTCACAAGCCTGTATCCCAGTCAGCTTACCGGCAACCGCCCGCAACCAAGGCTGAGCAAGATCATCGTAGGTGGACCTCCCAACATGGGTAGGGATCTTCCCGAGTCTACGGGTAGTATGCCAGTTAATCTATTCGGCGGACATGGCAAGGCGCACCCACAGCCAGCCGCACCACCTGCACCGAAGCCAACTTTCCCTGAGTCGAAGCCAACTGCCCCTGGATCGAAGTCACCATTTGGAAAGAAGCCACCCGCACCACCTTCACCGAAGCCAACTGCACCTGGATCGCAGTCGTCCCTATTTGGAAAGAAGCCACCCGCACCTGGATCGACGCCATCTTCACTTATAACGGGACCACGTGTTCCGAAAAGCTCCAGAAAATGGACATTGTCCGAACTGATTGAGAAACAGGGCATGGTTGCGTGGATAGATAGCGTGTTGTCTCCGATAGGCCGCGAGTACACTGAGGAAGAATTAGAGGCCGGCTACTTCGAAGCCGTTCATGCTGCGGCCAAAAATGAGGTTGGGGATGTCCAGGTGAACATGGCGCAGTTTGAGAACGACGCCATGAAGACGTTCCTAACCGACCCCGTCACGCTGCTCCGGAACATGGTCGACAAGAAAGACCCGGAAGACCTGATCGCGCAGAGATGGTCGAACATGTTCGGCCAGGCGTGGAAGTATTACGGGTTCGACAAGAACAAGGAGATCCCGAGGGTGTCGAACTGGGAGTGGCCCGATTTCGAGTATCTGTCGGTGAATGCCGAGAGTACATTCAGGACGAGGGCGGGTCCGAAAAATGTGGCCGGCCAGTGGAGAGAGTACGCGGATGCGCTCGTGACCGCGCAGGCGAGAGAGCTGCGCCAAAACGGCATCCCATGGTCCGTGCAGGTTGTGAAGGACGGATCGAGGTACATGTCTTTCAAGAAGGGAGACTACAAGCCGAGCTTCCACCTCGAGTGGTACGTCTATTCGTGGGCCAGGTTATTCTTGGGGAATATAGAGACACGTGCGGGGAAGGGCCTGAAGGCGACTCCCGGACAGAAAAGCTATCCTCACGCATGGACCGTTGAGGAACTACAATCGATAACCTTTGAGCAGTATCGCGACACGCTGCCAATAAACCTACGGGATGATGAGGATTCTGTCCGGAGAACCTTTGATATCATCAAAGCGAACGTGGGCTCGCTCCTGAGACAATATAAGAAGAACCAAGGCCCTCCTCCTGCTACCCCCAGCAAGAGCCAAGGCAGCAAGGTCTGGCCGGTGCTGCAGCCGAACTTCGGCGAGCCGGTGCAGTGGGCCCCGCCGCCGGACTCCAAGCAGCTGCGCCAGTGGAGCCTGGAGGACCTGCAGACCATCACGTTCGACCAGTTCTTCGAGTCCCTGCCGCCGGCGCATCAGGCCGACAGGGCGGCGGCCCAGCAGAGCTTCAAGACGATCCAGGACGCGGTGGAGATGCTGGACGCCGCCGGGGGAAAAGGGAAAAAGGGGGATAAGAAGAAGAAGAAGAAGGAGGAGGAGGAGGAGAAAGGAATAGGGCACCCCAAGAACTGGACCTGGGCCCAGTGGGCCGAGCGCGACTACGACGGGTACTTCGCGGCGCTGACCCCGGCGGAGCGGAAGGACCCGCTGCAGGCGCTGCGGGACCACGCCGACTGGCGGCGCGCGGCGCTGCAGCTGTCGCTGCAGGGCGGCCACAAGACCGGCGTCAAGACCTCATCTAAGAAGCGGGGCGCCGGCGCGGCGGGGCTGGACGGGGGCGGGGGCGGCGGGGGCGGCGGCGACGGCCCGCCCAGCAAGAAGAAGAAGAAGACGACGACGAAGGCGACGAAGGCCCCGGCCAAGAAGCAAGGCGGAAAATCAAAATCAGAGCTCGACGGCTGGGAGGACCTGCAGTACCTCCTGACCGTCTTCTACTTGACGGACCTGTCCAGCCACGTCCTGAACCAGGCCGACCCGCGCCGGTTCCCGCTGGCGGTAGACCCCAGCAGAGGTCGCACGCACTTCCCCGTACCGTACAGGGATGAAGTCGGAAGTCTTAGTCTTTAATAGGCGTACCCGAAAAGGGGGGGAGCCGTGCCATTTGTCCCAGCTACTGAGAAGTCGAGAGGCGCCCCCGCCCCCCCCCGCCCCCCCCTCCCGAGGGATAGAGCTGATGCGTTGCATTACGTCCATGCTCAGGTGGGAGGTAGGAGGTAGGCGGGTAACTTTACCTGGGTTATCTACGTCGGGAATGATTTGTGAGGCAAAATGGGGAGCATGCAGTTCGGAAATGCTCGAAAGACTGGACGGAAAGGGGGGCGTATGGAGTTGAAAGGCAGAAGACGAAGGACGGGGGACGGGGGGGTTCCTCTGGATATGTGTCGACTTGACATGCCAGAGTCAGAAGGCCGGGAGAATAGGGGGTAGCGGCATATGTTGTGCGAACTGCACTTACGCCTACTTGGTAGATTTTATTTTTTTCCCCTTTGTTTTTTTTGTTGGCGAATACAAACTCCGGCATTCCTACTCGATCTACTACTTCAGTCCTTGTCCCTTCTGCATCGAGAATGTAATTATCGTAGAGTAGGTGGTATTACGTAGGAATAACATACCAACTACCTGTGTCTTGACTCCTGTCGTATCGAATCAGCAGCGTACCTCGTCATGCGGTGATGGATTCGGAACCACCATTCTCTCTTCCCCCCTATGTCTCCGGAACTCCACCAGGTATCATAAAGCTCGTAATATACAATGTCACCTAACCTAACGTGCTAGGAGCATGCTATAGGAAGTAATCGGCCACGGGTTTCTTGGCAGGCATGCCCCGAGAATCTTGTGGCGCTGCTTGGAAGACGCGGTACCTCCTTGCAGGACCGCTCTTAAGCCTCTTCTCGCTCTCCATCATGACGCCCTCAACCCCGCCGCCGCCATCACTCCGGCCCACGTCGCCGTTGCTGCGCGCGAAGAAGCTTTCCCCGGTGGGATCCTCGGATAGTTCTAGCACGGCTGCCACGTTGCCACATCGATAACAGTAGTTTGGTGCTGACCAGACCGTAACTATACTGGCATCGAACATTTCCTTGAAGCCTTCCATGACGAGTTGGTGGGCGCGCGCAATAAGCGAAAGGTCGTTTTTATGATTAAACACCTTGACAATATCCGCGCCGAACAGGAAGCCTGCGCCGCGTGGTGATAAACCCCAGCCGTCGATCTCGTCCGGGTCGGACCATAGGAGGTCGCACATGGCCCCCTCGTGGGGAACTTCTTGCTTGCGGTCTAAAAGGCGGATTTTATCCACCGTATCGATGAGCGGCGACAAGCCTCCATGTACACATAACACAGCGCCGGTCGGATTTCCGATGGTGCCCCCACTGGCAGAGGATGCGCCGGTCCCTGGAGGACCCGTCTTGGGCTGAATTCCATTTGGACTCTTCCGTTCGCGTTCTACCGGCTGATCACCATTTTGTCTCGGAAAGCGGCTCATGATGTCACCGTCTGCATTGCAGACCTCGATCTCTATATCTTGGTCGGCATAATCCTCGCTCGGAGTCATATCGTTGGGGGGTGAGAGGGTGTTCGACGCGTTGAGGACTATAGCGCCAAGAGCAAGGTAGTCGAAGATATCGCAGCAGTATCTCCAAACATTAGCGCTTCCGTACTTTCGTAGACATTCATCGTAGAAACCGTAGACAGTTGTTATTTGGCGCGATTCGTGATTACCCCTAATAAGGGTCATGCGATCAGGATATCGGACTTTAAGGCAGAGGAGTAGGAGAAAGGACTCCAAAGAGTAAAAGCCGCGGTCAACAAAGTCGCCTATGTGAGTAGATCTAGTCAGCGATCCCTTTCTATGGTATGAGGATGGTGCGTATGCGTGGGAATGGTACGCGTAGAAGGCATACCCATGAAGAGATAATTCGTGTCCGGCGGATCACCTCCAACGCGAAACAGCTCCATCAAGTCGTGGAACTGACCATGAATATCGCCGCATATCTGCAGGTTGATTAGTACTTCCGCATTCCACCATTGCTTAATATTCAGGATCCCGTACCGTTACCGGAGCCGCGACTGTGACGACATTGCCCTCCTCAATCAGAAGTTCTCGAGCCTTGTGACAGAGCTCCCTCACTTGCGGTTCGGGTATCGGACGACATGCTCGTAGCTGGGCGATCGCTCTAGCAATTCGGAATTAGTAAGTAAGCAGATTGAATTTCACTCGGTGTCCGAGTTTCGTCGTAAGTAACCTACTTGTCGAGGTCGCTCATGGTTGCGACGGATGTAAAACAAGAGGCTGGACTAGTGGCCTAAGGTTACTGCGATAACTGGCACCGGGCCTGAGATTAGTCTTGGGACTCCGACTATAGGTTTCATATCATGATTCTTGGTGAATTCAATATAAAAGGTTAGTTGATACGAATCGGGTGCTTGGGTGCAAATCACAAAGATGCTTGTTCTCTGAGTTTGTCGCAGTTGGCCGGTTGAGCTCGTCGCGTGCGGGATGGAGGATGTGCAAAACGGTGGTATCCAAAAAAAGAAGTGCAACTAACTGGGCGTCCAGGCGTCAGGGCGTTCGGGGGCGTGCATCGGGACTTACCTCTTATTGAAGTCATTTTTAGTGGGCCTTGATCCGCCATTTCCATCCCTTGCTGCCCTTGTCAACTAATAAACGTCTGGTCCAAGCATTTGAGGCTTAGAGGATCTCCATTACCTTATCAATACATATGCATGTACTTAGATCGATATGTAAATATCCGTATCCCACTTCTGCCAGCATATTCTCGGTCTCAAACGATAACGCGCGATAAGAATCTGCAAATCAGGTCAATTGGATTAGACTTGGTATTCGCTTTCAATACTGATGTTACTGCCGCTATTGCCTCTACCTCTTCGGATAGCACCGACCTAGCAACAACATCATCAATCCGTACATTTAGACATTTCGCACACTCCAATCGTCATGTGGCGGGAACCTACAGGCATATCATAAGTATGTATCCCTTTCAATTGCTTCAATTGGTAGAGTTCCATTCCATGTTACTACATAGTTTTAACACCTCAGCTGCAGCTTTCTCACGAAAACCTCTCCTCCCCTCCTCACATACGCGCATCATGCCGCCGCATCTGCATCCGCGGTCGCGGATGACGTCTTCGCTATTCGCTACCACCGTGGCCGTGTGCTTCTTCGTCGTGGCCCTCCCGCACGCGCTCCCCTGTCCCGCGCCGCGGGTAGCATATGCCGACTCCGAGAAGGCCGCAGACGGAACGAAGCGGCGCCGGCGGAGGAGGCCCGAACCGGCTGTCGTGAAGGATGGTATCGCCCAATTCGAAAGCTCCAACGAGGACTTCGAAAGAATAGCGGCCCAGACGAGCGGGACTACCGCCGCCAGAGCGAGGAGGGATCGAGAATGTCCCGTACCGAAACCTAGAGGCGTCATTGGCGAGTTGATGGGATTTAACAAGTCGCAAGACGAAGTTAGTAAAAAAGAAAAGGGGCCCCGTGACGGTGTATAGAACAGCATTATGCTGGAGGGCTGCTGTTAGCAACGAGCTGCAACGTATTATACCGAATAGGCAGTGCGCCTATCACCTGAGATATAAAAAATATTGTATATTTTATATCACTCTGGAAGAGTAATTGATATCTATAATTCAGAGCTGAGTCATGCCTTGACCCAACTCGCTTATGAGGACTCGAACAAAGTTTACGATTGGTTTGCCTCGTAATGTTTTGCATGACATGATTAGACTGAGCAAGACTTGACAAAGACAGAGCAATCATCTTGCGAAAAGCGGCTAGTATAAATGCTCGAAACACAAATCAACTTTTATTGGGCCATTAACCGATACCGAGTATTCGGCAGCTTTGGTGACTCCTAAAAACTCCTTTCGTATTCCCCGTTTGGACCATCGTGGAGTTGATAGCCATGAAGACCGAACCATTCCATCGTAATGACGAAGTATATCCACCCCACATCATTTGCTCGAGCCTTTTTCGACCGTCCCGATCCGATGGGCCACCGACGGGCCACCGCAGAGAGCTAGCTTTATCGTCCCAACGTCGACTAATGATTAGAGAAGCTATAGACCAATCCGAATCCGAATAGCTGTGCCTCTGCGCCCCCTATCTCTGGTCTCCCGGAATTAAGAAATAGACTAGGCCTAAGGAAAGTCGTGACTAAATAGTGTTACAGTAGAGGAGGAACCAATTGTGGAAAGGTATCGCTGAACACGTACAAAAGAAAGAGAAAAACATCTAACGATGTTTGGGTTCCTCAGGAGGCCGACTGCGGCGTAGGAACCTCAGTCTCTTCTTCGGTTTTCGCATCGTCGAGCCTAGGTTTCTTTGCGTGGCGTTCCGATTCCTCATCCTCCATCTTCGTCTTGAGTTCTTGGTTCTCCTGTTCCATCTCATCAAGTCGTCGCTTAAGGATGTTCTCTCGTCTGTGGCTGTCTTCTAGCTGTCGCTGGATCTCCTCGCGCTGCACGCGTTCCTGAGCCGCCTCCTTCGCTGAGTTCTCGGCAGAATGGCGATAGTTGTCGGCGGTCTGCATGTCCTGTTCCAATTGCTGCAATCGGCCTCGGTATAGTTCGACAACAAGCTCCAGTTCGCTAACGCGTGTCTTCAGGCTCGAGTTGGCGGCAATCAGTTGCTCATGAGTCTGCGGGACCTCTAGTTGTTGCTGATCGCCGTTGAGAGGGGATTGTGGGTGACCAGGGGAGCCGCCGGGGACTGGGTACTGAGGTAGGCCATCCGACTGGAAATGATCCATAGCTTGGAAGGCAGTCAGATGAGGATCATATAAAGATGGAGTCGCGGTGCGCGACACGGGCGAGTCTGTACCATGACCGTGTCCGTTGGTTGCCTTCTGCTGCGTCGCGCGAACAGCCGCAAGGGCAGCGGCGGTGGCATTATCGTGATTCTGGAAGTTGTTGCCGTTGGTACTGGCGGCCGCAGGGAGACTCTGCTGTAAGGAGCTGTAAACATCATGACGCATAGTCGGGGGTTGAAAGGAGCATTCCTTACCCTTTTCTTAACCTGCATGTCAGGTCGCATTGTCTTGACGCGATTTCGGCTCTTGATAACGTCGGTCTTCAATGATATCGGACGTGCACGGCCGTGCAGCTTCAGGAATAGGCCGCAGGCATTGCATAGGACGGAACCTGATTCGTCGCGACGCCATAGCGGCGTGGTTGAAGTGCCGCAGTTCTGACAGGTGGGCTGCGTAGAAGAGTTTTCATTGTTAGCCGCTGCGGCTGCTGTAGGATGTGAGGCCATCATTTTGAATTCAATTCAAGCAATCTCAGATACGTGATAAGTGGTTGGATGAAAGGTGCTGGCGATGGGAGACTGGGAGAGATATCGATAGGGAATGGGTATAGATAGAGAGATTGATAAAATTGATAGACGGGAAGATTGAAGAATTTCCAGAAAGTGGGTGCTGATAAGGTCGCGACCAATCACGGCTAGGCACGGGCCATGCTCTTATGCTAGGAGGCCAATGATTTGCTGGAAGCCCCATGCACAGAAGGGGGGAAATTTCCACCATGGGCAGCATGGTTGGAACTGCCATGGAAACTTTCGGTACAGCGCAAAGGTACAGCGTCGTCTTGTCCTACATCAAATAGAAGCATTCAAGTGTAGAGAACAACAGCAGTTTCACGTTGACAATCCATCCCTATCCCACTCACTCGCTCACTCGTGATAATCCCCAGATGAAACGAAGAAAGGAAAGGGAATATTGAAAAGAGATAAGAAAGACGGGGGAGGGGAGGAAAGAAAGAAAACCTCAGACTCACCAAATGGCCCGACGGTGTCGGCGCATGCGCCGCAGGAGAGGAATTCATGGGCGGTGCTGGTGCATTCGTAGCTCTGATGACGAGATTCTCCATGTTAGTCAATGTTTGAAATTGAAGATTGATGCTAATGGATTGCATTTGTGAGTTTTCAGGATCCGATCAGACAGAAGGTAGATGGAAATGCGACAGTGGTTTTAGGGTAAACCCGAGAAATCTAAGGGCAACTGGCAATGGGCAACGGGCAACGGGCAACGGGCAACGGGCAACGGGCAACGGGCAACGGGCAACAGGTAACTCCCAGATCGCATTCAAAATAATTGGAATAATTGGGTCCGTCGCTCCTTCCTCCTCTCGCCTGTTGAAGCGGTATTCACTGGAAGGAAGTCGCAGTCGAAGTCGCAGTCGCAGTCGCGACTTGGGAAGGCGCAAACTTTTTATTACCTCCAAAGTTGCTTCCTTCCTCCCTCAAATACCCATGCGATCGGACCTCTTGTGCTTGTGTTTGCTCGGGTACCTAATGTACTCACCTGAGCTGTGGTGAACTGGTTGCCGACTCTCCAGCTGCTAGAGCAGAAACGCCAGGAAGCTGTGCCACTGATGCCGCCGCGGAGGAAGTCGAACTCGGACGCGATATTGGCTCGAGGGTGACAGGTAAGGACGGCACCGCGACCGTCCCCTCTTCCATGACTGATCGAATAGATGGTAGTGCCGGTGATGCTGTACGTGTCGGTATTGGTGAGCCGATTGGCGGTAGACTACCCTCTGCCTGCAACAATGCGACTGTAGGGGACGCCGTGGTGAGTGAATGACAACGTCCCGAGAAGACTCGGAACTGGCGACTGCGACTGCGACTGCGACTGCGACTGCGACTGCGGGTGTGGACGAGTCGAGGATAGATGCGAAGTATTGGTCGGCTCAATTAACAATGGAGCAGCGGTAGTGGCAGCGACCCGGTCGAGTCACCAACGCTCCAAGTTGTATAATAAAGAAAAAGAGTCGGTATTTGTGGTGCGGATTTGTTGCGGATTTGTTGTGGATTTGTTGATAGGTAGATTTGGACTACAAAGCCAAAAGCCCGCCGTGCAACCGGTGAAGAGTTGAAGGGTTAAATCGGGATAAACCGATTGGCAAACAGAAGGAGTGGCAGAAAGAATGTGAACGCTAAATCGATTCGTAAAATTCGTCTCGTAGGTAAACCTTAGGTACTAAAAGAATTGGACAACAGGAGAAAGTAGAAGTTATGTGAGATTGGCACGCGCAGTGGGATTATTCGGATTATTAGACTTGCATTTTGTAGGACAGACACGTAGGTATCGATTTCAAGAAGGAAAAAAAAATTTGATTGTCCTCTTTACATTTCAAGGTACAACCCTACTGGTTTTGCTAAGGCAGGTACATACTCCTCCTTGCATCTGCTTGCTTTTTCCTTACGTTTACTTACACACATACTCGATCCTTATTTGCTTGGCGACGGGAGCACTGTACTTAATCTGGACCGCTAAATATTTCAAGATCATCCGCATTCTAATTGGCTGACCTCCCCTGCTTCTTCGGTTTATGAGATTAGGGATCACTAGCAGGCTTAGGTCCTGATATCAATTCGGCAAGGGAGCGACGAGGACAATTCGTGTTGGTCCGTTCATTTGAATACAATTTAGTTAGTCCTATGTTCCTATGTATGTTCCTATGTAAGTAATCCTTCGTAAAAATCCGATACCTGGAAACTGATTGGTGCTGTACCTTACATGGGGAGTTTTAGTGCCGTATGATCAATAGTATCGATAAATAGCCCTATGGTTATTTAAAAGCGAGGCAAGCTGAACCAGCTGATAGATAAGATGAGAGCCCCTATTGCAACTTTCAATGGTAGGAAACCTTTCGAAGGGGCTAACAAAAACCAGATGGTTTGCTATGTATACCTACCTACCTACCTAGATAAAATATTTGCATAATGAGAAAGTTTTTAAGAAAACAAGCCTAGACCTAAGTCAAAGGATAACCTTTTACCCCTATTTATCATCTCTATCACTCACTTATGTATAAACTCTTAAGCAGGTTATGTATACAATTTTACGCGACTAGCGTTGTTGGTTCTTATTTTATGTAGGCACAGCAATGATTTTGATATCTAGGTACATAGGTACCTAAGCAAATGCAACACTGTAAAAGGTTAGGTACGTTTAAGAACAAGTTGCATTCAACCGACTGGCGAGGAGGGTAAACCATAACTAGAGGGCATTAACGATGGAGTATAATTCGCTTCATACTAGGAATTAAAACTTGAGACTTTGAAGAAAAGAGGGGAACGAAGCAATGCCACCCTACCTCCTGAGCTTCTGTCAGTGTTGGAGAAGCGGACTACCGGGGTTTTATTCGCTACCTGCAGTCAGCAGCTCAGCCAGGCTACCTAGACCCTTGTCCAGACCCTTGACAATCGCTGAGGCGTTGACGAGCAGACGAGCACCTGTGTAAGTAAGGTACTTACATGTAGGTAGATATACGAGTATAAGTATCGCTCATAGCTTCCGTGATAATTTTCAATCCGGATGAATTTCTTGACCTGATCGAAGTATTCTTTCTATTTTGTCAGATCCTAAACCTCTGCTAAATTTCATTCATCATGGACAATTCTAGTCTTCAGCAGACCATCGCAAGTATCGTCAGGGTATCTGAGATTGCCCGTAGGGACATGTTCGAACCCGAAGCTATGCGTGGAAACGATAATACCCTCTGGCAGACCATGGGCAGTTGCATCCGAGCCCTAAGCCGCCGATATGTTGTATCAGACCACCCCATACAGTTCTTCGAGGCCGAAATCCACGACGCGTGGTACCTATTCACCCGAGCGAGCTCCAGTATCGACGCAGACCATCCAGCCCAGGACCGGTTGGTTCGACTTATCCTGTGGGCGCGAGAACTCGGCGTTCTCCATAGGATGGCGAATGGCGGAGAGTCTCAAGACGCAGTTACGAGCCAGGGTCGCATTTGGTCCGACCTCCCGTTCTTCGTCCCAGACGTCCAGGATGTTTGGAAGAAGACGATGAGTCCGACTGTCCCTACCGCTCATCGTTATAATCTTGCCGCAGGCATTGCTCGACTGGCTAGCCTTAGACTCTGCGATGATGCATTCGCGGAGTGCGGCTTGGAGATTATGAAGGATGCCCTTGAGACGCCACAGGAACTCTCGTCATCAGCATGCCTTCTCCTCTTTGGGCTGGCACACGTCTGGTTGCGCTATGCTGGCGATCAAGTTCTGCTCCTTAGTCTTGCGCACTTGCCAGTGCATGGTGGATGGGAATCTGAAGCGAGTGCGCGACCAATTGGTCCATTAGCTCAAGATGCCGGTATTGATGAAGAAGGGTTTAGCAAAGCTAGATTTGTCTTCTGGAAGGAGAGGCTGATTGTGTTGAGAATGGAGCCTGCGGATGAGATAGAGGTCATCTCCCAGTGCGCAAGTATGATCACTTTTATCTGGGAGGCCTATTTTGGTTCATCCTAGTTGGGTGCTTTATAGAACTCCAAGCAGTGTTGTAGTATGGTTTCACTAAGAATGAGATTCTTGATCATATCTAAGAGATGCCAAGTGACAAGTGATTACCTTTATCGAGGTAGCTGATGCTCGCCCTAAAGCTCAGCCGCAGTGTGCATTACATAAGCGGCGCTACCAGGTAGAGGGGCTAGGTGCAGACTCCACTGAAAAGTTTCGGCTGCCGACATCTCAAGAAAAACAAGTTCCTACCTAATCTTCACTTTGGCCCGTCCGAACCTTCAAACCTAGTCAGTTCATTCAAACGCCAAAATGCCGTCCACACACAAGAGGGAGAAACCCTGGGATACCGATGATATAAGTTAGTACTAAACAACTCAATGTTCTGCATCTTCATACGTATTAACCAAAATTGCAATACAGATAAGTGGGAAGTCCAGCCTTTTAAGCCCGAAGATAATGCTGGCGGAACTTTCGCAGAAGAGTCTTCATTCGCCGTGTAAGTATAAATCTACTGAGGCTTATATACAATTTGACGCATACTAATGCGCATTCAGTCTATTCCCCAAGTATCGAGAAGTTTACCTCAAAGAAGCATGGCCCGGCGTCACGAAAGCACTCCAGCAACAGGGCATTGCCTGCACTCTCGACTTGATCGATGGTTAGAACCAGCCAGTCTACCTTTCATGGAGTGGTGGTAGCTAACCCCTTTTTAATAGGATGCATGACCGTGAAGACCACAAGAAAGACATTCGATCCCGCCGCCATCCTTAAAGCTCGCGACCTGGTTAAGCTGCTTGCGCGCAGTGTCCCTGCGCCGCAGGCACTGAAGATCCTTCAAGACGATGTAGCATGCGACATAATCAAGATCAGAAACCTGGTGCGCAACAAGGAGAAGTTCGTAAAACGACGGCAGAGACTACTCGGTCCCGGCGGCCAGACCCTGAAAGCGCTAGAGCTCCTTACGGAAACATACATACTCGTTCAAGGAAACACCGTCAGTGTTCTCGGGCCATACAAGGGCCTCAAGCAAGTTCGTCGAGTAGTGGAGGATTGCATGGCCAACATCCATCCGATATATCAAATCAAGGAGCTCATGATTCGACGCGAGTTAGAGAAGGACCCCGAGCTCGCACACGAGAACTGGGAACGATTCTTACCGAATTACAAGAAGAGGAGTCTGAGCAAGAGAATGGTGCCTCACAAGGTCAACGACAAGAGCAAGAAGGTCTACACGCCTTTCCCACCGCCGCAAGAGAAGAGTAAGGTCGATCTACAGATCGAGGCAGGTGAATATCACATTTCCAAGGACGCGAAGAAGCGTATCGCACATGAGGAAATGATGGAAAAGCAGAAGGCCAAGCAGGAGGAGAAGAAGCGACAGCGAGAGCAAGACTTCATTGCACCCGAAGAAAATGGGGCCGAGAGAAAGAAGAAGAAGCGGAGGACCAAAGGAGAAGAGTAGTTGCTCCAAACAGGCCTCATACATTCCATATTGGCTTCGCCTTCTCTTAAACTTCCACGATACCCATGATATAATCAAAGTGCGTCAAATGCTCTAATTATTTGTGTCCAAGTGATAGTTTAGTCTCGTGCTTACAACACGGGGCATAGCTCTCAAAGGCAAAAATAATGTAGCATGGCTTCGTCTAAGCCTGGTGTTCTAGATCACGTTTAGCTTATCGAATGATTATATTCCGAGAGAATAAGTGGGTAGCTAAAGAATAGCAGAAGAAATCAAGGCGGATCAAAAATACACCTCTATAATATCGATACCTACTGATCTGCGTACCTAGGTAGGTAGGCAGTTTTACATCAAGACTTATCAATGGCATAGTACTTTACGGCAGCAGTGTGGTTCAGAATTGCAATGTATATAGCGGACGCATGAAACCGCAAGGACGCCTAAAACGCCGGTATGCTAGTTCGTATCCTCATTGGTATCTTCTCTAGCATAATTAACTCATCAATCGCCTCCGAAATTCTTCTTCACCCATCAATTGCCATGGTGTCATCCCCGTCGAACGCCGCATCCGGCTGCTCGGCTAGGACTCCCCGCCCGCGTCCGGCCAGCAATTCCCTGCGTATCTCCGGTCCGATCGTGTGGTGTCCGTGGGTCAGCAGAAGATCCAGGAGGGCTTCCCTCTGGTCCTCGGTTATCTCGTTGCGGTACCTCTGCGCGAATACCAGGAGGCACTGGTGCCAGATGACCGGGAGCTTGGCCCGGGTGGCGGCCCGTTCCCCACCAATGTCCATGGCGTCGCCTTCCCGGATCGACGCGGGGTCCACGCTCCGGAAGCGCAGAAAGTGGAACACGAGGGAGTCGATGACCTGGTAGGGGAGGGCGTACTTCTTCTCGAGCAGCGTCTTGATGAACACGTTCGTGGCGCCTCCGCCCTCGGTCCCTGCGGACGCCTCTCGCGCCGCAATCTCGCACAAGCCCTTGATAGCCGCGCCGGAATGGAGAACCGGTACGGAGACTCTGGCTAGGACGGCCGAGATGATGTGGGCTTCTCTCAGAGTACAAGTGCCGCTCTCCACTAGTGGGAAGAGGAATCCCTTGAACCACGCCGCCGGCTTGTATAGGGCTTTCTTCAGCGCATTGAATAGATGTACGTTCAACTTCTTCGTCTCGTGGATGTCCTCCCGTACGCGATCAAGTAAAATCATCTCCACAAATCTTCGGACAACAACTGGGTTACTGGAAACGAATATCTTGGTGGCCTCATAGCATGCATTGGGAGTCCATTGGTCAGGCTTAGTGAGCTCGATTATATCCTCCCAATGCGGTACCGTAGGCAGAATCTTGAAGGGTTTCGGTAGCTTGCCGGACTTGTATCGCGATAGTATCATGCCGATCCTATACACCTGTCAGCACGAGCCCCTGCGTCGTCAAAAGCTGGATAATATACTTTGTGTATACCTCCACGACCTTCGGTGACAGTTCATAGTCTTCATCCACAGGCGCCAATTCCTGCTCTCCGTCCTGACCAGATTCGTGCTGCGCGATCCGTGCTAGAATCAAGTCGGCCAAATTTGTTCCCGAGCCTTGCTCCTCGGCGGGCGCTTGTCCTCCCCAGCCATGTGTCAATAAGGGATCCTCGTCGGTAGGCAAAAACTTGTTGAACGTATCCAAGTCCTCCGGCTCGATCTCAATCTCCTCTACGATCTCATCCTCGTCGCCCCATACTTCTTCGTCCTCGAAAGCACCGTCTTCCTCCTCGTCAAACCGCGAGTCGAAGCCGAATGCATTGGACTCTGACGGTGGTCGCGGCGGCGCAACGTCAATCTCTTCTGCTAGCTCCCGTCCAATTTTCAGGATCTTCTTGGACGCCTTAGAGTCTATGTAACCCTCTTGATCCTCGTCTACATCTTTGGATTTCCTCTTGGGGGCTTTTGCGCGGAGGGGCCCCGTAGCTAAGAGGTCATCCTCAAGGGGATTATGCCGCCGTGATTGGCGCATAGCGGTCGGCGTGGTTGCTTTTGGCATATCGTGAACGAGTTGGTTGGTTTGTCGACTCGTGAATGTGCAATTGAAGTATCACGACGTGGGGCACACACATTGAATGAATTTCTTTTTTGGAATTTCAAAAATTTTGAGGGGTGGGGCGGAAATTATTCCGCCAAGTGAGCTAGTTCCATGAGGCTTAAGCTGAGGTACCGTACCACAGTACGTACTTGCGGAATCATGCATAAACCGGTACATACATACATTAAACAAATATCATCCCGAAATAACAAGTAATTAACCGACAATATTGCTTGCAGATCTAAATTATTCTTAATTATTTATAACGAACCTAGACTCACAATAGGAGACTTGCGAGGAGAACTAAGAGAGTATACAAAGCTCGGTAGCTGCATGGTACCTTAAACAAATGCATTTACCGGGATTAATGCACATGATAGCAGGGGGGCCCCTCCGAGTCGAACGTCATTCTATGTAAGCCCCTCCAAAGAGCTATCAAATCTACTGCAAAATTTCTTCGCCGCATTTTATAATCGTCTACCTCCAGCTCTATATCTTGACTCAGAACCTTACTAGTAAAGGAAAATACATCTCCTCTCTTTTACTTGACAGATTCTTCAGTAAGATGCCTACGGAACTAGAGGAAGTACGGCTATTAACCTCGATTATATGCCTACGTTCTTGCTAATAATTAACTAGCTAGTCGGTTTCATTGCCGACCCTAGGCCAGATATCCGAGTCCTTTCAACAAAGCATCTACTCCCCTTCTCAACATCCGAGACCGCCATCTTTAAAGTAGATGACTTAAAGCCTGTTAAAAATTTGAAGTTATTAATAAAGGATCATCCGGTATGGTGCCTCTTTTAAAGTATAGATAGAGATCAAGACTAGGCACTAATGAAAAGCAGGACATTGCCGAACATGTCATAAGTCTCTTGATCAACCTCTCAGCTGATCAGGTGATCTTAGAAAGCCTGGCAACGGACGAAAAGTTTTTGAACGAAGTCCTCAGACAGATTGTTGTTAGTAGATAATATGATACAACCCAACCGCCGCGGTTTAGATCCTGGCTGATCAACTATCACTGAACTAATGCATGCGTTAGATCCCAACCGAGCCTAATGCGAATCTCCTGTCTATGCTGCTGGCAAACCTTGCAAAATGGGATTCTTTAAAGAGGATCTTGGACAAGAAGCAGCAGGCGCCAGACGAACTAGGTTCACATGATGTGGTCATGAACCAGCTGGTCGATCTTTTCGTCAAAGGTGCAGACGGAGCGTATAACAAGAACGCCGACTTTGACCATCTCGCCTACCTGTTCGCTGATCTTACAAAGCATGCCGAGATCCGCCATTACTTCGTACGGAAGCAAGAGTATGACGGGATCGTGCCTCTCACAAAGCTCAAAGTCTTTACCGAGTACAAGTCGGACGTCAGACGGAAAGGGGTTGCTTCCACTATCAAGAATGTGGCCTTTGATATACCCTCACATCCGCTATTCCTGTCAGAGGACGACATCGATATCCTACCATATATCTTGTTGCCGATAATGGGGAACGAGGAGTATGACGAGGAAGAGATGATGTCGATGCTTCCTGATCTTCAGCTACTCCCTCCTGATAAGCAGCGCGACGCCGATCCAAACATCATCCAAACGCATGTCGAGACCCTGTTGCTTTTGTCGAGCACTAGGGAAGGTAGAGAGCAAATGCGGAATGTCAAGGTGTACCCAATCATTCGGGAAACTCACCTGCGGGTTGATAGTGAAGGCGTTCGAGATGCCTGCGAGCGGCTAGTCCAGGTACTGATGCGAGATGAGGCGGACCCAGACAAGGCGGATCCAGAAAAGGCGGGCCGCGTCAAGGAAATTGAAGATGGCGACCACGACGGCAGCGAAGACGACGATGACCAAATTATTGAGGTTTAAATCGCGCAAAGTGTGTCATTTTCCCGCAAACTATTAGGTAAAGCTGTCGCGTACCCGCTACGAGTTGATGGAGCCCATGGGGGTTTCGTTCCGAGCTGTTTCAACGATTTGAAAACGATTACCGAGGAACATATGCAAGCGACTCGCCCATATTAGAAGAAAATCCTCGAAGACGCTCCCGCCGCATCGGAGCTGTGATATACATAGCTGTAAGGCTTGCTACAAGATTTAATATATCCTGAAACTGGGTACTGTGGCTGGTTTGGGAGGATACCATATAACTATTGCCCACACGAAGGGCTCTATTGCATCAGCCAAGGCAAATCGCGCAGTTCTCGTCGTCATATTTGATCCTTAGGAATTGTCAATCCCATAATAAATAGGCTACCCGAACGGGTGCAGCCTCTACGTGCCTAAACAAAGGTCTCACCAAAATCGCAACCGAGAACATCCTAAAGAGAGGCGACTAACACGTGGGAAATGGTGAAGGAAGCTCTAGACACCTCGTTAGCGAATTTGTGGGCTGAGATCCAACATCTAGGCCAGAACATGGCACGTTAAACGTCGTTAGCTTTTCTTCATAACTCCAGTGGGTAGGCAAAACCAACTCGTGATCAAGCATATCCAAAGGTGCCATTTAATTTATTATCGACACCGAGGACTCGGGATCAACGAAAGCCTGCTTCACTAATAACTCGTGATTGGGCAATACGACTGAACTCAGCTCCTGAAACTCGCCGTCTACCTGCCCAAGAGGGAACCATTTCCATCAGGTTGCCTAAGAGAGCTCAAGGCTTGAGGAGCGTGGACAAATACTCCCACCTGATTGGCCGGTGTCCAACCTGCCACTAGAATTTGCAGAACTGTTTTTTTTTTATCAGATGTTGCTGAAGACTGATATTATTTTAGCTAATAGTTATACGATCTATATGCGGTTTGGAGCAAGCTCGGTCAAACCCGGTACCTGCTCGTCTGGAGATTTCGGTCTGTTACCAATTGAGAATTTCTATACAAAACTCCTTATACGCTGGATCAGACTGCATAGCCGAGAACTCCGTCCCTTACGTTCTCGCTTCTAGCTAGGGATATCAAGGGAAAGAGGAGAGCCTATCAGGTTGGTACAAAGAGCTATCGCTCACAAGCATTCCTCGCCGTCATGTCACTACGTCTTGGGCTCTTGGTGAAATCTTGTTTCAACCTCGGGATGCCTTGGCGACGTTTAGATTCAGCTGTCAAAGACTTTCAAAGACTTGATGGTGGTGGCCATCCAAAGAGAGGAGAGCTTCCTGTCAGCCTATGTCGCAAGGATCCTTGCGTGAATGGGTTGCAAGGGTCTTTCGGGGTAACCCCCCTGCTTGTTCCCCACCGATTTACGGGTTGAGGCGTCGTCCATATTTTCCCTGCCCCCTGGCGAATCACACGCTTAGAGCCGCAACATGTGCTCCCAGCTACAACTCTAATTCGTCTTCAATGAACCACCCAATCCTGCTATCCTGCCCGCGGAAGCACCTTGATTGGGCCGAGTGTGGTTGGTTCCAACTACCAGCTACGATTCCGAGACCCCGTACACTACAATCAGGAGCTTCTGAGCTTTTCATCAGCCTAGCCTCGTTCTGCGCATCAAATGCGAAAATAGAGTCATTAAACCTGTTCGGCTTCCTCTCCCCTTCCATTTAGCTTCTATGCATTTGGCTCTCGGCGCGGAAGACGATCCATAGATGCCCAGTCGGCCAGTCCCTTTGCACGCTAGACGACGCGTGCTCTCCTGATATTTCTGCAGACTAGACCCTATGGACCTATGGACCCATAAGCGTGCCGCGTCTTGTCATCTCGCATCTCGATTCAGATGTTCTTCCCACTGGAGCTGCGCAACTAGCTCCATAGCTGACAATAGTCAATACTAAGTCTCGCCAGTCTCGTCTGATACCTCGAGACTTGTACGCATCGGGTCAGCGCGTTGCATCATGGTGTAGAAGTAAGACAGTCCTGCGTCCAAGGCGTTCTCTGTCTCTGGGCAAGAATGATGTTACAGGCATAACCAAGCCTGCCAACAGGCACACCTGAGTCTGCCAGTTCATTGACATGATGTAAATACGAGCCGCCCGATAATGCTGCCGGACCCCTAGATACTATGTGTAATGTGTAGTAGTTGGAACCACTTGTGGACACCGACGTGGTGGATTGGTTTTGACCTGTTTATGCTCCTGCGCCGACTCGTTACATACTGACCCATGCAGCCTGCGTTTATCTCATGTTAACAAGCTGCCAATGGGGCGTGTTCGGCCGGACGTACCGCCCACTGTGGTGGGATTACAATGTCTGGATCCCGTCCTAACGTTGCGGTCCACACCCTACCGATCTCTTATGTTAGCCGGCTGGTTGGATGGCGTCCGGTCCCCTGTAACCATAGGTAGACTGTACCTGAGACCTGCTTACAGTCATGGCCAAGCTCGGACATAGGCGAGTAACCTACAAAAGGATCGCACGTCCCATCCGATTCACATCTCCCCCCCTTGTGGTTTCGTTGCCTATCATACAAGTCCCTGTAGGGTGACAGCCTCCCTTGCTTATATATATTGCTTGCTGTCTTCCCCGCGCATAGATACCGGATTAGCAGTACATAGTTCGAGGTATATCGCAGAACGTATCCCTGATCGACCTCAAAAGGGCACGGACAGCGCCCTCGATCTACAGCCATGGCCGCCCAGAAGACTTCTGGTGGCAACAATGCCTACCACAACTTCCACAATGACTTTCTTCACATCCAGGATCCCAACGAGCGCCGTCGTCTTGCGCTCGCCGAGATCGACAAAGCTCCCTTCGGATGGTACCATGTCAGGTAGGGTCATCTAGTCGTGGCTGTAGCATCATCTGCGCGAGGCTAATCATTTGAGTATAGAGCATGCGTTGTCGCTGGTATCGGTTTCTTCACGGACTCGTACGATATCTTCGCCGTCAGCTTGTTAAACGTCATGTTGGGGATTGTCTACTACCCAGGCGTCGGGACCTTGCCTACCTCTTCTGACAGCGCTATCAAGCTATCGACCTCAGCCGGCACAGTTATCGGGCAGTTGGCTTTCGGTTACCTTGCAGATCACGTCGGTCGAAAGCGCATGTACGGTCTCGAGTTGATTATTATCATCTTTGCTACCCTCGGCCAAGCCCTCGCCTCCGGGTCGCCCTCGGTCAACATCATCGGTCTCATCATCTTTTGGCGCGTCCTCCTCGGCGTAGGCATCGGCGGAGACTACCCCTTGTCCAGCATCATCACCTCCGAGTTTGCTACTACAAAATGGAGAGGGGCTATGATGGGTGCCGTCTTTGCCATGCAAGGTATCGGACAGATGGTTTGCGCATTCGTCATGCTGTTCGTCACCCTAGGCTTTAAGGAACAGCTTTCGGCCTCGGCGGGGGTTTCCAGCTGCGAGGGCTACTGCGCCATTGCGGTAGACAAGATGTGGAGGACCTTGATTGGTTTCGGTGCCGTCCCCGCCTGCATCGCTCTCTACTACCGATTGACAATCCCCGAGACTCCTGTAGGTCATTCACACCCCGATGTACGAATAACTGCTTACGGTTCTCATAGCGCTATACTTTCGACGTCGCCCGTGATGTCGAGAAGGCTGCCGACGATGTCAGGGCATACATTTCTGGCAAACCCGAAGGCCACCCCGACGACATTACTCGCATCGAGGCCCGCGAGGCTGCCCAGACCCAGATGAATATTCCCAAGGCTAGCTGGAACGACTTTATTCGCCATTATTCTATCCCTAAGAACGGCCTACTCCTTTTCGGCACCGCTGGCTCGTGGTTCGTTCTGGACGTCGCTTGTAAGTTTTCCAGATTCGTGTAGATTGTTCTCGGCCCTAACATTAAGTTCTAGTCTACGGTTTGTCCTTAAACAACGCCGTCATTTTAGAAGTTATCGGTTACTCGAGTAAGAACACCACATCAACCTACGAGGTCCTGTACAACACGGCCATCGGGAACCTGATCATCGTCCTGGCGGGAGCCGTCCCGGGATACTGGGTATCGGTTGCCACGCTCGACACGCTCGGCCGAAAGACCATCCAGATGGGCGGCTTCATCATCCTGACGATCCTCTTCATCGTCATGGGATTCTCGTACTGGCACATCTCCCCCAACTCGCTGCTGGCCATCTACGTGCTCGCCCAGTTCTTCTTCAACTTCGGCCCCAACATGACCACCTTCATCGTCCCCGGCGAGGTGTTCCCCACGCGCTACCGGTCGACGTCGCACGGCATCTCGGCGGCCTGCGGCAAGATCGGGTCCATCATCGGCCAGGGCGCCATCGCCACCCTGCGGACGAGGGGGACCCCCACGCACGACCAGCCGGCCCCCTGGATGGACCACGTGCTCGAGATCTACGCCCTCTTCATGCTCCTCGGCGTCTTCACCACGCTCTTCATCCCCGAGACCAAGCGCAAGACCCTGGAAGAGCTGTCGGGAGAAGACCAGCCCCTTCCCGTGCGTGTCGCCGACGCCGGCAGCAGTAGCAATACCAAGACCGCGGAGTCTCTGTAAAAACAGTCATTAATGCTAAGGAGAAAAAAAACTACCTACTCTCTTTGAAATAAAAGGACAATTTTTTGTATTGTAACGGAACGGGCTGCAAGAACTTATCTATTCGGTGTTGCTATGTACGACACCTGATGTGAAATATCTAGTTCTTATGTTTTAGTATGGTATAAGAATGATATACCCTGTTATAACTCGTTGGATGTCTGTCATTCACCTTCATGATTTAATTTCCTTTCTTCGGCTATGAGAGTGGTATCTTTACCTTCCTCTCTACCTAGTGTGGCGAGATGATGCAATCACTCAGGAGTATCCACACCTGCGTGTTAAAGGGGCTACCGGCAAGGCCCCGTAAATTCGGGGTTGGACCCTATATGGCGACCGGGTGTTGATTAACTTGAGACTTACTTTTCGTGTCTACTTAGGTATATCTGTTCATTGATTAAGCCACAGAACATGCTCGAGTGACTAAGGGGATAAAACAGGGCGCTGCAAGTATACCCGTAAAGGATCTTAGAATGGCTTCAAGTAGAAGTACCATACTTGAGAGAATTCGGAATTTAAGTATCTTGGATATTCAAAAAATCAGGTAGATACCTAATTGGCACAAGGGGCTCAACACTGGTAGTATTGGTCCTATACTTCCACCGCCTAGTATGGATGGTAAAGAAGTAAGGGAATTGATCCTATTCTGTCACGATATCCACCTTGGTTTTGTCTGTCGCCGGGTTAGATTTGCGGCCAGGATCAACGCCCATTGGCAGGACGTTTCAGTTACGTGAAACAACAGTGTTCACTTACAAAAAGCAACGTAGTCCTTGATATGCTTCGCCTTCTCGAAGGGCTCGGGATAGTACCACGCAGCATTTGCCAACTCCTTGTCTAAAATTATTCAAGTCAGTGTTAGATAGGTATCAAGCCTCTTAAGCTTGGCATATGAGACGGGTGGCAATACCTCCCACTTTGAGGGTATAGTAGCTTGCATCGCCCTTCCACCCGCAGTGCGTGTGCAGGTCTGTCTTGTCAAAGTACTCAGACTTGATGGAAGACGGTGGGAAATACACGTTGCCCTCGACTAGCTCGTAGGTGTCGGACTCGGCGACCAGCGTGCCGTCTACAGTTGCTTGAACGTGACCGGATGGCATTGTCTCTGTACTTTCTTATTTTAATTTATTTTGATTTTAAGGTAACGATAGGATGATCAGTATAAAAGGAGAAATATATAATGAAACGTCTTCGTACTACTGTTATACTTGAGATACTGCGGGGTTACCAGCATCGAAATGTTCTAGAAGCATTTCCAAGTAGTTGATTACATGCACCTCTTAGTAATGCTGCAAATGTGTAACAACGATGAGGTCCATTTGTATAACAGTGAACGGTTATAACTGTCTAACCTAAGTCTTCTATTAGATATGATCACAATATGATCACAATGGAGGCTATCAGACTATAAAGGCATTCACTTCTGATTTCATTCTTTAGGTACTTTGTGTATCAATCGAGTATATCCGCACTGTGACATACCACGAATCATATGCGAGATAATACAGTGCAAAGCAGTTCCCCAGTTCCCCCATAAACCGGCTACGTCAACGAATAACGGTCGAGATATTTCCAAGGCCCGCCTCCAGAAACCCCGCTAGATTTTCTCCCGACGCCCGAGAGAGACCCATGCCGGTCCACTATCTCCACGCTTTCTCCAACCTCTTCGGACCTCGTTGCGACGCTAGACTCAGTCGCAGTTCCACTAGGCGGGACCGAATGTCGGCAGTATTTAATCTCTGTGAGAGCCTCAGTGGCCAATTCCACTTCAACAGTTAGAACCTCTTACTGCGTCGCATTTTCTGTTCTCGTTCTGGTTGTTTCTCTACGGTCCTTCTTTGTGTATGAAGTGTTGTGTACTCAACTATCAACTACGAGATCTGCTTCAAATACGTCATTGCTGGGAGTTTTCAGAGTGAGCGTTATCGCAATGGCGCTGTCTGGTGTCGAGGTTTCAAAGCACGACAGCAAGGAGAGTTGCTGGGTCATAATTCATGTAAGCCGCTCTACCTCCACCGCTGAGCCTCATCCAGTCCCTACTAACTTATATGCCAAGGGAAAAGCATATGATGTCACGGAATTCTTGCCCGGTTAGTTGCTTTTAGCTTTTCCCATATAGGCCTTGTAAACTGATAACACTATAGAACACCCGGGTGGAATGGGTATTATTCTGAAGTATGCGGGTAAAGATGCTACGGAAGAATTTGAGCCCATACATCCTCCGGATACTCTGGACAAGTACTTGGACAAATCGAAGCACTTGGGACCCGTCGATATGAGTACTGTTGCCAAGATTAAGGAGGCGGAAGACCCCGAAGAGGCCGAGCGGCAACAGCGTATAGCTGATAAGCCGTTACTGTCGCAATGTTACAACCTGATGGATTTCGAGTCGGTCGCTAAGAGGACTATGAAGAGGGGTGCTTGGGGCTACTACTCCAGCGCCGCAGATGACGAGATCGTACGTCTCTATTTACGCCAGAAACCCCCAGAATATATACTGATATGGTTAATCAGACGCTACGAGAGAACCACGAAGCTTTTCACAGGATATGGTTTCGGCCCAGGATTCTAGTTGACGTTAAGAAGGTTGATTTTTCGACCACCATGCTCGGCACCAAGGTTGACATGCCCTTCTACGTTACGGCGACGGCGCTGGGGAAATTGGGACACCCCGAGGGCGAGGTCTTGTTAACGAGGGCGGCGAAGAAGCACAACGTCGTGCAGATGATCCCCACCTTAGCCTCGTGCTCGTTCGACGAGATCATGGACGCCGCAGAAGGGGATCAGGTGCAGTGGATGCAGCTGTACGTCAACTCGGACCGGGCGATCACGGAGCGCATCGTGAAGCACGCCGAGAAGCGGGGTTGCAAGGGCCTGTTCATCACGGTGGACGCGCCGCAGCTGGGCAGGAGGGAGAAGGACATGCGCAGCAAGTTCACGGACCAGGGGTCCAACGTGCAGTCGGGGCAGGCGACGGACACCTCGCAGGGCGCCGCGCGCGCCATCTCGTCCTTCATCGACCCGTCGCTGTCCTGGGACGACATCCCCTGGTTCCGGTCCATCACGAACATGCCCATCATCCTCAAGGGCGTGCAGCGCGTCGAGGACGTGCTCAAGGCGGTCGAGCACGGCGTCCAGGGCGTCGTGCTCTCGAACCACGGCGGCCGCCAGCTCGACTTCGCCCGCTCCGGCGTCGAGGTCCTCGCCGAGACCATGCCCGTGCTGCGCGAGCTCGGCCTCCAGGACCGCATCGAGGTCTTCGTCGACGGCGGCGCGCGCCGCGCCACCGACATCATCAAAGCCTTGTGCTTGGGTGCCAAGGGTGTCGGCATCGGCCGCCCGTTCCTGTATGCCATGTCTGCGTACGGCGTCGACGGCGTCGATCGCGCCATGCAGCTCCTCCGCGACGAGTTGGAGATGGGCATGCGCCTGATCGGCTGCACCAGCGTCGACCAGCTCAACCCCTCGCTCGTCGACATCCGCAATTTAGGCAGCCATGTCACCGGCGTGCCGAGGGACCACTTGGGCCACAAGATATACGATCCCCTTGTTACGCCTGGATTCAAGCCTCCAAAGTCTTCTAAGCTTTGAATAATTTTGCTGTTTGTTTAAGAGACTCCGCCCTGCCTGCTTCTGTTCGTTTATATGGGCGTTAGGCATTCTTAGTCTGCGTGTGTGTATATATGTAAATATCTCTCTCTGCCTATCTTAAGCGAGACAAACTTGTGAATTTTGAGATCCAATCATACGAATTGTCCAGCCGCTACACTTCTTTCAGGAGGTTATTCCAGTTTACAGCTGAAGATAACAATATGCTGTGCAACCCTCCATCTGTCTCTCGATAGTAGCCCCCAAATAAGGCCCTATAGTTTTAAAAATGATGAAACCTGAATATATATATTTTCAGGACTTAGAGTTTCAAATAGATACTGGTTTTAGGCCTGGGTATGACCTGTACTGGTGAGCGGGCTCCTGGCTTTCTGCCTATGTAGTATTGATAGAGGGCTATTATTGAAATAGCAATGCTCTTTAAATATTGAGCTTAGCCCCTGAGGAGCAATATCATGCTTCCTGTCCTTTTTCATACCGCATCCTTTTCTCTTCTCCACGCATACATCTACTGGGTATTTGGGATTTTTACAATAGTTCTGGGCAGTCAGTTAACCTAGTTTGTCACTTACAGGCGAGCAAGATGGATTGGTTCCAAGCAGAGGCTCGCGAAAAACTCCTCCGTCAAATGAAGAGTAAGAGTTCAGAATGCCACGTGCTCGAAATCCAGGGCTCGGGCAACAATGTTGTTGCCTCGGACAGGATAATGCACATGGACGAAGTACCGACATACCTTAGATCTGAAGCGGACCAGCCGATTCTCAAACTTGTTAAGCTCCGAGTTTCCCTCTGGTTCAAGTATAAACAACGAAGTCCAGAGTTGGCTTGGGTCCCCGATATAATTGCCGATCTAGGTTTTGATCCGTATACGATCGCGATGCTTACTAACGAGCAATACATACTTCGGGCATCGGAACGGAAGACCCATGAAGAGAGGCTATTAAATGTGTTTGTTAACGGCGGTAGTTTGCGTATGATAGGTGAGTACAGCTGTGTGATACGATTTAGAGGGTCTTTATTTCGGATACGGTGCCTTCGAAGCATCGAAGTTACGTCGAGTTCTCTACAGGTCCTGCCTATTGTGCGCTAACTCGGTGTGCGGATAGTCTCATATAATGAAGCTACTAGCTCCACGACGTGCATCCTCTTTGCACGGGATGGGAAGGACCCCGGGGATCTGTGGCAGCGTATGGCTAGGTTTTTGAGAGAGAACAAGGCGCTTTTTCAGAGCCCTTACTTTCTTCAGTCGTCATTCTTAGCAACCTACATTATGAACAAAGGGTTGCCCCTTACACAAGGGTTTAACACCGATTGGTATCTCGTCAATGATGGAAATCTCCGTAAGTGGGAGGAATTGCTCATCGATTTTCGCTTGGGGCAGCGCGCTTTCAGACTCTGTCGCGATATTGCATGCTATCTACGGGAGCAGCTAGATTCTAGCAAGGATTCAGATAGTCTGCATAGGGATGTTGTTGCGGGCAATGCGGGTGTAAGAAATGTACTCAACGTTATGGAGCCGTATATTACTTCGTCAGTTGAACATGTCGAATGGGGCCTGCGCAGAATTCACGACTATATGGCTACAGTAAGACTCTTCTCCCAGTGCGGCTGGTCTATCAATATATCCCAAGCATCTGAGCTAACCTTCGTCTAGGTATCTCGGGCCCTGATGCGCCAAGACACCATCGCCAGCATGGAGTTGACGAGGGGGGCTAAGGCAGACAGCTCATCGATGAAAGTCATCGCTGTCATGACTATGATCTTTTTGCCAGGGACATTTTTCGCGGCGCTATTCGCGATCCCTTCTCTGAAATGGGACAATCAAGACGTTGTGGGAGAAAAATTCTGGATATACTGGGCTTTTACTATCCCCTTTACCCTGCTGATATTCTTCTTGTGGCTCGTCATCACGCAACGTAGCCAGATGAGGAGCCTAGTCGATGCAGGAAAGGAGCAATGGTCAGCGCAGTCGCGCTTGGTAATACGACAGCGGACGGCGGACGAGGAAGAGGCAACTAAAAACAAATAACCACTAAAGCAGTGTATGATGTGGCTATAAAGGTTGGTATATGTTAGATATATTCATGGAACAATAGCTTTTCAATGTGATGGAATGTGGTACCGAGTATAAGAGAGCCAACAGTTATGAAATCGTGAGAGCGCTCAAGGACATCCCTACAATGAGGTAGGTAATATTAGGTAATAGGTAATAGGTAATACCAGTCACATGACCATAAAGCCAGTAGTTATACTCGGCTGACTCGCTGACTCGTTATCTCGAAAAAGATTCTTGTTCTTGTTCCCGAATCACACTTGCACATGTACAACGTTCTGCACAAGATGGAGTCATGAATATAATGAATTGTTTCTACCGTCTACCGTATCTTCCTTTTCTCATCCCATGTTCTGTTTAGTTCTTGTTTTCCTAGTTTCTTCTGTATAATTCAATGACGTTCGTCCCTTGAGAAGAGCCTATTACAGCTTTCCCCAGCTTGCTGGATCATTCGTCATTTTTGGTTTGAGCAGGGTGGCCTGGTGACCCTTTGGTGACCGTTGATGACGGGCGACCCGGGAGTCAGCAGTTTGCGCTTTCTGTAAAGCAGAATACCTACCAAGTACCAACACTACTAAAAAGAGCCCAGAGTCCAGAGCTCAAAGCTCAAAGCTCAAAGCTCAAAGCTCAAAGCTCAAAGCTCAAAGCTCAAAGCTCAAAGCTCAAAGCTCAGAGCCACAGAGGACCCTTGCTGCATAATAAAAATCCGCATTACTACATACACATACAATCCCAGCTTTCTCAACCAGTCTAGTCTAATCTTGCGTCAAGTCATCTTATATACCACTGCGCTTCTGCTTTCGGATCGTGATCGATATTCGCAAACCCATACCGCACGTACGGCATAATACAGTAAAGCTATTCTAATACCCTATCGCCCCTATCATCTTTACCAAAACTTGACCTTCCCCTCGGGACTTTTCGTCCGCTTTCAATCGCTTTATAGAAGGAGCATGATGATCCAGACCCACAATCCAAATATCGAGCGGCGAAGTCACTCATCCTAGCATTCCCTAATCTCTACTATCGAATACCCCGAGTCATTACCTGGGGTCTTCGCATAGTTTTCCATTAACAACTCTTTACAACTCCGAAATATCCAAGGTCAACCCTCTCTATAGCTTGGCCGATATCCGTCCTTTCAATGTCTTCTCTCGAAGCGAAGATCGTCGTCCTCGGTTCGCAAGGCGTTGGCAAGACCTCTCTTGTGATGCGATACTGCAAGGGCGCCTTCAATCCCGCCGAGACCACCTCGACAGTCGGCGCGAGCTTTATGACCAAGAGGGTCATCGACGGCGACACGGACACCGTAGTTCGCTTACAGATATGGGACACAGGTAACACCCAATTCTACTTAACTGTCTACCAACCAACCAACAGCAACTGGATGCTAACGCACGCGACTTGAAATAAAAGCCGGACAGGAACGATTCCGCTCGATATCGCGACTCTACTACCGCGGCGCCAACGCCTGCATACTATGCTACAGTATCACCGACGCCCAGTCCTTCGCCGAGATGGGCATCTGGCTGACGGAGCTGCGCCGCAACCTGCCACCCGACATCGTCCTGCACGTCGTGGGCACCAAGGCCGATATCGTCGCGCGCGAGCCCGGGCGCCGCGAGGTGCCCTTCGAGCGGTGCATAGCATACGTCGCGGAGAACCTCGCGCCCGGTCTAGGTTCGACGCCGCCACCGACCGCGACGCCGTCCGGGCTGATGGGTCTACCACCGGGGCCGGGCGCCAGCCAGTCGAGCGTCGCCGCGGCGGCAGCAGCGGCAGCGCACACACCAGCAGCGTCGACGAGCGCGCAGGAACCGCGCAGCCCGAGTAGCAAGCGGAGCAGCGGGTTCTGGGGCCAGGAGATAGGGTGGGACGCGTGCCACGAAATCAGCGCCGAGAGCGGCGAGGGCGTCGAGGAGGTCTTCCGGGTCGTCACGCGCAAGCTGGTCGAGCAGAACCGTAAGATACAGCAGGCCATACTAGCCGCCACCGCCACCCCGGGCACCCCCGGCTACGAGAGCGGCGGTGGTGCGGACGGTAGCGGCGCCGGTGGGGGATACTTCGACGGCGCGAACCCGCGCGGTAGCTTCCGCGTCGGCAGGGACCGCCGCAGCTGGCTGTTCTCGCCCGCCTTCTCGCCCGCCGTCACCGTCGACAACCCTGCTAACGGCGGAGGAGACCCGCAGCGTCAGACGGACGACGAGGGGCGGAGGAGTAGGAAGTGCTGTTAATTTTCGCTTGCAACACGGGAAGACAACTTGGGCGGGATGCTTAAGGGGTAATATTCTAAGCCTAGAAGAAATTCAAACCGAGGTTTCTACGAGGTCACTATATGAGACTAGAAGAAGGGTTTTCCGTTCGAGATCGAGATCATGGAATAAGGAAAAGGGTGATATCACAAGGGTCGAATAAAGGGGTCATCGTCGGTGTAATGCACTGGGTACGGCGTTTCGGGCTTGCATATTTCGGATCGGTATAAGGGTTGGGTTGGGTTGGGTCGGGTCACACAGCCTTCGGGAAGGTGGAGGGTCATGTATTATTCTCGTCATGGTAACCGATTTATATTCTTGGGTTTCTCTCAGGAGATAACGAATGCAACGAAGCGCCTCTTTTGTTCGCTTCTCCATTTGCTGAATTTTCTTTCTGCGAAATATTTGGTGTGATTGCCATACCGCGTGACTTGACTTGGGATTCAAATACGTGCACCTAGAATAAACCTGTAAACAGTTCTGACTGGCTTACTATAAAATATAAATAAAAACCATTCGCTAAAGAGATGAAGAGCTTATACACTGAGCCATATCGTGACCCTTTCGGCTACGCAAGAGGGTACAAATTGACAGAGAGACAAATCAATATCAGAAGACAATACTAGAAAAAGAAATTAAGCCTAGACTCATAAAAGATATTTAATGTGCAAGTGATCTACCTACATTGATTCCATACGAGTTATTTTTCTTCATTTTGAGAAATACAACAGTAGAAATAATGACTAGACTAAGAGAGACATGAGTGCTCCAAGCCAAGTATAGTCCGATTCTTTACTATCTATTTGCTATCAAGATCTACCTGTTCTTCTCTTCTATGTTTCAGATGCAAAGAACACCCAATCATGCCGAACTCTGCTGACCTTCCTGTCCTTGTTTCCCCTTCTTAGATTTATCCAGATCATCATCTACCTTAGGTGGCGCCGGTATATCCACGCCCAGCAGCCTGTACTCCATACCGATATACGCGTCGCTCAGGACCAGAATATCAACCTTCCTACCCTTGCCGCCCTTACCCGGCTCAGGTAGTCTGAGCGTCGCTTTGGCCGTGGGCTTTGCCCCCGCCTGGACGGCATTCGATCTCGGACCCTTGCCCTTGCCTTGGCCCTGGCCCTGGTTCTGGGTCCAGCCCGCGCGCTTGACGCCGAGGATCTCGTCGCGGGCGACGTCGCACACGATCACGAACCAGCCCTCCGTCTGCGGCTTCGGATACCGCGGCGCGTAGATGCGGGCCTCGCGCTCGACGACGGCGTTGAGGCGCTTGAGGGACACGGTAACAGACTGCGCGGTCACGTTCTCGGCCTTGACGCTGACGTTGGGGAGCACAGAGACGGCGCGGGTAAAGCGTCCCTGCTGGGAATTCGGTATGTTCAGCTTCCGAGCTAGGTCCTCCACCTGCTGCCGGTTAAAGCTGCTAAGCTTCTGGAGAGCTTGCTCATCCTTCACATCCTCCCTGACACCCGGGAGGATAGCGAGAGGTGAATCCTGTGGCCAGCGGGCCGACTTAACGCATTGGAGCAGCTTGATCATCTCTAGACAGCTAGACAAGTAGCCTAGCTCTGCTAGGACGTCTATGGACGCCTGGATGATACGAATAGCTTGGTCCAGGACGCTCGTCTGATCGCCGACGTAATCCGTGATAGGCAGGTCAATGCGTGCCATATGTGCTTGAAGAAGGAGAAAAGCCTTCACGTGAGGATCCCACATAGGTAGACCAAAGGTGTTGCCTTCAAATGGGAGGTTCTTCGACAACTCAGCATTGATAAGATCTTCATTGTGACGGACAGGAAGCTCGTCGTACTCTGTCGCACGTGACATCCAGGACAGGACGTCCACAAAGCTAGCTTTTGGTTTTGTATGCTTGACAAGATGTCGGATCGTTTTATGCGAAAGATAATAGTAACTCATAATTTTACCCAAGGGGGTCGGGTCCACATCACCGTTAGGGTAGATCTCGACACACTTCGACGTGGCGAGTTCTTCCAAAGACTTGCTGACCATATCGATCATAAAATCATTTGCAACCTGCTGAGCAGCTATGGTATTGTGTTCCTCCGCGGATATCTCGAGCCCATAGTATGAAGGGTTCTTGTGTAGTCGGCGGAAGAAGAAAGTCCAGGTTAAGTAATCAAGTGCGTCTTGCTTAGTCGTGATCGTTTCGGCCGATACTTCTGCACACAAATGGTTGTCAAGAACCGTATGGAGGGATGACTCGACCGGGAAGCCTGTATGCAGAAAGTGTTTGTAAAAATCCTTCTTTGCGTCCTGGGTGAAGATGCGAGCGACACCGGAATTATCAAATTGAGGACGGCCAGCTCGGCCTAACATTTGCAAGACATCAGTTAGATCCATGTCCTTATAGCCCTCAATCTTTGCGTCGTAAAATTGTGTGCCTTTGACGACGACAAGATGTGCAGGAAGGTTGACACCCCAAGCTAAGGTACTCGTTGCGACCAAGATCTGGATCTTGTTGTTCAAGAAGAGTTCTTCAGCTAGCTGCCGATCTGATTCGACAAGGCCGGCATGATGAAGGCCAATACCAAAGTTTATTGCTTCTTTCAGTGCATCATCCTTAACCCTAGTAAGGTTGAGCTGAAGATCGTCTTCCGACATGTTGACAAACCGCCTAGGGTTATCTTCCATGCCACAAAGGTTGATCAGGTCTTTCGCAGTCAGTCTGGTTTGTCGTCGAGACGGCACGAAGACAATGACGGGTTTGTCAGGGCTATGGGTCTTGATTGCCAGGAACGTAGGCCGATTCATGGATTGCATTAGGGGGCAGAATCCTCTCACTTCGGGGAACCCGTCGATGTACAGTTCTAAAGGTACCGGTCGGACGGAATGTCGAAAGTTGAAGAGCCCTTCTTTGACTCCGAGCCAGTTGGCCAGGTCTGTTGCATTTGCACAAGCCGTAGACATTCCAAGAAGCCTAACAGAATTCTTGGTAGACTGGGCGATGTAGTTCATACGGGATACGATAATCTCAAGAATCGGGCCTCGATCTCCGGCAAGCAAGTGGATCTCGTCGATAATCACAAGTGACACCTGACGAACGTACCCTCTGGTTTGCCAGCTACGAGAAATACCGTCCCATTTCTCAGGTGTCGTGACGATGATGTCGGCATCCTTGATGGTCCTCGTATCTGGCGTGTTATCACCTGTCAACTCAACTAGCTTAAGACCCAAAGGCCCAGCAAGTCGAGCACCCCAATCTTTTACTCTTTCGCGGACTAGAGCCTTCATTGGAGCAATATAAACCACCTTGGAGCCTGGCCGCTCGCGGAATGCCCACCACATAGCCAGCTCAGCAGCGACAGTTTTGCCGCTACCGGTTGGTGACCCTAATAGTACATTGGCTGGCGTATGGTAGAGTGTATGAAAGATCTGTGTTTGCATAGGGTTGAAGAATTGAAACCTTCTCGCATAGATTTCTTCTAGTCCCGGGTTGTTGAGAGCGCTGATAGGTAGCGGCTGCAAATTGAGCAGATCTGTATACACACTCTCTGTGTCTGGACGGATGAGATGTTGGAAAGAGACTGGGTTTACTGTCTCTGCTCCAAGCCACTTATCCGACACTGCCCTCACATAGATCTGGTTAGGCAGAGGATCCGACAAGGGAATCGTGAAGTTGAGTTCGTGATCGTCGTAGAGCTTTCTCCTGTTAAGAATAAAGTACTCGTGATGATAGATTTCAGACGTCTCTGAATTCTCAACCCAAATGTAGAAGGACTCAGATGTCCCATGAACTTGGTCATTCCACTTGAAGTCGGGTGTGATATAGAGCTTGATCCTCAACACATCCCGATTTAAAGGAGCGATTTCGGCATCGACGGATACGGTTGGGAAATTATCCATGATTCTAGCTATCTTCTTGCCAGCGTTATGGTTGTGCACAAGGCCGCCAATCTCGGCTGCTTCCATGTCGCGTAAAGACTCGATAGTCAGAGTCTCCTTCGCGTCAATTTGATTGAGAACCGATTTGGGTAGGTCAAATTGATACAACGGATGCTGAAACGGCCAAATACGTTTCTCGATAGACTTCGCGAGGGTCAGCAAAACTAAGCACTGATAACCCCATCTTCGGTTCAATGCAATCATGAACAAGGCGCGGCAGATTCGCCCAGCTTGTTGGGCTATGTAATTAAGATCGTTTGTCAATGCAAAGTCTTCGGGTTGTGCTCGGGAGATGTAAGACTGCAGCAAAATATTGGTTTTCGCTTGAGGTGTGTCAATGCCTTTGTCAACATCGCAATAAGTAGCTTCTTCCTTCAGTCTCATCAGGTCTTTAGCCTCGGCGTCTCTAGACTGTATGTTGTTGAACTCTCCGCTCTCGCTTATCATCTTGAATATGTCTGCTTCCGTTGCCTGGGGTTTCATCAATTTGTTGAATATCAGTATGCTTGTCTGTTGAATATAATATTGGCTGGCGATACGGCCAATGTCTTTACTCCTGAGTTCCTCTGTGGTCTCGTTGAAGATAATCATCTGGCTCTGTTGCAAAGTCCGGGCGGCCTGGATAGCAAGCTGCCGTCGCCTCTGGACAAGAGTTGGATCATCTCTAATCTCGGCCCATTCAATTCCATAAGCCATAGGACTTCTCTGCATTCTGACGAAGAGATAAGAATAACCGATCCATTGCACCGCTTCCGGAATGGAAGTCACAGTACCAAGTGCGACCTCGGCATTCAAATTGTCAACTAGTTTTGATGAGAACCTAGACTCGATAGGTTGTTGTTCAGTCACTGCTCTCAAGTAGTGGTCCAGCCTGTCTGCAGTTGTACAGATCATGCCAATACCCGTATCCTCAAATTGAGGCCGTCCGGCACGACCGAAGATCTGCAACACGTCGAGGATACCAAGGTCTACAAATTTACCATCTTGGGCACTGTAAACTTGAGTCCCCTTGATAACAACTGCGGCAGCTGGCAAGTTGACTCCCCATGCAAGCGTCGCTGTGCAGCAGAGTACTTTAATAACACCCTCAGCGAACAGCCTTTCCATGAGGTTCCTATCTGATCGAGCTAGACCGGCGTGGTGTATGCCTAGGCCCTTGACCAGAAGGTCCCTGAGTTCGCGAGCTTTCGAAGACTTCATCTCTCTGACGGCTTGGTCGTAGTACGAATGGCCTATCGGATCAAATAGATCTGTCGCCATGTCCTCGGCAGCTTTGTCGTAGAGCATCTTGGCGGTGAGAAGCGTGTCTCTTCTCGAATGGACAAACACCATGATTTGATGATCTTGCTCTAGCATGTCCCTGACCTTCTCGAAGGCTACGGTGTCAAGATTGTCCCTAGATTGTTTTGAACCAGCTTTACCCTTGACACCGATGAAGTGCTGCTCGAGCGGAACTGGACGAAATGATGCATCAAAGTAGAAAAGTCCAGCATATCTGTTGACCTTGAGAAAGTCGGCAACGTCAACATAGTTTGGAAGGGTGGCACTGAGTCCGACGATCCGAATCAGCGACTGCGTACTCTCAACCTGCCGTTCTGTTCGGGCCACCAAAGACTCCAAGACGGCACCTCGCTCATCATGGAGCATGTGGACTTCGTCGATGATAAGTAACCTGACTTTCTGGACGAGCTCGGTATCTCCGGTTCCTTTTCTTGTGACGACATCCCATTTCTCGGGAGTGGTCACGATGATCTGAGTTTGCACAATCTCAGATTTGGTAAGATGCATATCTCCTGTATATTCACGACACCGGATACCAAGCCATGCGAGTCGCTTGCCTAGCTTATCGGTGATCTCTGCAGCCAGTGCCTTCATTGGGGCAACGTAAACGATCTTGAAGTCCCCAATATCGACCCCAAAATCGGTCGCCTCTGCGTTCTCGATTGGATTGGGAGTTACGTACTGGCCAATTGTTTGCAAAATCGTTAACATGGCTGCATCTGTCTTACCGGCACCGGTAGGAGCACATATTAACATGTTCTCACTGGATCTGTAAGCCACCGGGTAGACAAGACTTTGCATTCTGTTCAACGTCTTGTAACCTTTAAAAGTCGTACGACAGAGCCCGTCCATTTCGGAAATTTTGATCAGCTTGTGGCCAGGAAGAAGCGAGCCAGTCTTCCCGGCAGGAATCGAGTATTCCTCATACTTCTCATGTTGCTTTCTTTCGCTGCCAGAGGGCAAGCCATATTTCTTTCCAGCATGATTCAGGGTGTTGCCAGCGTTGTGCACCCTATAGACATGTGGGTATTGAACCTCCTTGTACATGCTAGGACCGAGAGCAGCGTTTTTGTGCTCGAGATCCTTTCGACGAAGGGCCTCATCTCTCTCGGCTCTCGTCAAAAGCCGGCCGGTTGGTTTTTCTGCTTCCTGAGCAACGAAGCTCGAAGTGATCTCATGTCTGTGAGATAGCAGTTGAATGATGAAGTCGAAATCATCGAAACCGACAAGATCAGTGAGCGAAGATTGTAATTCATCCTCGGACCGCTGAGAACCCAGTATCTCCAGAATCTGAGCCTGAAATGCGTCCGGAGATAACCCGCCCTTCTTGGAAGCGACGATAGAAGACTGTTCTGCAAACCAAGACAGTTTATCAGTTCCGCTGTCGATTTGACCGTTTGTTTCCTCGACGAAATCGCTACTATAGACGTCTTCCTCGGAATCATCTATGAAGTCCCATACATCGTCACCGCTATTACCGGATGTGAAATCGGCATCATCCAGATCGAAGTCTAGGCTCAGTTCGGTTTCACTAGATGGACTGTTCTTGGGTAACTTTAGGTCTGCCAGGGCCGCTTTCATGGCAGCGAATTGTTCGCGCCATCGGGCCTCCGCCTCGCTCACAGACGAGGATGACATTTTGTATGTGATCTCTAAATGAAAGGTCCTGTCGTAGCTGAGATTCGATAGGAGGTGGTATTGATATAGGTATGGTTCACTCGTTCCGTTAGAACAACCTAGCAGTCTGATAAAGAAGACTTATAATTTGAGTTTGGTTTTCTTGTTACGGATGTTTGTGACAAAGCTTTTATTTATTCTGGCTATTCTGATGACTATTCGGCCTGGATGACTGATGACTGTACCTTACCCAAGTGGACCTCGCCGTGAGACCAGCGAGACCAGCACCCCCAGACTTCTCTTTTAGAAGATTGACCCCGCCACAAGCGCCCTAAGCCACAGGCCTATTAGGCCCACCTATCCCGCTAGAAGCTCCTTGATAAGTGATGTTACAGCGGGTACATGTGACCATAGATTCAAAGGCTGGGACTGGGACACTGACCTCACCTCCAAATCCGCCTACGTCCCAACTCTTTTCTGTCCTCTGCTGGTATTCAACTTTCAACCTTCTTCCTCTCGAGTCCATTCCCCTAACTCTATACCCATCAAGGCCACCACTCTTCTCTACTGAATAAGAAATCCCATTGCTCGATTAAAGCCGTCTCGATCCCCTTAGCCATTTATCGCCATGCAGCTGCATTACATTGGGGTATGTATGCGCTTCGGTCGCTCTCCTTGATTCGACGACTACCTTGCCACATATCAGCGATGTACCGGCCATACTGACGATGCTTCAACACCTAGGTCATCCAGAACGACCGCCGACCTGGCGTCGACATATGCACCGCCGATGCCGTGAAAAACCACTATGGATTCTTCGAGAGAACAGTGTATGGCCCGAGCCGCAAATCCGACCATGAAGAAGATAAAGAGAACTGACTCGGTCTGATTTAGCGTGGGCGAGTTTATGTACATGTACGCGAAGACGTTAGCAGAGCGCACAAAGCCGGGGCAGAGAATCGATATCGAGGAGTACGGTGCGACCACCCCCCAAGACCATTTCGATTATCCCAATCTAGGAACGACAGCTGAGCGGGACGAGGGCTAACCTGCGTTCTTATCACAGAGAGAAAAATCACATTCCACGCGTACGCGCGCTCAGAAGGCATCTGCGGCGTCATCGCCACGGACCTTGAATACCCGAAGCTGGCCGCGCACCGCCTCCTCAACAGAGTCCTGGACGAGTTCCTGACGGCCAATCCGAAGTCCACGTCGTGGTCGGCCGGGAACCTCTCCATGCCCCAGCTGCAGGAGTATCTCACACAATACCAGGACCCCCACAAGGCCGACGTCCTCCTGAGGATCCAGGACGAGCTCAACGAGACCAAGATCACCATGCACAAGAACATCGAGAACGTCCTGGAGCGAGGCGAGAAGATCGACGATCTAGTTGCTAAGAGCGAGGGGTTGAGCACCCAGAGCAAGATGTTTTACCGTACGTTTACCTTTCCGTTCACATTCTTTAGACAATATTATACTAACCTCACGTAGAACAAGCAAAGAAGCAGAACTCTTGCTGCGTTCTGATGTAGATACTTCCCTTATTGCCGGCCTGTAACCGGCATTCTATAGATGATTGGGATGCCGCTACCTTAGATTGGTTGGCTATGTGATGATCATTTTTGTTCGCCTTACCTATATCCGCGGGCATCAGCTGTCCGTACGCCTAAAGGGAGCGGCCCGAGCCATTCGTTGGTACGCTATTGGTATTACTACATCCGAAATAGAGAAGTGAGTTGGGGGTTACGCGGACACGACTAGGAGGTACATAGAGAGCTCGACGAACAACTAGGGAAGGCATAATACGAATATTCAAAGCGTCGATTAGAAACATGATCGCCACTGAATCTCACGGAAATTAGCAATAACGTTCAGCGTGTGACTATCTCGAATTTATCAACTCGTTGTATTAATTATATCTTCAGTTCTCGCATAAGCCTCCCATTTGAATAAGACACCTCAATTTAGGAGGGTATCAGTCGATTGCCATCAAGGCATAACGGTGCGTTCCATCGCAAACTTCTCTCTCTTCGTGACATAGAAAAAAAATGATGCATGACAATGCGAGTCGCAGACTCTTCAGATTAGCCACCCAGGGGTATATTCCCAAATAATAAACAGCAAAATTCGCTTTCGGTATCCTTCAGCCTACCCTCTATATGCGAAACCCCGATGAAAGGCACCAACGCCTTGAGAAAGAAAAACAGAAATAAAAAATATGCAATGAAATTATGTCGTAAAAGATGTGTGATGTAAGTCATGTGTCTCACGCTCGGTCCAAGACAACACGCTCGCTCTTCCGGTGCCACGCCAGCGGGGAGCCGTAGCTCTCCTCGGGCGTGACGAGCGTCGGCGTCGAGCTCTTGGTCTCGGCGAGCCTCTCGTTCTTGCCCATGGCTATCTTGGGCACGGGCGCAAGCTTCGAGGGGCTGGGCCGCGGCCGCAGCGCGGTGGGGCCCGTCTGCAGCGGCCGCAGCAGCTTCCGCTGCTGCCGCGAGATGGAGATCTGCCGGGCGATGGACAGCTCGACCGGGTTCATGTTGGCGCTGTTTTCTAGTACGTCGTCGTCCGCGTCCCGGGACGTGCCGGCGCTCAGGTCCGAGTGCGCGGACGACGCCGGGGAGGAGGGCGAGGGCTTCCTGTCGCTCGCCATGGAAGTGGATGCGGTGGAGGGGGTCGTCTGCTGCGGCGGCGTCACCATCTGCCATTTGGGCTCCTGCATATACGAGGCTGGCGGTCGCAGAGCATCCGATCTGACTACTTCGAACTCCGGAGACGATATGTCCGTCGGCGACTCTAGTATGAGATTGGATGAGTCGGGGCTAAATTGGTATTCTCTAGCAACTGCAGCCTGCTGCTGTCTTGCTCTAGCTAGAGTAGCAATGGTAAGTTTACCCTTATGATTAGGATGGACGGCGGGTTCTTTGTGGTTGTGGGGTTTTAGTTCGTCCTTAGAGGGTTGTCGACGATGAGGCGTGGAATGGTTGAAAGAAGCCGTAGAAGGAGACCGGAGAAGTGCTGGAGAGGTATTGGATCTTAACCGTGGGGATGCGTTGGAAACCGAAGGATATACTGGTTTCTGTGACGGAGTTGCAGGAAATAAAGCAAGGGGCGGCGACTTTGTGGCAGGTTGCGGTGAAGTTGCCCTCCTCGGGATATGGTGATGCTTCTCCTCCTATATATAAATGAGAACGTGAGGGTCAGCAAAAGGGGGGGATTACCTACCTCTTCCTTTTCTATTGCGTCGTCGATAGTTTTCAGCTTCTGCACTGTAGCCTGCCGTCTAGCTAACAGGGATGGTTGATGCTGTGGCTGTAGTACGCTTCCAAACATCACACTATATCTCTCCATAGTGATACTGGGGATCTCGACGTCCAATAAAGGTCCAGACGAAGCCGGCTTGTGGTCTAATGCGATGGGTATTCTTCCAAAGGTCTCCTTGGCCTTTCTGTCGTGCGGTTTCGACTTTGCCCCCTGTGCTGAGGCATCCGCCTCGTAAGGCATTGTCTGAGATCTGACTACAATGGGCTTGTGCCTTGCCGTACCTCGCGTATTAACGGTATGGCTCCTCTCCATTTTCGTGTCATACCAAGGCTGAGACGTCATGTCTGGTGTCTGCTGTTCCGATCTAGGTGCGCCTTTCTGCTCGTGTGGTTCCTGTTGAGAATGATCCGACGACTTCTTTCCAAATCTACTAAATAACTTCCACTTTCCCGACTGCTTCCGGGGTAAAGGCTTGTCGTAAGATTCGGCAATGCTGGTTCGAGATGAAGGCGAAACTATGGACGGTGCTGAAGCTTGCCGGTATCGAAGAGAGGCTTGTGGAGGCCGCGAGCCGCTACTTGTCGGCTTCGTAGGACTTCCAAGCGCCATACCAATCTCTGTAAAACGCCCATCGTTGAGAGAATCAGGAGTGGGCATCCTCGCCGTTGGGATAGAGGCTTTTCGTGGAGACGACCGCGGACTACTTTCCGGCGTAGGCAACTGTCCTCGTGCAAACGTGTACGGCTTGAATCCAGCTCCAGGCCCTGCCCTTGAGTTGACAAAAGAATCGTCTCTAGAGATCCTCTTGTCGTACTTAAAGCTACTGCTAATTGAGCTCTTAGAACTCGGACCACTAGACGAGCTCGGTCGTACCGACATGTTGACTCCAGGCGTAGGCGTCACGAGTAGAGAAAAGCAGTACGAATTTGCACTTGCAAACACGTCCGGGTAAAGTGCAGCAGTGTCATTATAAGATGGATGTGGTAGGGCGGGATCTGATACACGACCTGGTCCTCTTAGGACGGGGTAGTCGGGGACGTGCGTCACGAACGCATCCGGACCTGCATGACCCTCCCCATCGGTGGTCTGGCAACGCCACTAGCCAGATGTCCAAGTAATCCCTGAAGGATTCCAGGTGCGGTCCTGGAAGGCAGACTTTTGACAAGAGGTTAATGTGTACGGATCGGCGGTCCACAGGCAAGCTTTCTAAAAACAGACTGAAGAGACCCTCAAAACTTCATGTGTGCGTGCTAACGGCCGTTTGAACTGTCGGTACCTACTATTGTAGAGAGAAAACAGGATTCAACCTTATTCAGTAACAACTTTATTGTGAGAACTAACGGAAATAATGATTCTTACTTGACGCTTACTTGGACTACTTGACGGCATATGGTAACAGCACACTACCACCTGCCTAGGTATGGGCCGTGACGCCGGTGGCGGTCTGGAGAATGGTCTCTCTTACTATGTGCAGCAGAGAAATGCCAGGTTGGTGACAACGTTGGCGACTGTTTGAGGTTGATGGATCCATGGGACGGTTATTTTGGAGAGGGTGATCAACAACTAGGATCTGGCTCCAGGGTACAATATAGAAGCCGCCGGGGTAACCCTGGTCTTCCTAGGGTTCTTTGCTCTTGGCCGGGGGGTTTTTGGAATGATGCTAAAGGATCCCAGGGGGGATCGCGGGATTAGTAGTGGTGTCGTGTATCAAGGCTGGCCAAGCATTGATGGTGTCGGTAACCTAACAACTCACTTGTAACGAGCCAGCTTGGCTTAGAAAAGCTGACACAGCACCCAGAAGACGGACAGCCGCAATGTCCCGTATGAGAAAGATTCGAGAAGCTTTGTTGACACACAAGGTTACATTACTCGATGTACCAGTAAGGGATGGATGTTCTGAGGCAATAGACCCTTGGCACCTGGGTCCTGTTTGCCAATGGCTCGATAGACAAGGGAAATCGACAGAGTCTCGGACGAGCGAGAAGCTTTACTCCCACTTGCCAGCGGACAAAATATGCGTAGTGACTATTGTGCACAAGCTGATAGGTGACATAAGGATGGGGACGGGACGGTTGGCAAGGTCGGGGAAATGAGAAGGAGGCTCCTTTTCAACTTGGCTGCAGCTGTACATCGGATCCAAGACTACACTGCATATTTTCATATTGCTACGTCGTAGTCTTCCATCTAATAGGATGAGGTGGATGCAGAAATCTTGGTTCGACTTACAATTCGCGAGATCCTCTGCAACGGTGCTCCCAATAGAACTGTTCGTCTGCAACAGAAGCGCCCTGAGAATCTTCTACCTAGGTACCTAAGTTCAGCTTTTCGTTCTCTTTAGACTTTCGTATCGGATATTGTAAAATCAGCGACGGGTGCTGATTTTACATCGAGTTAGACGATCTGGTCCAATACAGGCGAGGTTCTGCTAAACGGTTTGTTAGAACTCTCATCAAAGGGGCCACGTTCGAATTAACACCCCTTAGTTTGATGTCGGAATGCTAGCAGCCTGGATGAAATAGTCCACGTTGAGGTCCAGTCGGACCTGTTCGGGTAATTTGCGGATGGCTTTGCTACTTGGTAGCTAGCTGTATCTCGTTAGGGTGGGGAGTTTCATGACATCTAAAGGGGCTAAGCTTGGTCTTGAAACATAGGAGCTGCAAAGCATCCATGGATTTTCAGTTACATGGAGTCCCGTCGTGATATGGCCTGTGCTTCATTCTATCCATTCTATCCCATCTTGTACTAGAAAACCCACGGACTCGGAGGTATTTCTTCCCACAGACATAGAACGTGGAGTTCCTTCGGAGATTTTATCATGTTCGACGCGCGGCCGCTTGGTCCGCCAGCTATGAAATGTGAGCCATGAGATAGATGACATCGTGCTAAGGTCGGATGATTGCAAGTACTCTTCTATTTCAAACGAATATGATTTCTCTGAGCGATCCTATTTGGTCAGCTTAATCCATCATATCAAGCTATCGTCACCTCATCAAGTAATATTTGCGATCTGTCCATCTTGTCCGTGGGGCATGGGCATTCCACTTAAATGATCCGGCCCGGGTCTCTAGCGATCGACATAATAGATCACCAAGACGATCTCAGGCATATCATTGCCCATTCGAAGACTTTGAAAGGTTGAGTTGATTTCCAACGCAAGTTTAAGCTTAAAGTCCTAGCCACGGCTTCCCAGGACGAGGCGATAGTGTTCTAGGATATATGACTTACTTATATGATCTCACTGAATCTTACTACAATACTTTTCTCTACACGGATCATCGCGACTCACCACCTATTCTATATTGACGAGTATGCTACAGCTTACTTGCTACGCTTGATAAGGGAGTTCACTATGCTAGTGAAATTCTCATACACGATGATGTGGATTCGATTTTCACATGCTATTACATGGGCAGCATGCGTACCTCACAGACATGTTAAGCGAAGTCAGAACTGTGTGGTACTGGTTAGATGCCAGAGTGAACTTGTATATCTTATATCCATAGTAAGTAAATACCTAACTACGACTTACTAACATAATACCTTTATTAGTCTCGATTCTCTGAATTGTTAGATGAGCTCACTGCTGCCGTCTCTCATCCTGGCTACCACCGCAATGTGTAGTCTCTGCTGTCGTGCTAGGCGGCGCAACCACATTCGAGGCGATTGGCTTGTTGAAAATGAATATGTTCTGCGACTCTGTATAACGTCGTTTCTAGGAGTAGTCCGGCATTGAAGCGCCATACCTGCCTACCTAAGCCACCACATGAGAACTACAATCGGGAACTATACCCATGGGCTGATCAAGTTCCGGCGTTAGATCTGATCGAGACCTGGGGAAACTAGCTTTCGCTACTATACATCTCTATATACTCCACGGTTATGTTCGATTTAGGGTGTCCCACCATTTATAGCGTGAATTGAGTGCTAACAAGACTAAAGTAGCAAGCACTCCTGTCAATTCACATATGCTGTATATCGCGACATGCAGTTGTGTTTCAGGCTAGCGAGGAGAGGTCACCAACGGTGTGTAACTACTACACAGCGTACCGATGCTATGCTCCGCGGACTTCGGCCTGACTATCCTACTCGGGTTGTCCAGTCCAAGTTTGCCTCGAGCTGACCGTCTCTCGGAACTACCTTAGCCGGAACGAAAGAGTGTTGGCCGCCTGGGGAATCGGCCCCAGAGTCTAGGAATGCCGATACCCATACACTCAAGGATAGGTTAAGAAATGGTACGCGTTAGGCCGAACGAACTTCTTAAACTGTATAAGCTTAAGGGACAAGCGGTGATGAGGCACGAGATGTACAACTCAAAAGGGCAAAGCGGAAGAAGCCGAGTTCAATTCAGGCCTTGTAATAGTCTCTTCTTTCGGTGCCTTTGGTAATGGCTCCGTGGCTGGGAACTAGAAGCTCGACAACAACGATGATGTTGTATCTGCTGCCAGATACAGGATGTCATGAAAGGAGTATTCATGACCGAAGGTTCTTTTGGGACTCGAAGAACAAGTATGGCGGTGAATTGGTTGAGGACTCATGGTCTGACAAATGACGTCGGATCGTCTTTATGCGCATATCTTGTGTTGGGGATGGATACATTTCAAGTACGACATAGTCCTATAGTCCTATGATATTATTTTATTTAACTGTTTACCCTTCATGAGAACCTGTAATTTCTAAAGTCAGGGGCACATTGTAATAAACGATACCAAGTACCTATTGACAATGTAATGCGGTCTTGGTTGGAGACACGAGATGCGCATCGTATTCGTGAAAAGATGAATAGAATTACCAAGTGTTACGGAGGTAATAAGCTGTCTCACATATATGATGTAGAAGAACTCGAATGCGTGAGTATGCGCTATTTTATCTTGCATAAATGGTCCCGTCTCGAGTAGTACGCGATCATGAAAAAAAGGAGGGAGTGAGACTCCTTATTCACGTGGCAGCTGGGATGTATAAGAACATTGAAGAAGTCAGATTCGTGCTTTTTTCTCCTAGCTGACTTGGTAATGCAACGGATAATGGATGCAATGGCGGGGTGACGGCACCAGCTGAGTTCGGGTTTGTGGCTTGACAGGTCAGATTGTTCAGATTATTTCAGATTGCTATGCCACCTGGCCACCTGGGCAACATGTGGAAGCCCACTCAGCGGCACCGCCTCAGGTGGGATTTAAGGCACCATTCTTGTATTGTATGTACCTGTAGGCTTGCCCAGGCCCAGGTGCCAGGCCCAGGTGCCAGGCCCCGGCGGGCGGCGATTAGCATAGCATAGCAAAATAAATCCAACCCGAAAGGCAAAGCCCCTCCTTCATCAGACCGCGAAATCGTCCGTGTGCTGGAGACCGACAATCTATTCTTTTTTCTCCCCCCTTTGACTGAAGCTCCGCCAAACCTCCTTGAAACCTCTTCGTCCATAAACCAAAACTTCCTTTCTCCCTTTCTCGCTCTTCCTACCATCTACACTACCCAGATACATACGGAAGCAGAGCAACCATGTCGTGGCAAGGTAAACAAATCCCCCCCTCCCCCCTTCGAATTATACCCCACCTTCATCAACGGACAGGGCTGATTCTTCGTCATAGACTATATTGACTCCAGGTAATTATCACCACCAACGGCTCGAGGACGTCTATAACCACAGCATCATGTACTAACCGATCGTACGAAATGACAGCCTTGTTGGCAGCGGCCACCTTGACAAGGGTACTATCATCAGCGCCGCGGGTGACAGCGTCTGGGCTACCTCTGCTGGATTTACGGTATTTTTAATACCCCCCCTGTTCTTTATCCTCTCCTTGTCTTGTTGCACGCTATATTGCGATACTACGTACATATGGATCGATCTTGAACTATTGGCGCAGGAGTCGACGGCGGCTAACTTATTTGGCAACGATAGATCAAACCCGAGGAGATGAAGAACCTCGTCGCCATCTTAACCGGAAACAATGAGGCCGTGGAAAAGGCCCATGCAGAGGGCCTCTACGTCGCCGGTGAACGATACGTCGTCGCCCGAATCGAAGATCGAAGCATTTACGGTCGACACGTGGGTTGCCTAGCAGAAGCTCTTTAATTCCCGTATGAGAAGAGCTGTGTGTTAACTTTGATGTGCAACCTTTACAGGGTCGGACGGGTATTTGCGTTGCCAAGACGAAACAAGCGATCATCGTCGCCCATCACATCGAGAGCCATGTAGCCGGAAACGCGACCCAGACTGTCGAGGCGCTAGCGGACTACCTCATCAAGGTCGGATACTAGATTGCTGCCGAGAGAATCCAGCGATGTGCTGAAGAAGTTGGCTGGAGAGACGGGCGCGCGTATAGACACACCTACGAGGCTGGCCGGGAGCATGCTTGCGTTTTTGGGTCTGCGAAGCGGAGAGTTTTTAGTGAACGTTCTGTTAAGATAAGGACATATTGAGGCGGCGCAGATTGTTTCGCTGTTTCGAGGCATATACCTGCCTATTCACCCCCTAGATTCTGCATAGGCAAATGAAAGTGGCCTTTTCTCTTTCACATGTAAACAGTTGCATGGAGCTATTGCTTGGCCTTCATGGCGAAATACTCCTTTTTACAGCCTTGCGGGCTTTATACATGTTCTATTTTGCTTCTGGGTATGCCCCCAACCTAGCTTGGTGCCCTCGAACCCCCTAAGCCATTATATACAATACCCGTACAGGCCCATTCATTTCTCCTCAAAACACCCCCCTTCCATGACAAATCATGCGATTTGACAATGTCATGCATGGTTCGGCTTATTAAAATGTAGTTGTCGCGGACGACGCGAGGGTTGGGAGGTATACCAATAGGCAATCCTTATCTTCCGAAACCAAGTGGTAAGGGATATGTCGTGAGAAATGTGTTCAAACGGGCAACTCGGCGTTCCGTCGGCTCCCCAAACCAGGCACGCGGTCGATTAAGAGGCCGATATAAGGTCCTACGATGGGCGCGTTCCGCGCGAAGCCCGCTATCGTTCCTAGGAAGTCGCCGAACAGAATTATGATGCCGTATAGCTCGATGCAGAATCCGATCAGGGCCCACCGCATCAGGATCAGTAGCAAGCCCAGGAAGAAAGCCGCCGTGCCCTTAGCTTTCTGCTTTCGCGCGAAGAATAGTAGCGTTTTTTGCGGTCCGATGATTATCGTTAGGCCGATCAGGAAGAGGATCTAGAGTCGTTAGGGTAGGTCGCGATGTAGGGAGGGCCAGGGGATCGAGTGACGTACATTGCCCATCGCAAGCCTATGCGCGCGCGCCGTGTTAGAATGGTAGACCAGTATAGAGAGATGGGCGCATGGGAAAGAGGGGGTACTACTTACATGGCTCGATCGAAGAAGAGCACAACACCTCCGATCAGGAAGAAGCCTCCTGAATGAGAGCAAGACTCGCATCAGCGCCGTCGCGGGAAGCATGAGGTATGTGTGTGCGCGCACGCGACCTCACTACCTAAGTAGGCAGGGAGGAAACGTGAGCGCAACAGCATCCTGGATATCACCTACCGCCAGAGCAGAAAGCGACCCCGATTTCTGTTTGGCGAATTCATGGTTAGTATGCGCTGTCCTTTTTACGTTATCTCAGGAGCTCGTATGCCTTACTTTGGGTGTCTGATAACCACATTGTCGGCATTTTCGAAATCGGTGGGATTTAGGGATGCGACGGAGTTTGGTAGGAAAAAAGGGATGAACAAGGAGGATATCCGTTTAGTTCAGCTTCACCAAGCTTCGTACGATGGCTGACAATGGGGTAGGGCGCCTGGACGCTCGGTGCGAAGGGTATGGGGATACAATTGATCTCTGGTCTCGAAGCAGGTACGGAATCTTGTAAATGCAACATAAATTTCTGGGGGACTAAAAAAATAAAGTCATTAAACTCCCAGCAATCAGGAGATGGGAACACGAAAGCGCGGAATGAAACCCGACCCCCCCAACGCGACAGCCGCGTAACTTATCACTTATCGCTAGCTCAGCTGGCAGACAACTGCCAATCGTAAATTCTCAATTTTACAAAACCAATTGGAGAAATTTGAACACTTCGTCTTCTTTGTAATCTCGTAAAATCCCAAACTGGACATCGAAATAACATCGAAATATTTGGTTCTGTCCAGGCTTGCTATGATAATATCCTAGTAATGTATACTTCGAAGGCTCAAAATAATATTTAGCTACTTATCACGATCCTGCCTGTCATTGCAATGAGTTGGTCGTTCTGGATGGTGATCATTCATACATGAAGCTATGAAGAGCAGTCCAGGAATATTTACCTACCCTACCCTCATTAGGGGGATAATCGCAGTAGGAAGACAAGTTTTCATTACGATTCCATTGATTAAACACTATAGGACCGGCTTCCGTTCTCTTCTAGAAAGGAGAGGGCAAGATCCCAAGCAAAACTCTTTGATATCCCAAATTCGACACCCTGCCGCGGCGTCTGTAGCTCTTCGAGCTATGGTCACTGAGATTGATCCTCCCCCATTCATTCTCGGTACCCGTCAGTCACAGGCGGAGAGCAAACCCCATTTTATTTTTTTCCGATCACGATTAAGCCGGAGCGTAACCTGCCATCGGTTGCCGAGAGGCGACTGCTGCATAGGATAGGCTTGACTTCGTTGGTCGAACATTGACCGTAGACTGAATATTATCTCTCCAACTCTCTTCTTCCCCCTTGGGATTCTCTAGCGAACCTCGCGTGATGCCGATGCCATTGATCTCTGTAATTCCCATGGTAGAGCAACATAACAGAATCATACAGCATTGTAGATGTGGTGAAACCCGTTGTGCGTGTAATATTGAATCGACTGTATTCCGTAGACCCAGCTCTATTTCAGAACCGTATGTGCGCCCCTGGCCTCTAGATACTGCTCGGCCGTGCCCTGAGGCAGCGTCCGGATGAACCCGAACACTTCCACATTGTGATATCGCAACCGGCTCTTGGGGTCCAAGTAAGGGGCCGCGAGGCCGGTAATGTCGCAGTACCGCTTGGTGTGTGCCAGAGACGGGGCGGACTCGATGTTCGTGTAGGTCGCGCTCGGTGCCGACGTGGTCGCGCCGCCGGCTCCGCCCGGGCGTAGGGTCTTCTCCAGCACGAGCTTGGACAGGCTCCGCGAGGCTTGCGCGAGGTTGGGCTGTAGGCTGTTGCCGCTCGCGGACTGCTGGGCGGGCGTGGAAGACCCGCTGGTCGAGAGGCCGTCGTCCCCCGGCGTGGGCGTGGCGGTGCCGCTGTTGTCTTGGGGCGTCGCGTTGATGGAAGCTTCCTTGCGCGAGGCGTCGCCCAGGATGGTCTTGATGTTCTTGTTGCGGCGCTGGTTCGGTCGCCAGTGCGGGTTGCGGAAGCTCTTGTGGATGGAGTGGATGTCAATCTCGTCGATCAGCTCTTGATGCGCTATCTGAGCCTCGGTCGGAGCAGCCATTTTGGCGTGTTGGAATCGTGCTAATGGGAGCTTTATTCGTTAGAAGTTGATGTTTCCTGACGTATTTTGGAATAGTTGAGAGCTTCTTCTAAGATTGTTGTAAGTGCCTAGATTTTAGTTTGGTGCGTGCGTGGAATGGATTGCTGCAGCTACGCAAATACTTATTTCTTTAAAGAAATTTGGGCTTTGGAGATTTAGGGATACATCATTTGCCAAGAGTTACATCTTAAATGTTTACTTCATCTCACTCACACAACCAACGAACGACCAATTCAACGTAACCACTCGAGCAAGTTATAGGCCGAGTTCCGACAAGATGGTGTGTCCTGTTGCCTGAAATATTTTTATATTTACTGATACCCCTTTTTCAGGAGAGCCCTCATGAGCATCAGCAGAATCTGCTCCTGTCGCGCATTATCACCAATGTTGTAAGTGGTGCATGGATATCAAGCCCCTCTATTCCAAGACCCAAGTGACTTACACGATATCTACCTATAGGAGAAGCTCAATGAGGCTATCGTCGTAATGAACAAGAGCCTACAGGAGATCAACATCCAGAATATGAACATCGAGCTTGTAGCTCAGATGTTCAAGAACTATCAGTCTAACGTGCTCTTCCATTTAGAGGGTAGGTTTTCTCTAGACTCTCCTTCTTATTAAAGCAAGCTCTAAACTGATACACTTAGCTACGGACAACCTGAAAGAGCCCTTATGAGCTACACGTAGGCTGGCGTTAGGTTCGGAATTGGTGAGCACGAAAGGGGCTCTGGCTGAAGAGAATAGGTAGACTACGGTGGACTACGTATGAAAGTGAGATATGAAGGGTCTTGCGACACCAACCATCAGAGTGTCTCATGGAAAAGCCCGTATATCACCTAGTCTACATTTTATAGTCCTATTCATGAGGAGTCATGAGAGATGCTAGGGCTAGGGTATCTATCATATGAATAGAGATTTTATATGAACAGAGATTCTACCTATAAAGACAGTACTATCATCTAGAGCAGGGACGCGATCCAGACGCGATGCAAAATACCTTAGGTAGCGTGCCTAATACGTAATGTAGCTCTAGCTTCGTTAAATATTCCCCGCCTACATATGTAATACAGCGCCCAGAGCACCTAAGGCGTTATCGAACAGCTTATCGAGTGGTCTAAGCCCCGACTTCCCGACAGAAGCAAGGGTTGTTTGTACCTTGGGTCAATTGTCTTTAAGGTTGTCAGCCTCGTCGCTTCAAGAAAAGACCTTGATGGAGTTGATAGATTGCACGAACCACCTGTTCCCAATCAATCTTCTCTTTACTCTAAATATAAGCACCCTCTGCCAAACATAAGCCAAGATAAAACCCCTTCATTCGCAACCACCCACCCACCAGCCATGCAACAACACCAACACCGATACCTGTAACCATCACGATCGCATACCTCCATTAACATGGCGCCTTCAGCGATCGATCTCCCCGCTCTTCCCGTAAGAGAGGAGAAGATATATCCTCCTCCGCGAATCTATAATGTGAAGGAGACCAGGTTCGAGAAGCCTACGCCGGCCCAGCCAGATGGCTATGAGAAAGCCCTTGCGCGTCCTGCCGGTAGCGTTGCTATCGTCATTGACAATGGTACATCCGAAGTCGCCTTAGTGGTGTAAATGAATATTCAGTAGCTAATGTAAATCCATCTCCTAGGTTCGTCCGCTGTCCGAGCTGGCTGGTCATTCGAGTCGAAGCCGAGATTCACTATCCCTCCCATCATGGCCAAGTATAGGGATAGAAAGCTGGGCAAGACGTACTCCTTCGCGGGCTTCGACTGTTACGCCGACACAACAGCTCGAGGACACATACGAAATGCTTTTGAAGCAGGATCAGGCATCGTCAGCAATTGGGACGTGGAAGAGCACGTCTTGGATTGGACTTTCCTGAAGCTAGGCCTGAACAACACCGACGGGTCCATTGACTTACCAATTGTCATGACCGAGACCGTAGCGAACCTACCATATTCACGAAAATGTGCGCAACTCTGTACTATTACGTATTACAATAATGCTAATTTATTATATAGCTATGAACGAGATCATATTCGAATGCTATCAGGCGCCTTCTCTAGCCACGGGCATCGACTCTCTATTCTCCTACCGCTACAACAAAGGAACAACTGGACTCGTCGTTTCTTCATCCTACAGTTCCACCCACGTGATACCCGTCTTCGACTCGAAAGCCATGCTAGCTCAGGCTATACGACTGAACTGGGGAGGGTGGCACGCTGCGGAATACCTCCTCAAGCTCATACGCCTGAAATATCCGTCATTTCCTGGCAAGCTCAATGCCTCCCAAGCCGAGCACATGATTCGAGATCATTGCTATATCTCCAAGTCATACGACGATGAGCTGAGATCGTACCTGGACTGGACAGGGTTAGAAGATCGGGATGTTGTGATCCAGTACCCATTCACAGAAGAAGTCATAATAACAAAGAGCGAGGAAGAGCTCGCTCGAATAGCAGAGCGAAAGAAAGAAAGCGGACGACGGCTACAGGAACAGGCTGCAAAAATGCGCTTGGAGAAGCTGATACGAAAGGAGGAGGAGCTCGAGTACTACAGAAATCTGCAAAGGAAGATTAACGACGCAAATAAGAAGGACACAAGACGACTTCTTGACACCGCAGATATGAAGGACGAAGCACACCTTGAGCGCACCATCAAAGAACTAGATAAATCGATTAGGCGCGCTCGTACTAAGGACGTGGGAGGTGACCTCGAGGAAGAACAGGACGCCCCTGATTTCAGTCTCCTTGAAAAGCCCGATGATGAGTTAGATGAAGCTGAGTTAAAGGCAAAACGACATCAGCGACTCCTCAAGTCGAATCATGACGCACGAGCCCGCGCCAAAAAGGAGAAGGAAGCCGAAAAGGCCCGCGTTGCTGAGATAGAGCGGCTAGATAGGGAGCGGCGCGATAACGACCTAGAAGGATGGCTCGAGGAAAAGCGAGTGGCACGCAACCTCACGCTTCAAAAAATGAAGGAGCGAGACCGCCTCAAGGCAGACCTCGGAAACCGCAAGTCGCTAGCTTCGCAGATCCGCATGAAATCCATCGCGAATCTTGCTTCTGACAATCCTAGAGGGAAACGCCGTCGTGGCGGTGATGACGATAATTTCGGTGCCAATGACGACGACTGGGGTGTGTATAGGCAAATCCAAGTAGGCGAGGGTGGTAGCGACGACGAGGAAGGCGAGGAAGATCTCGAAGGAACTCTCAAGACTCTCGAGGAAGACCTACTTCGTTACGACGCTGGTTTCACGCACGAGCACACGTGGGAAGCTCAAAACGACTGGAACAAGAGCCTTCTTCATGCGTTTTTGCGCGGACCGCGACCCTTCAACCCTTCCTCGCAAGCCGAAATCCACCAGATACATCTCAACGTCGAGCGCATCCGAGTACCCGAGGTCGTCTTCCAGCCTTCGATCGCGGGAGTCGACCAAGCGGGACTAGTCGAGATCGCAGGGGATATACTGACGCAACGGCTCGTCGGTATCCCGGGTCTGAACCGCGACAACTTCCTCAAGGATATCTTCCTGACCGGCGGCAACACGATCTTCGAGGGCTTCGACGACCGCCTCCGCCAAGGCCTGACGCCGCTGCTCCCCATAGACTCGCCGCTGAAGATCCGCCGCGCCGGCGACCCCTTACTTGACGCGTGGCGAGGCGCTGCCCAATGGGTTGGGACGCCTAGCTGGAAAGGAGCTACGGTGACGAAAGCGGAATACCAGGAGAAAGGCCACGATTACTTGAAGGTACGTATTTCTTTTACTGGATGACCTAATTTTCCCCTTCCTCTCCCTCCTTGAGCTATGACGCCAGCCCATGTATTCCCGTATAGCATACGAGAGCCACCTTAGGTAATGGGGCGATCTACCGTTGTCATTAGCCACAGACGGAAAAGAGATGCCTGCCTGCGCCCAGAATGCCTTGCGGCTCTTTCTGCCTTGAGTAGCAAGTAGTGGACCCCCCTTCGCAACCCCAACCCTAACCGTGTCCTACGGAAGAAGCGTCCTTACGAGAAGGCAACAATTGAACTATTGTTCGCTAATGCTGATGCTAATCTCTTTGCACTATATAGGAGCACGACATGGGGAACTCATACCCTTGACGCACTAATAACATCACGATCGCATTCCCTGCCAACAGGGCAATTCCACAAATTGTCCCCATTTACTGTATGTACTAGGAGTTACGCTCAGTGATCGGAATCAATGAGCGGTTTCCGCTCGGGGCTTCGCAGGGAAGTAGAACACAATAAAAATAATGATGATGATGAGCTAAGGATTCGAAGTGGAGTCAAGTTACCTCCCTGCCTCCTCGAAAAGGGAGATCTATGGACTGGGGAGATCTGAGTTGCTTGGCGTTTGCATGTCGTGTGTGCGGTCCGCAATCCTTCGGGCTTTGTACCACGACGGGCGGTGTGACAAGGGGTCTTTTCGTCGCTCTGCTCTTGCTCTACCTGCTTTCATGTAAAACTCGCATACACACACATCGTTGGAAGCGCGCTGGGGACGGGGAAACAAAACTAACCCTCGATTCCCATCCCCCTTCCGCATTTTCGCGCCCATCCATCCATCCCCGTTCGTTTTAGGAATTCGAAGGAACTAAAAATATTTCCGTGTACGCGTAGTGCATTTCCTCATGGGATATTTTTTTCTCATATACCTTAGTAATAGGTAGATGATCCTGGCAAACGGGGAATAAAAAGAAAAGGTCAACAAACTTGCGCAGGTGATAAACGCAGAAGCATCCATTAGATACACGTTAACAATTGTGAGGCGAAGGCAATGGTAGTAGTGCTACTATTTCTTCGATAGCGAGCTTAACTCGTAGATATGTAGCCATCCGAGCGAATCAAGTTCACTCGCCTGTTGTTAGATACTTCGTCGGATTTGTGGCATTTATTACAAGGACCTCTGCAGATGCTTCGCAGCCATTGCCCGTCTCTTAGGTCCCATATCCATGATGCAATGTGTTCCTCCCGTCCAGGCGGGAGATGGCTTATTGTGCAGCCGTGTAGAAACGATGCCCAATCCACCTCTTAAACACACCGCCTTTCCACCTGCCTTGTAATCCTCGGCATTACATTCAACGTAATAAGAACCATCTATAGCCACCCGCAACCCGTCCATTGCGGGAAATCGCCGGAGCATGATTGCCCGCAATTCAAGGTATGATGCGCTCGAACGCCGGAGAACACCTGCTCTTGAAAACCATGCGAGTCCTTAACGCCACGATATGATAGATGAAATTTAGGCTAGGAGCCAAAATCTCTTCTTTGCCCTCCTCCGAGTTCAAAGTATACTTTCTACTCCCTCTTGCCGTAGTCGTAGTCGGAAGCTCTAAACTCCGTGAAAATACACACGCCCTCCTCCTCTTGTGATCGGTGATGGGATTGACCCTCGTGGTCTCTTCGTTATTACGACCAAGTTTGTTTTCGCATTCTCGTCGTCTTCTATCCGCCGTCGTCCGAAGAGACCGGTACCCTGTCCCTCGTAAATAGACGCAATCAGGCTCGCAACGAAGAGGCAGCCGGTAACCCATCCTGCTGGAGCTGTCTACGAATTTCCTCCGCCGTTTGCGAGTCCTCGGTAGCCTCTGCCTTATAAGGCGGTTTCGAATACATCCCGTCCGTTGACGGCTCCCTAGCTCTCAGGCCCGCCACCGCTGCCGCGACATCTGCTAAGGTACCGGCGTTACTGTTGTTCGGGCCGGGTTCGGGGGCTGTGTTCGCGTGCGCAGCACGAGCACCAGGGGCCGCAGTAGGAGGCGAGATGTTCACATTCGGCGGCGGCTGAGGTAATTCTACCTGTAAGTCCAGGAGACGGGACTGTAATTGTATGATGTACTCGCGCAGTGCGTAGTTATCGTTCTGGATCGCCTTGAAGCTGTGTTCCATCTCCCCATAATCGCGCACTTGCTGTTCCAGCTTCTTGATGTAATGCTCCTTTCTTTGACGAAAGGCGCGCTAGAAAATCCAGTCAGTTACGTAATTGAGACAAAGTATTAAGCAAGACCCGATATAGAGCTAAGCTAGTGAGCCCATTTACATCGAGCTAACGATTACGGCGGCACCAACTTTCGCAAATCATGGCATAATAAGAAGAGGTCTCACTCACCTGAGCGGCTCTGTTTTGGGCGGCTCGCTTTGATTGAGACAATTCTCGCTTCGCCTTTCGTCCGTCCGTCACGGAATCATCGGGATCGTGTCCCAAGAGGCTCTGAGCAGCCATACCAGACACAGGAGATCCAGGAACGGGGCCGGCTTCGTCAGACGGAGGTGAAACTCCTCTCTGCATCATATCAGGTTCTGGCGCGCTCGTAGGCGATGTTCTAAGCTGAGGATGGATATGTGACTGCGTGTCTAGACCAGGTCCGCCGTATCCATGCGTCTGTGGTGATAGTGACGATCGTACAGACTCTAGAGCAGGGTGAATTCCAGCGGCAGTGGCTGTCGTAGCTGGCGGCGACGTGGACGCCGACTGAGTTAAATAATCTACTCCCTGTTCGAGCTCAAGCTTTGCGCGCAACTCAGACTCTTCTGAATCTACGTTGTCATGTCAGTTATAAATACCGGTAAGGATCGGAAGAATATATTCTAGAAAAAAATGGGGAAAAGAGAATAAAAAGAGCATCAGAGTTTAAGCCACGAAGGGAACGAGGCGGACTGTAGACCGAATATGTATGTAGCAAAGTTTGTCAAGGATGGGTGTTATGGGTTAGGCGGGTATTTCGTAATGAAGGATATGGGGACCGGAAAAGTAAGTGGATGGATCCCAGATTGGCCTTGCAACGCGATCCCGAAGCCGTCAAAAGTAACAACAGAAAAAGCTCCTGGCGCCAGCATATGAGGTATGTGTGATTACATGTTCATAGTAAAAGGTGACCTCAGGTAACTAAACGGTCAGGGCATATAGCTGGGGGGGTCGAGGGGGGGTGTGCGCCTGGTGCAGTAATGCGGTGTCACGGCAGAGGAGTGAACGTAGAGATACAGGGGGGTGGGGGGGTTCGATGATGGTGATGGTTGGAAATGCATGGCTTTCTAGTGTACAAAGTAGCGCCAGCAGCAAGGCCAAGACCAAGACCAAGACCATGAGCATGAACATGAGCTAAAAAAGAGCGGCAACTTACCAGCGTAATTCTGCATTTTAGGTGTCTGAGTCAGCATCGAGAGAGTGGGATACGATACTTTATGTAGAGACGAGCTGTGAGACGTGAGACCGTTTTTTTCCCTTGGGAACGAAATGGAAAACAGCTAAGAACGGAAACGGTTCCGTCCAAAACGCACTACCTAGGTCCACTAGGTAACGAGGAGGGGCGTGACGGCTCCGCTCGGAGTAAGGACGGCGTTTGTCGCCGCAGGGGTGTTGAAGTATGCGATTCGGTTTGGACACCGAGCAGGTACTTGTTGCGGTTGACTGCCCCCTAGGTGGTCTATCGCACACCAAGGTTCTAGTGAATCGATGTGGCTGGAAAGAAAGGAGCGCGGTAGATGATGTTCTTCTGCTATCTTCTCTTTTGACTACTGACCCGATGAACGACTGAAGCTTTTGCTGTTGCTGTCGTCGTTGTTGTTGGTGCCTCTGCCCGTAGTTGTGGCGTGCCCCATCCGCGTATGGTGCGTGTAAGTGGTAGTGTGTTTTGGATACGCACCCGCGACCTTAGGCCTTGCGACTTTTGCGTATCCGGTAGCTTGTAGCTAGTAGCTAGCTGTATCTGCCTGAGGCACGCGAGGGATGTATGTACTCCGTGGATCCGGGTGCGTCCTACAGAGTGGCTGCCGTAGGTAGCTGATGACTCAAGGTGGTAGTGGTCAATCAACAAGAAGTAGTCCAGGTTTGTTGAATATTTCTGGGAAGATTCGACGCGATAGACCAATACGACGCCCCGGATTTTTTTCTTCTTGTATAGCCTGTCCTATGCGGTCCCTATCTGATGTCGGCAGAATTCAAGGTGACCTCACAGCGCTGGAGGGACCCAATGATACCCGCGTGGATCCACGTGATCAATCTATCGTAATAGATTAATCAGCGCAGCTGGAAATATTTCTCGACCGATGCGTTGCAGAGAAAAATACCTTTGTGCCTAGACCTAAAGTGAGAGGGAAAAAAAGGGAATTGAATTTCCTCGCAGGGAAAATTAAACAACAAACACGCAACCTGTTGCTCGGTCCCGGTCCCCGTGGCTGGTGCGATGAGACAAGACGCTGAGGCCGATAAGTGCCACACAGTGTTTAGGTCCAAAGGTGGAGCTGTTTACCATGTAGGTAGTATTGAGTACCTAGATGTAGATGGCCGAAATGTCCGAGGGAGAGACGAGGATTGTTGATCAGACAGTTCAGGTCAAAGGTGGTTTGTCAGCACATGCAGCCTGTGCAGCCTGTGCTCACCCTAAATGTGCCACCAGGACGTATTGTACAGTTTAGGTACCTTTGCTACCTCGAGCGCTACCCAGTACCTTGCTACCTGGATGACTGGCAAGCCAATCACCTTGCACCACAGCCAAGCAACATGAATGAAAAAGGACGAATGGAAATTGGACCTATGGACCTAGATGTACCTAGTACCTACCTAGGTAGGTATGTGGAGAATAGGTGGACTCGATTAGGAGCTGACCGAGTAGCACGGGTGGTACGTAAGAAATCTCGATTATCTAATATGAGACGTTTGCGTAACAAGGCGAGGCGACAGGTAGCGAACTGCCGGTGGGAAGAAATTTAAGTGAATGGGAGAAAGCGGAAATGCGTCAAATGCCCCAAAGTGGTTGGAGTGTGGAAGCTTTGCCTCTTCGTAATCAAGGGTTGGTTTGTCATTTGTGTAACCTGACTAATAATAATAATAACAACATACATTGGGGACTGGTGACTGGGGACTGGGGACTGGGGGACCTACGACAATGAAGGAAGTTGCAAATTGATACCTAAAGCAGGTGGTCACAACAAGGTATGTACATATGTACCTAAAAAGGAAGAAGAAGAAGAAGAAGAAGAAGAAAAGAAAGAAAAAGGAGGCTGCCTGCTAATGCTCGCTTCAAATGTAGCAACTACGAATTCGTACCTTTCCATCAATGACACCTCACGGATTCTTCTCTCGACTCTGGACACTCGGATTCCGCACTATCGGCCGAGGCATTTCATCTAGTTAAGCCGCTATTGCAACGCTTGTACCAACCCTGTACCCGCTCGATCCTTTATTCATCTGCCGTCACACAAACTTGTGACTACCCCTTCCCTTCTAGGCAATTCTTCCCTCCCTATTTTTACGTCCGTACTTTCCCTGTACGTGCACATATTAGCTGGCCACCGGAGGCATGTACCTATAAGCAAGTACGTAAGTATTTTGGTATTTTATACGATTAATTACATACGCACATGTAGGCACGTAAGCAGCGGTAGAGTATACGATACTTGTGTAAACATGTGTAGCTTGAAGCATTAGGTACTATGTATAATATTTACATACATGTAGGTAAAGGCAGTATATAGCTTGGTGGTACGTATGAAAAATACCAGTACTGTAAACTGTAGTAAGGATCGGGCTTTTCCCCCCTTCGCTTTCAAGGTCCTTTTGCGTGTTTTTGTTTTTGTACCTCTAGGCTCACTTGGACCTATCGGGTCTTGGGACTTTTCGGCTATATGGTTGTCCGACTTTATATTTACCCCCCGGGCGTATGTTTAACTTAGTTTCGGCGTTGGCACTTTGCCTTTTTCTTGCGCGCATGTCTTAAAAAAGCTTCATCTTTAATCGTCTTGTGCTTGCATCATTACGTAAGGTATTACACAAGAGAGGTTGGATAAATGTGAAAGGTTTCAAGTAGTGCAGCGATCTAATTACCTTATCCCGTCCGTACGAGCCTGCACATTTAGGTCATGTAGGTCATTTAGATCATTTAGGTGGGATTATTGTATGTGCCTACACCACATGTGTAGATGCAAAAGTTCCACAACGGCGCACTTACGTAATGCAACAGGCTAAAGATGCCCTCCGAATGCAAGTTACACGGCTTTATTAGTAATAAAAGTTCCCTGCTCCGCTCTCTTGGCGGCCTAGTACCGAGATGCATGTCTTTGCCATGTACATGGGATATACAGGCAAGAGGTAATACAGGGTCCAATGCGACACCGAGTTGATTGGGCAATGAGACGACGGGACAGCGATGGACTAGGAAGAAAAAGGGAATTCCAGGGGTCTTTCCGTGACGTGATCAGATTTGCTTTATACCGTATTGAAACGGTAGAAAGCAATCACAGCAGCTGGTGCTGGTGCTGGTGCTGGTGCTGGTACTTTCGTGTCGCTAGCAACAATCGAGCAGGCTGGCAGGTCGAGCAGGGTCCGAGCGAACCTGTAAAGTCTCGATGTTGTTGTTTTTGGAGATTCAGGGACTGAAGGACTGAAGGACCTGAAGGACTTCAAACCACCCGGCGCCCTGCCCTGGAAGAGCTCGAGGGGCCCGAAGCCCCCTCCTTAGAATTCCGCAGCCTGCCTCATCAAGTAATCGGGAGGGTTCAGGTGTAACGTGATGAATATTATATCTAACTATATGTAGGTATGTACATAGGTAGGTGTACATGGTAAGTGACCAGAGATATCCGTTTATATCGTGTAAGTAATCCCTTAGATAATGCTCTATCTGCCGATAGGTCCAAGTAGAGCCTCATGGAAGTTCTCCTTCGGCGGAAAAGAAGGAGTAAAAAAAGAGATGAAGATGCAGATACAGATGCAGATGCAGAAACAGTTGGCCACAGATAATGGGCGTAGGTATATTGGCAATTCCCTGATGACACATGAGCAAGGCAGGTTGGATTTCCACAACACGACAGCAACCGCCCAATCCAACCCATCGTGGGAAGAATCGAGATTGATACGCCAGTTCAATATATTCCGCACTCCCAGACCTCCCTAGCAGCCTTGGCAGTCCGCGGCAGCTAGGCTTTTCTTGGGCTTGGCGCTGTTGGGAAGTTGGGAAGCTTGTCGCCGGTCGCATTGATCTGGTTTTATTGCGCGTCGCCTACCGGGCTTACAAGCTTACTCTGTTCGCTGCCAACAGAGGGGACATGACGGCGTCGATAGGCTGTGGGAACAGACGGGGTTGGATGACCAAGGACACAGGGACACAGCTTCGAAAGCGCCTCGGAAAGCCGGTTCGTCCTGTTCGTCCCATCGTCTTCCTCTTCCTCTTGTTCTTCCTCTTTAGTAATCTTTGTCGATCTATCCTCCACTACCCGCACCTACCAGATCCGAAGGGAAAAGCCGTGGCCGTGGCCGTGGCCGTGACCGTGACACTTGGAACAGCCATTTCTGCCTGTACCTGTTTTTATTAAGGTCATCAGGAATATGCAACGAGCTGGGTGACCGTCCGGCTCTTAACAAATCCACCATTCATGACACGCGAGACAGTTGAGATACTCCAGAAGGATTGGCAAGATGGTGTTAAGCCATAGCCCATAGCCCATATTCCCTGATTACCTCCAAATCTCTAGTCGCTTGGTCGCACAGAGACAGGGCACGCACACGCACACGCACACGCACACGCACATTCTTACCAAATACCTCGCATATCGAGTACGACACGACACCTCTTTTCCCCCTAGACTGAACTGACTGACTGGCTGCCTAGGAGGTAGGTAGCGAAGCAACTGATTTCGCATTCCTCGTGTAATCCTGCCGGGGTACACGGTAGCTGGATTGACATTCGGATTCACTGGAAACTTGATAGTAGTATCGAGTACCTAGTATCGATGCCTGAATTGGACCGTTGGACTTTTGTTTATGCAGAGCCTCGTGCAGCGCCGCAAGGTAGCTCGCACCCTCTGGAGAGCTCCAGCAGCTCCAGATGAGAATGTCGTACTCTACTATGTATATGTACCCTTATTAACCCTGACAGCGTCAGCCAGCGGTATCCTATCATATGTACATAATTAGCGGCCCGTCCATTTGCGCATTCGAACACGCAACCCCATTATACATATGCATGCGCTATGCCGACTCTAGGGCATTATATAGGTATCATATAGGACTAAGTCGGGAAATTGAGGTGAGTTGGATACTTGAAACCCACGTCATGTTATCATCAGAGACATTGGACGAATGTTCATCCTGACTACGCAGCATTGGGAACCGACCATCCGAACAGCATAGGATTAGTAACATCCTGCTTTCGTAACCGTAGCCAATGACATGTCACATCTTTAATGCAGATGCCTTTGTCTTCGGTCCGGGAATGCTGTGCGACAGAGCGGCAAAGACCATATTCGATCTCGTTAGCAATATCGTTAGCAAATGCTCGAGTCGTACCTAGCAGCCTGGTAGCTCAGCAGCCTAGATAGTCTATACTCACTAATAGTATATACGCAAAGTTGATCCAACATCTACATCTAGAGAAGAGAGATTGGATAGGGCTTGCTACAGTAATCGCCGGCGCTGAATGGGTAAATGAATATATGAGGTTCAGCTCGCTCTGTCCTTCGGAAGCCTACCCATTTTATTTCGGACATAACGTAAACTACTAGACTCAGACCAAGCCATTCCAAAATAAACCAACAGTTGCAATTCGCTGAACCGCAACAGGACCCGATTAGGCAAACGGAACGGAGGGGTCTTAAAGTGGCATGAACGTGTTGGTGCTGACATTGCATATTGTCTGGTGCGTGATGTCCGGGCTAGGATGGGCTCTCCATTGATATTCATGTCATTATAGGGGTAATCAATCACTACGGTCGAGGGCCGGCTGTACTGACGAATCACTCCCTCTATTCGCTGGACGGTAACGGTTTTTGACGGGGTCGATGATGATAAATAATGCACATGGACTATAGTCTCTGCTCTAGCGCCTACACCTCTACTAGAAGCGATATGTACAGCAAGCCTTAGTAGCCATTGGGAGCCGAAGTCCGCCTCGACGACACGACGAAGCTCTTGCATAAACAGTGCTCCGTATACTACAATAGATCCCGGTCTATCAGGCCAGCTCGCCTCTTCGGTTCAAGTGACATAAGGCTGCAGTCTGTTAATGATAGTCATTTTCTTAATAATTTTAGATATTTTTGTAAGAGGGATTCACCGATGTCTACCTGAAGAACGATAATGCTCCCCTTTCACTGCCTCAACAATAAATTTGCCCATGATGACGTCTAGGTTTCCTCTACTCTTAATCATACCCCCTTAGAAAGGAGATAATACGATATCACCAACGTGGAATGGCTTAGCTTATACCTGAAGCTATCCCGTTTACCATGGCCTATGATCCATCGATCGACCATCAGACACCTCTAGGATCTTCATCCAAATTCAGGACACGTACACAAAAGGGCACTATAAACTTAGAATCCTCTAGGCTACGCTCATCGGGCACGACCTAGGGCGTCCATGAATAACACAATCGAAACTGGAAGCTGAATAGCTCGTGGCTAACATAAAGAGACAACTCGAACGATATCGGCAAACCCGCGAGAGGCCGAAAGAAGCCGCTAGTAAGAAAGGCATAGATGGGTTGGCTTTCGACATAGCCGTCTCAAATTCCTAAAGGCTAGGTCAGGTGCTTGGATGGTTAGCAGGCTAGGCTAGTTGGCATAGAGGGCGTGAGATAAGGCCACCGGCGAAGGACGCAGCTGGCTCGTCCGATCAGCTCCTACTAATGCCTTACTGGTCAGCCCAGGAGCGCCTACGCCGCCTGCCAACAACTCCAAACTAGGAAGCATAAACCACTTTCCAACCTGGGCGACTTTGCACCTAAAAACGGTGGGCAATCACTCTGAGGAAGCGGAGCAGGAGACCGGAGAGTTATCCAGCTCTTTGAAACTCCGAGAAAACACAACGCACTAAGTAGATGCTGTATTCTCGGAGTTGGGGGAATCAAGGGAAGCAATTTTCATAGAAAAGCCGCGAGAGCTGAATATATTCTTCAGCTAGGTGGCGAGATTCCAAAAAAGCAAACATGCCAACGCTCGAAGAGTCTGAATGCGATGAATACGGGGGAGGGACGTGGGCGAAACGGATGTCCACCCCCCCCTGGTCGGGGGACTTTTACAAAAAGCCCCAACCCATTGGCCCCCTGTTTACGATGGCGCTCAGAGCCCCGGGGGGATGAACAGGTTCAGCAGAGTGCCGGGACCCCGTAGCGTTCTCATCTTCTCCATTCTGCACGGGAATGACATGCTTGCAGCGGGAAGGGAGGAGACAAACCCACGTGGGAGAGAGTCGAGTTGCTTCGGTCCGCAACTGTCCGGGGGGATACTTGCGTGTAAGCTGAAGATTGGCGAGATTAAGCAAGTGGGTATCATTTTCCTCTCTCAGCTCTCCAGGAATCCTTGGAAAAACTACTTTGTAGCCGTGCTTTTATTATGTAAATTCTGCTTTCTGGTAACATTAGATACGGACGGACAGTTAAGAAGAGATTGCTCGAACCGAAACAGGTAGGATAACGCGACTTTGCCCCCCTTAGAAACCGTATGACCTTATGCAACGGCTTTCCATCTCCAACGCACAAGGTCGTTGGGTAATATGCACTTTCTGCTTTGTAATCAATCATCCGATGGTGCCGCCGTTTAAATTGTCTTGTTCGGGACGTTGGTGTTGACTCTGGTGCAGAAATAGGAGAAGTTGGCAAGGTCCGTTAAGAGGAGAGAGGTCCACTACTAAGGAGATAAGGAGGCGAGTGGTAACTTGTTCTATCCTAAAATGTTACCAAGTCACAAGTCACAAGCTAGACATGAGCTTAGACCACCCCCGGAAAAGATGTGTAACAGCTCTCATTCTAGCAATTCCGTAAAACGCCCGGGAATGTTGTGTATCGAACCTCGCTATCCCACGCGAACCGTTGCAAGAAAGCCAGGATAGCTCGCAATTTGCTTCCGTTCACAATATCGGTAGCAACGCACATGACGGGGACAGGACACTATACGCTGCACTTGCGAGTCCGTCCAACGTCCAATAATAAACGCCTGCGCCGCGCCTGATGCACCTTCGGCCTCTACTCTGTTGGGCTAGCATTCCCGCCAGAGCACCAACAGCCATTGCCACCCGTAGGGCCGGCGGCCTAACACGCTGCTGTGCGGGAGCTGCTCTGAGCCCTCACCAACGCTTACTGTTGTTTTCGCAACGGGGGCGACGAGCTTTTACCTGCTCATCAGCCATGGCTGCCACATCTACTACGCCTACCAAAAGCCAGACCCCTCAGTTCTCGCCTGGCGTCGACGAGCCGGCCTTGACGCGGGCGCTGGAGCCGCTGCTGGCATCAGCAGAGCTTGGCGGACGATGGGCGTTGGTTCCCGGCGGCGAGGGTCTGGAAAGGAGCTTCAAGTTCAAGACGTTTGCGAAGACTTGGGTGAGTAGTGACCTAATTCAGCAACCACCCTCCCAAAAATCCTCCATTTTTTCCTAGCGTTCGTGTCTGGCCCCTTTGCTTTCTACGGTGTGTGGCACTTGCTCTATTCTATTTGGTGGCGTCTACCACCCACCCAAGAATCCTCCTTCAGCGGAGCTGCTCTTGCATCATGCAAAACGTGCGACGGATAGAGCTGAGGAAGAGATAAGATCTACCAGTGGACTGAGCCTGGATAATCCGCTGAACGGCACGGCCATTAAGCGATGGCTACATTGAAACCCTTCGGGTTTCCCAGCTGGTGTTGATATGTCTACCTCAGGGGCGTTAGCAGCCCATCACAGATACAGGAGCCGACAACTTGGTGTTGAGGAGCATATCACATCTTGTCAAGATCCAAATTTTCGATCTCATGATTCAAGAAGATGCGGCACAGCCAACCACGCAGTGCCAGCGCTATTCGCGAGAGAGGGCAACGCTCTTCCTGCCGACACTCACGAAATTTCCTATTCGCCAGCCTCACTCTACTCCATATACGAATACGGCTATCAGGATGGGTTTTCGGTGACCGTGTACTGGATGAACGGTATCGTACGGTCTGCGCACTATCGCACTGTCTGACCGAAAGGAATGGTTACAATCGCATCATGAAGTCATTCTAGAAACATTCCACTCCCCCCAAAAGGAGCCAATGCGAGGACGGATGTGCTAACCATAATGATCTTATAGGATTTCATGACTGCAGTTTCACTGCAGTGTAAACTGAAGAATCACCACCCAGAGTGGTCCAACGTAAGGCATACTCCATACCCCTTTTCCTTTAGCAATAAAACCCACACCACGCACACTTCCTAGTCAGCATCGTCTCAAAAAAGCAAGCTTTAGAAACATGTATGAGCCCTCCGATCACGAATCGCCGTCGTTTACTTCACGCAAAGACGGAGAGAAAATCGTTCGGTAGACGTGCTACCCAACGCGCCTTACTTGTTCTAGATTCCTATCATGATCACATGGCCGTCCCGTCTTGCTGACTGATGATGATATGTCTCACAAATGCTGACTCATATAACTAACCTCAACGCATAGGTCTATAATACGACGTACATCCGGTGGACAACGCATAACCCGAAAGGCCTCTCCGCTAAGGACGTCGAGCTGGCCGCTATCTGTGACAACCTCGCCAAAGGCTTTGGTGAGATCGCGGAGGAGGCCGGTAGTGGCGATAGTGGTGCGCTGAAGCAGGTGGCCGATAGGGCAGTCGCGAACGCTGGCGACTGTTGCACGCCTAAGAAATAAGAGGGGGTATGCGGCTCTTAGATATGATGCTATATCTACCTGCCCACCTACCTACGGTACCTAAGAGATGCCCAAGGTAAAAAACCCCCCATAGCAAGGTCGATACAAACAGCAGCAGAGTACTTCCACCCCGACGTTGTCCCGGCAGAGAACTTCTACACAGAGCCATGTTTCAACGAGGAATGGATATATCACACTTACACTTCCTTTTGCTCATGCAACTTAGCATATGCCCAGCTCAACTTGGATCATGATCTCGACCAATTCTAAACTGATCCAGTCCCCAGACAGGCATTAATGATCACGTCAAATCAGCTTGACTGTCGGACATGATCACCCAGCCGAGGACAAGTAACGAGGCACACATATTATTAAGTTTTAGATCCAGCACCCAGCTCGACTTAGACTTCGAATATATAGCTTCATACAACGTCGGCTAGTGCATTCTAGCATCAAATGTGACGTTAGCAAGTTGTCAAAGTCGCCAGCTGCCAGTGTTTCCTCGTCTTGAGCGACATGCTCCTTGTACCACGCAAACCATACGCAAAGGAGGACCATACGGGGGGCAGGGAAATGATTAAGGCCGTTGCCCAAGTGGAACTTCTCTCGCCTTGAACCCTTCGCTCGAATTGTCGATTTCTACTTCTTTCACCTCGCAGCTTTTTATTCACTATAGCCAGCAGATGTCAACTAGGTAAGCAAAGCGGCTCATTAAATCACTCGCGCATATTCACGGCTTCATATATACAGACTCAATTTGACGGGGATTGCTTCAGGTTGCTTCGGATCCAATGAAGGACTCTAAGCTTATTATTAATCTATTGCTATTTCTTTTCATCATTACAAGGTATTAAGTCGGCACAGCCCAAGTCTATGGAGGTAAACGATCGACACAAATCGTAGCAAGTCGCTGTCTAGGTATTGTGGCGCCTGCGCAATTGGACCACTTCTCCCTCCTCAGTGACCAGCATTTCTGATAGTCAGGAGCAAGTATTTGGGACCCGGCAGGATATCACTTCCATGGATAATCCGCTTTAACGTCCGGGTCGGTGTCCTATTGCGAGTCTATATCGTGCTCTCTATTGAGCCTTCTTGGCCTTGAGGGCCTTGAGCTTCCTGTCTCGGCGGCGCTTGGCAGCCTCGGGACCAGATTCGGTGTCTAGCATCCAGTCCCACCAGGTAAAGCTGGACGAGTAGTTGCCGATGAATTTCTCGTGGTGTACATCGTGGTGGTGAGCACCGGCCCAGAAGGGCAGGACATGCCTCAAGCTCCAGGGGAAGTCGTATCCGCTGTGAGAATCGATAGCCTGGAATAAACGGCCAATAATCCATATGTACATAGTGAAGAGGTGAAGTTCGCCAGTCAAAGAAGCCCATAGGATGGGGCTTCCGACAGATCCTAGAGCGAGAAGCATGGTTTCGATCGGCGAAGCGTACTCGGCAGCGAGTCCGAAAGGCGCAGAATAGGTGTGATGAAGTTTGTGGATCATCCTGTATAGGGGGCCGTAGTGCAGAGCCCGGTGGAGCCAGTAGTGCCACGCGTCTTCCATGACGAAGAAGACGGCAATCTGCAAGGCCATTGTCTGGATCTTGGGGAAGGGAACACCGAAGTTCATACCGAAATAGGTGGCGATGGGGTGGAAGAGCCAGATCTGAGGCAATTCGACGGTGACGTGGCTAAGAAGCACCAGGGACGCGCACTCCCATTGCTCCTTCCAAGTAGGGATCTTCTGGTTTTGAATCTTGTATCTGTTGAAGTAGGGAATACGGTCGAGGACCATATAGGGGATACACCGGCCGAAGTAGACGATCTCGTGCATCATGAAGCTCATTATTCCCGTCGCTAGCGTATCGTTCTGCATCCACAAATACCAGGCCTAGGGGGATAATTGAGTCAGCTGCTGGATGGTACCTTGGCGAGATGGGTATTGAGGGGAAGAACTAACAGCCCAAAGACGCTCCAGGACATTGAGCTGGACATTGTATTTGGAAACTTCCTCGAAGACGCCTAGGTAGGTATCGGGATTGGTGAAGGCCCCGGCGAGGGTTGCATTCCTATAAGCAGGTGAGGTTAGTATCGTGGAACGTGATGAATTGGCGCGTATTGGAGGGTGCTGGTCGATACTGGTTATGTATGCGAGCGGCTTTCTAGAAGAACGTACATGGTGGCCATGATGAAGGATCACGATCAATGTCGACTAACACAATCCTTCCTTCAGAATGAGGGAACGTCCCGAGGTAACAATTCTATAGGGAGAGGAGCTGTACCGGACACTAAAAGAAGGAAGTGAAAAAGTCGAGAAGGCGACGAGTATTTGTTTGGAGTTCGAAAATAAGGGCGGTCACCGGGGAGGCGATAAGGAGTTGACTAGAAGGTATCAGTCCTTTTTAGGGGCCTTGAATCTTGGCCTAGAGCCCCTGAATTATTTCAATTATTACCGGACGTACGACCAATCAGTCTAAATGCTGCCACAATGAGCCCACTGGAATTTGCTCTTCCCGTTCCGCTCGGTGGTGGATTGCCAAAAAGTGTGGGGAAGAAAAATGGCAAGGCCGCGAATTGCGTATGGCTGTCGTATTCGTATTCGAAATTTGTTTAGAATTAGTGCCGCAGAACCTGCAGCATCAATTTCCTTATCTGGTTTAGATACAACTCACCCAATCTGCTGATGCCGCTAATGTCGGGTGCGAGCTCATCAGATAACTTTATCGGATAATCTACGGTTTGCGCTGCCAACTGTCACAGAAACGCGACACACCGGCAGACCAGTCACGTCACCTGATTAATTATTGATTACGGCCGTTCTTGAGTTTTGCCTCTTACCTAACCCAAATCACCAAAAAATCAAGTCTTTGTCACTTCATATGTGACCTTACCCTATCTAGACTAGGTGGATCAAAGAGCTACCAATGACAGTTTAGAGCTGTAGACCACAACTACGGAAAGCTTCAATATTTTTTCTCCTCGCCGACGTTTTTGTGACCTCATCCAATAAATAAATCAACTCTTTTGAGTAAACATCGATCGACTAAGAAACATTCGACTGCGGAATTATCCACGTTCCCCTGTACTGCACCGCAACCGCAGCCTCCCATCGTTTCATCATAGCTTTTACGGGGACTCAAGGTTGGTCGAGAAAAGTCATATCCCAAGCCTTGCCACCGTGGAAAAGCCTCCATTTTGGATACCTGGATACCTAGGCAATAGCTGGGTCTTGTTACCCGCCATGACATGACTTGGAGAAATCACAATGATCGATAACCCCTCCGAATATCGACCCATATGATAATAATCTCATCTCCTGGCTACCCCAGTCAAAGACAAAATGTCTTTGGTAGCTGAGTAAGTTTAACGTCCCTTCTTTTTTTTCTCTTTCAGGAATAGCAAAGTGGCTTAAACATCATCCAGTCAACTACGGCGGTTAGACGCACAACTGGATCGTATCCCGTTTAGTCACCTGACCAGCTATGACGCCACGCAAGCTCCCATAGACTTGGACAGTCCTCGCGTGAAGGACTTGTTGAGGACCATCAAGTCCTTATCAACAACTTCAGGATCGCAAACTGTCCTCCCAGCATGGCAGCTCCACCTTCTCTTGTCACAATCAAACCTATTTCCAGAAACTCCTGAGGATGCTTCAACGAGTCAGTATGAAGCAGAACTTGAGTGGAGACTGGTTAGCAAAGCCACTGTCCAGACATATGGCATCATCCTAGATACGCTGCTGGACCAGATCATCCCGTTAAGCGATCATATCTGGTATTGGGACGATGTTTTGTCTTCCCCGACGTATAGCAGTCTATACATGGTGCAAACCTCTCCTATTCGGCTGTGGGCTTGGTCTAGGGAAATTTACCACGACAGCAAGGCTAGATTACAACAATACACAAGCGGTGGCGCTTCAATCACTGGCGTTGAATCTGAGTTTAACGCAGGGTCCGTCCAAGCCGGTCTTTCTCAGCGATGGAGCAGATTCTACGGCATTGTGAGGGCAACCATCCGAGAAAGGTCCCTCATCAATCTACAACAGACGATTATGTCCCCTGTTGCCATCTGCCAGTCTGAGGCCCGAAAAAAGCAAGCCAATCTGAAGAGACTCAGAGAAATGACCTCGAGTGGTCTTGGCGTCTTAATCGACGAAGGCCTTGTCTTCAGCGGTAATGGTAGTGACGATGGCAAGAGTGACATAATCATGTCGGCCAACCAAGAATGGAAAGGCGTCGTGGAGCGAAGTGTTGCCCTAATGGACATGGTACTTAAGGATGTTCTAACATTGGACGTTGGGGTTGCCGACTTCGAAGATAGGGTCTTCGCAGGTGTCGACGAGGACCCCGAGCTGTCGATCCAGGCTGAAGAGGACGAATCGAGCCGTCCGATGGTCGTGGCTAGACGGCTTATAGACCTGCTGGAAGTTCAACTGCCGGATCACTTAGAAGCAGCGGAAAAGCTAGTAGTGAAAAATGGACGACCTTCGAGACTCGTCAGATATTGGCTACCCGTCACAGTGCTTTTATTCTCATCGACGACGATCCTCCGAATACTTGTCAACAGAAAGGAGGCAATTCTAAATTGGATCAGGGACCTCGGGGCAACTTCGCGCGACTTTTGGTTCAACTGGGTTGTTGATCCCGTTCGAAAAGTCATAGGTACCATACGCCACGACTCGAACAGCGAAATTGCTATCATGAGCCGAGACAGCCTCAAGGCCGATAGAGAGAGCTTGGAGCGTATGGTGGTCGACTTTGCTCTCGATAAGCCAAATGCCGCAACCGGAGAATCATCGGTATCAGAGTCACAGGTCGCCGAAATCAGGGCCAAGGTTAGGGAGGGTGACGTGACGCCGATTCTTCGTGCTTACGAGAAGGACTTGCGCAACCCTCTGAGGGGCACGGTCCGAGGCGACTTGGTGCGGACGCTACTCATCCAAGTGCAGAAGACAAAGGTGGATATAGAAGTTGCTATGAGCGGTATCGACTCTCTCCTGAAGAGCCAAGAACTTGTGTTTGGCTTCGTAGGATTAACGCCTGGCATTCTCGTGTCGATCGGCGTAATACAGTACCTACGTGGCGTACTCGGAGGGAGAAAGGGGTTCCGCGAGAACCGCAGAGCCGGCAAATGTGTCCGAGTTCTACGCAATATCGACCGCATATTATCGGAAGCCACGCCGTCGCCAAACAATCTCTTGTCTTACAAGGATCACGGTCTACTGGTATGCGAAGTGCATGTCCTCCGTCAGCTGGCACATGGCCTTCTCCCGGCGGATGTTAAGAAGGACTTCTTGGAAGACCTCGATGACCTTGCTAACCTCAAGGGCATACAGTCACAGACACGAGCTCTTGACAGATTACGATGGGCGTATTCCAAGTGGTTGAGATAGTCACATGGTCTTACCTAAGGTGCAGGTTGAGATCGTCTAGCTAATACTGTATATAATATAATACTGTATAGCAAAGCGAGACTTGGGCGTCATGTCTGTCAGAGGTTGGATTTGTATGCTTGAGCTGGACACACTTTATGCGGGATCCCTTTGTCGGCATAGCGATTAGGTAGCATAAACCATAGCCCTGTGACTGTATTGACTGTATCAAATAAACTGTGGCAATACCCAAGACATGATACCTACCTCTGTCTAGTGTTCGGTGGAAAAAGAAGCGCCCGTTTTATACCGTGTTACCTAGTAGCTTATTCATCTAGCGTAAGGGGCTGGTTTGATAAATGACAAACCCCTTTTTTTTATCCTGATAAGGCAGCTGTGGAGTCGTGATAAAGTCGAGTCTAACCATTGAATGATAAGGTATTCGGACGTGGCTAATAGCTAGTGATAGGTACAGTGGACTTGTCCGCTCCACTGGTATTCGTACGCATTCAGAAATCCCACTCATACATATGTACACTACCTGGGCATTCACGCTCGCGGACCTTACGTAAGACGGTATTCTACGTCTCATCCAACCCCCTGAGAATGTAAGATCATAGGGGTACGTAGCGCTAAAGGTACGAGGATTAGGCGGTGACTGCTACCACTTTCTAGCCAAAGGCAGCCTGATAGGTACCTGTAGTAGGTACCTGTAGTAGGTACCTGTAGTGTATAATCCCACCAACCTTAGGGGTGAGTTAGGTACCTATAGTTTACACTGCAGCCGCATTTGCACAGGCCTTCCAAAGTTCAATGCTGCCTCGCTTGGGTCAACAAGTCAACTTAGTGCACACCGTACTTCTCGTAGCCGTATGCCATGCGCCATGTGCCATGTGCCTATGCCAATGCCTATGCCATAACCGTAATCATTCCAACACCTGACAACTTTATAGCCTACAAGGTTCACAAGGTTTATTCTTCCATCTTCCGTTTCTATAGAACTTCCACCAACCCGTGCTAGTACAAAGCAAGTTAGACAATTCCTTACTACATAACGCCAAGGGTGCATGTACTCGTTGTACTTTGCCATTACCAGCCAGACACCTGGACACCAGACAAGCCCAGACTACATATGCTACATATGTACCGTCAACTGGCAACCTTGGAAACACATCGCCTAGTACCAATAAACTACCTAACATAGCATTGCCATCCGTTTACTGCCTTTGCTGCCACATCCAACGACTGACGACACGTCTTATTTGCATCCTGCAATCTACAACCCCCCGAGAAATAAAGATACCTTTGACAGTCAAGAACGCGCCTCCGCCATAATTACACAACTTCGAACTAAGAGCGACTACCCGGTATAATCTTTAAGCCGTCTAGGACGAGCGATTCTGCCAAAATGTCGGGCAATCGAAACTACGACTTCCTAGTAGGTCCATCTTCATCTCATATCTCCCCCAGAACGCTCGCCATTCCCCGGATCGGTTGACTATTCGATAACCAGTCTCACCAACCTCGTCATGGCCATGTTCCTCTATTCCACGTCCCCCGGAGAAAGACTGCAGGGATGCCCAGCGTGTGCTAACGGCGCCCCCAATCATGTAGATCAAACTCCTCCTAATCGGCGATTCGGGTGTAGGCAAATCGTGCTGCCTGCTGCGATTCAGCGAAGATTCGTTCACGCCCTCCTTCATCACGACCATCGGCATCGACTTCAAGATCCGCACGATCGAGCTAGATGGCAAGCGCGTGAAGCTGCAGATTTGGGATACGGCCGGGCAGGAGCGATTCCGAACTATCACGACGGCTTATTATCGCGGCGCGATGGGCATCCTCTTGGTTTACGACGTCACGGACCAAAGATCTTTCGAGAGTAAGATACACACCCCGATCCATTCACAATATTGGGACGAGGATTTCAGAAGCAAATTTGGACATAAGCGAAGAGAGACTCGAATGAGCTTAGCGGAATGTCGAGGAGGAGAAGCCATATACTCTGCAATACTTTCAGCTAGTCCACGCTAACTACTAAAAACAGACATCCGGACGTGGTTCGCAAACGTAGAACAGCACGCCACCGAAGGCGTAAATAAGATCCTCATCGGCAACAAGTGTGACTGGGAAGAAAAGCGTGTCGTGTCCACCGAACAAGGCGAGGCGCTGGCCAAGGAGCTGGGCATCCCCTTCCTCGAGGTTTCCGCCAAGAGCAACATCAACATCGACAAGGCATTCTACAGCTTAGCCGCCGACATCAAGAAGCGCATCATCGACACCTCCAAGACGGAGCCCGCCGCGTCATCCGGCGTCAACGTTGCGCAGGGAGAAGGCAACGGCGGGCTAGGGAAGTGCTGTTAAAGCTGAGCAACGGACCGGAGAAGAGCAGAGGTGATTCTAGGAGGGGGAAAGACAAGAAGACAGCACGCAGAGCTGGGCCAAAGGGACTGGCAAATTTTTCTTGTTATCAAGCGAGGTTACTACAAGTAGACCGGGGAGGAGATGGTGGCATAGCTTATGGAGAAACCGAAGAGAACACCCCCCAAGGACCGAAGATCGGGAGAGGGAAGTGTATTACCTGGGAAATAAGGGGGAGAGGCAAAGCAGAACAGAGAAGCAGAAGAAAGCGAGTAAGCTTTCTTCACAAGACGCACGCACGATAGACATTCATAACAGAGCACGCATGCACAGGAAGAAGGCGGCCGGGAGGTTTGCTAAGTGAGGGCGATACTATATTGGCGGAGTTTGGTTGATATGGGTCTAATACATTTTCCGGTCGTCACATCTTGCTCTTCTTGTCTGCTTTGCTTGCGTGTTCGTTACGAAAGAGTCTTGATGTCCGTCGGCTTTAGAATGTATTCTGCTGCTGTCTTTGATTACATGTCACTTTTAAAAGAGGTTCTAGGGAGTAGGCTGTAAGTTTTGTCTTATTTTACCATAGCACCGAAGCAGTGAATATCCTCGTCTCGTCCCACGATATCTCCTCGTCTTTGTCGAGATTCATTCGCAGCTTGAGCTGCCGCCGGTGCCAGCTCCGGACGAAGCGGTGCGCCTCGGCGGCGTCCGCAAAGGGGACGATGAAGCGGGGATACTGCCTGTACTGCCTGTCTCCCGCCGTAGTAGTAGCAGTAGAACCCGCATTTGTGTCCTCCCCATCTTCCACGGCAGCTTGCTCGCCGTCGTCGTTCCCGTCCATGTCCCCCTTGGTGCCCATCACCCGATCGACCTGGTCCATGAGGTTCTGCTCGATATCCCTGCTGCCGTTGCCGTTACCCTTGCCGTCCATGTCCATCACGGTGTCGTGCTTCTTCAGCACGCTCTTCCCGAACGGCAGGATCCCGCCTCCGCCGTTTCCGTCGCCGTTCTCCCGGTCCGCCGCCGCCACTGCCACCCGCCACGGCAGGTGCCGGTCCGCGCCGTCGTCCTCGATGGCCCGCCGCAGCGTGTCGACGGAGATGCGGCCCCCGTCCACCGCCACGAGCACCAGGTGCCGCGACCCGGCCTTCGTCATGAGCCGGTCCACGAACGACGCGCCGCCGAGGTCGAAGCCGTCGAGCCGCTCACGGCTGTGGCGCGTGCCGCTGCTGCTACTACCGTTGTGCGCGCCCGACTGCCGCAGGTAGTACCGCTGGCTCGGCGGCACCAGCGTGAACGACCGCACCGCGGCCGCCGTCGCCGCGTCGAGCCCGTCGCCGGTAGTAGCGGCCGTGGTGGTAGTGGTAATAATACGTTCCCTGCCGCGGTAGCCGCCGCCGCGACGACGATGGCCCGCGGACGCCGCCTTGGCCAGCTGCCACAGCCGCTCGACCTCGTGCCGGTACGCGGCGGCGGCGGCGTCGCTGTCGAACAGCACGAAGTAGTGGCCCAGCGGCTGCAGGGTGTCGGGGTCCCGCGCCTGCACCACGCGCTGGATACCCGCCACCCAGCCCTCGACGTGCGCGCCCCGCCGGCCCAGACGCACGAAGTCGCTCTCGAGGAGCTGCTTGCTGGCCGCCGACAGGATCAGCATGCTCTGCGCGCGCAGGGGGTTGCTGTCGGCGGCGGGGGCGGGGGCGTCTGAGGGGTTGCGGGTGCCGGGGCGTTTCGGTTCGTAGTTGCTGTGGTGGTCGTCGTGCTCGGAGTCGTTCTCGTCTTCTGGGAGGTGTTCGTTGGAGACTGGTGCCGTTAGCGGCGGAGGCTCGTCGAAGGTCTGCGAGGCCCAGGCGCTTTTTGGCAGCCCGTCGAGCTGCTGCGTGCGTGTCTGCTTTGCCTCGTCGGGAAACAGCTGCTCGAAGAGAGACGGCGTCTTCTTCGTCGTAGCTTGGTTGCCATCGCTCCTACTGTCGTCGGGCTCGGGTTGTGACGAACGCCGGCTGCTACCGTGCAGCTGCGCCGTAGGTATTGATGGCCATGCTGCTGCGGCTACGAATCGTGTGGATGGCCGCTGTATCAGTCGTCGGAGCATGAGGCGACGAGATAGGATTCCCAACGCATTGCATACGCGGGTTGAGGGAGTACGAGTCGAGGTAAATTGTTGGAGAAAAAAAAGGAAAGTTCAATTGAGCTTCTAGCTGCTGTAGGGGCGCTGTAGGGGCGCTGTAGGGGCGCTGTAGGTCTTGGCCCGCACTGTATCTTAGCCGATATAGCGCTTCTAGAGCTACCCCGTCGGGTCATCAGGGCAGTTTTTATTGGACAATACTTCCTACCGTCGAGGTTCACACTGGTTGCACTGTATGTTTAATCGCACAAGATTCAATTAACGGTAGCCGTTTTGAATATTGGGAGAACTTCTCATCGTCCGCTTCACTCGACTTCAGGATCCCGTTGTTCGGATCTTTCAATATTATTCTTCTCATTACAGAATAAGAACTTCTCATACCTCATAAATATGAATTATCTCACAGCTAGTATTAATATTGGCTATTCTCTGAAAGTTACATGAGATAAGTGGCGATAGGATATAAGTTAAAAACACCAAAATTTTCACTTCCCAGATACTCGACAACCATGGGGAGGGACGACTTCAAAGTTCGGCTTCAGCCCCAGGACGTAGCAGGTCAAAAGAATCCCAACTATAGGAATGCCGCCAAGATCTTTATTCACCCAACAACATTTGCCCAGGGCGGGTTTACCACGGCATATCTATGCAATGTCGAGACGGATGGTCCATCTCGGTGGGAGGCAGTTGCCTGGCCTGCTCCGGACAAGAATGTCGCCAATAATATCATCTCTGTTAGCCGTATATTCCAAAGAATGGCTAGTTTGGAACTCGGTCAGATAGCTCGAGTCACCCCTGGCAATGGCCCTGTGCCTGATGCCGGAGTTGTTCTTATGAAGGAAATAACAAGTGACGATGATGCTGCTCCATTACCTCCCTCAGAACAGACAAGATGGCAGTATCATCTCGAAAGCCGACTAGGTAAGCTCCTTTACTCTTACTCGCCCCCTTTTCTGTAATTACCTTCCCCGAACAACTCCTTACCAGTCGCAAATACCCCTAAGTTATTGAGAGCTCCGTAGAATTTTCCCCAACTTTAAAACATATTAAAAGACGAAGAGCTTATCTGGCCTTTTAATTCCCATCGTTTCTTTATACTCAGAAAGCTCTATCATGTAACATAGTCTGACTATATCAATAGAGTTGGCTGAATATATCATGGTCGGCATATCGTTTGACGAGATCGTTCTAAACGGTTCAAGGCGTTCTTTCGTTGTTACGTCTGTGAATGGAAGAACTGACAGCGTTGCCAAGTACGCTCCCGGTTCTACAGTCGTTGAGCTCTCCAACGACGACGCAAATAAGACCGGAGGGAAGCTAGAAGTAAGCCGGCTCCCAGGCATGGCGCGTCAAATAGACGAGCTAAACGAATTCTTTGATGACTTCGACATCGAGTTCGAAGGATACACGACCCCGACTTATTCGTGTGGAATTGTCGTCCATGGAAGCCATGGGACAGGGAAATCGATGCTTTTAGATCATATTGCGGCTACGAACTGGGGTAGGGTTGTTCGGCTAAGTTATAATGACAAGCCGTCGACTATCCAGACGTATTTTAAAACCGCCATCGAGCAACGGAGTCCAACCATCATCTTAATTGACGACATAACAAAGTTAATAGGAAAGGACCAGTCAGGTCGCCAGGTTATTATCGAGACTATTGGCCAAGGACTGGATGATTTAGCCAACAAGGCCCGGCAACAAAACATGAGACCGCACGTTTTAGTAGTTGCTACCTGTCTCGATTTTCTAAACGATATTCCTCATGCTCTTCAACGTCCTGGCCGATTCGAGGAACATATCGCTCTCCCGATCCCTGACGCGACAGGTCGCAAGGAGATCATCCGTTTTCACAAGCCGACCTTCGCTCCCAATGTGTTCGACCAATACGTATCAGACCTCGGTGACCGTACGCACGCATACACTGGCGCGGACCTCCGCAAAGTTCTCTACCGGGCCACTAAGGCCTGGAGGAAACGAGTCGGCCGGCCGTCCACTGCGCAGCCTCTTACGTGGGAAGATGTAACCAAGGGGCTTCAGGAGGTGCGGCCTACCGCCATGCACGATATAAATCTCAAGCCGCCCACTGTGCACTGGAGCGACATTGGAGGGTACGAAGAAGTCAAGGTTGCCCTACAGAGAGTGCTTCGAAAGCCTACAGTACGTACTCATATTTTCCTCCAGAAGCAGATAAGCGGTTTCCTAATGATAATGTGAATATAGGGACCACGGGCGAAGATGTCGAAGCCGCCAAAAGGTGTCCTGCTCTACGGACCACCGGGGTGCTCCAAGACCATGACAGCCCAGGCCATGGCCACGGAATCCGACTTCAACTTCTTCGCCGTGAAGGGAGGCGAGCTGCTGAATATGTACGTGGGCGAGACGGAGCGGTCGATCCGCAACCTGTTCAAGCGCGCGCGCGAAGCCAGCCCCAGCATCATCTTCTTCGACGAGTTCGACTCGATCGCGGGCTCGCGCTCAGGTCCCGGCGGCGGCGGCGCCAGCGGCAACAGCGTCCAGGCGCTGACCACCCTCCTCACGGAGATGGACGGCTTCGAGCGGATCGGCGAGGTGTTCGTGCTGGCGGCCACCAACAAGCCGGAGCTGCTGGACCCGGCGCTGCGGCGGCCCGGCCGCTTCGACGAGCTCATCTACGTGCCGCTTCCCGACGCCGCGGCGCGCGAGGCCATCTTCGCCGCCAAGGCCCGCGAGCTGCGGTTCCCGGACGGCGTCGACGCCGCGGAGCTGGCCCGCCGCGCCGAGGGGTACTCGGGCGCCGAGGTCGCGCGCATCTGCGACAAGGCGTTCTGGGACGCGGATGACGATGACGGCGGCGGCGAGCACGCCGCTCCTATGGATGTGCTGCTCGCGGCGATTGGGAAGACGCCGAAGCTGGTCACGCAGGATATGCTGGATCATTATAGGGAGTGGCAGGAGAGGTTTAGGTCGTAGTCCTAGATACCTTATCCGTAATTGAGAAGTATTGCACCCGGATTCATGCGGGATCACTAAGGCTTAGCATGCTGAAATAAATCGCTACGTGTGGTTACAACGTGTAAGGTGCGTAGGAATAGAAGTGAATCCAATGCCTCCTATTCGTACCCCTGAAACGCCATCATCTATGATGGTCAAAACGTTATACATCAATCTACCTAGCTATACGGAATATCCCTGATGTAGTCTGATGATTGAAATGGCTAACTTCGAAACTTCCATATAAAAAATCGGTATATACATGAATATCGATTCGTACAATTAGAAATATCAAAAAATAGGAAAAGAATTGATTTCGTCCAGGCTCGAACTGGAGACCTTCAGTGTGTTAGACTGACGTGATAACCAACTACACCACGAAACCTTACAATTATCTTACACATGCAGTTGTTAAATAACGGACTGCAGCACTAATATATACTTGCTTTCCGTAGCTCTCCTCTCTGCTCTACTCGGAAAATAAAACATACAATTAATTCCTATGATCGTTTTCACTATATTCGCCAACTCTTTTTTTTTTATATTCTTTTTCTACACAATGCCGTATTACTTGTTATGTTTGACAAGTTCTTGACATTGGATATCATTTTACGCCCTCCGATAGCAGGATGAAATGGCAAGACTAAAATGAATCGACCGTTGTAAATTCGGGCCGCGCTACGGGATGTCGTATAATACCTACCTAGGTATAGTAGAGAGGTGGAGCAGAAGCTGCCGCGTCGTAAGGGGCCGTAAGGGCATGTACGTATGTGTATGCATAGTAACATAACACGAATCGAGTATAAATCGACCTTCTTTTAACCCTGGGAACATATGCTACTCGCTATTGACTTTAAATGTTTTCACTCACTTGCTCTTAATCTTCATTGAACTCTAGCGTAGACTATTTGCTTTGAGTAAGAAATAAGAAAAGGCCAGCTATACTGAAATTGCCCGGCAATGGACTCGAAGCAATTCCGAGAAGCGGCCATATCGTCCATCGACGACAGTGAGTCTCATTGCGCCCCGTAGGCTCGGATCCTCACCATTGACTTACTAGCAAAGTCGTCAAATACTACGATACCATCGAGGACCGCCGTGTCGTATCCAATGTCGAGCCCGGGTATCTGAGGAAAATTCTGCCCGAGGAGGCGCCTCAGACCGGAGAAGCCTGGGCCGACATCCAGAAGGACCTCGAGGCCAAGATCGTCCCCGGCTTAACGCATTGGTTCGTACCAACCCCTTTTTCATTCATTCATTCGTTACCTATTAAGAACGACTGACTAATTAAGAGATCACATAGGCAATCGCCCAACTTCCTCGCCTGGTTTCCGTCCTCCAGCAGCTTCCCGGCGATGCTGGGCGAGATGTATTCGACCGCCTTCACCGGCGCGGCCTTCAACTGGATCTGCTCGCCGGCCGTCACGGAGCTCGAGACCATCGTCATGGACTGGCTCGCCAAGGCCTTCGCGCTGCCGCCGTGCTACCTGTCGACGGGCCCCACCAACGGCGGCGGCGTCATCCACGGCACCGCCTCCGAGGCCATCGCCACCGTCCTCGTCGCCGCGCGCGACAAGTACCTGCGCGAGGCCACCGCGCACCTGACCGGCGGCAACGACGAGGAAGAGGAGGCCCGCGAGGACGCGTGGGCCGAGCGCCGCGGCAGGCTCGTCGCCCTCGGCAGCGCCGCCACCCACAGCGCGACGAAGAAGGCCGCGCAGATCGCCGGCGTCCGCTTCCGCGCCGTCCCCGTCCACGCCGCCGACGGGTACCGGATGACGGGCGCCGAGCTGCGGCGCGTGATCCTCGAGCTGCGCGCGCGCGGCCTCGAGCCCTTCTACCTGACGGCGACGCTCGGCACCACGGACACGTGCGCGGTGGACGACATGGAAGGGATCGCGTCCGTGCTCGCCGAGCTGTCGCCTCCGGGCGGGCCCGACGGCGAGGTGTGGGTGCACGTGGACGCGGCGTACGCGGGCGCGGCGCTCATCTGCCCGGAGTACCAGCACCTGGCCGAGGCGTTCGACAAATTCCACAGCTACAACACGAACCTGCACAAGTGGCTGCTCGTCAACTTCGACTGCAGCGCCGTCTGGGTGCGGGACCGGCGGCACCTGACCGAGGCCCTGAGCGTGTCGCTGGCCATCCTGCGCAACCCGCACACCGACTCCGGCCTCGTCACCGACTACCGCGACTGGCAGATCCCCTTCGGCCGCCGCTTCCGCTCCCTCAAGGTCTGGTTCGTCCTGCGCGCCTACGGCGTCGACGGGCTGCGCGCGCACGTCCGCAAGCATATCAAGCACGCCGAGGTGTTCGCCGGGCTCCTCAAGACGCGGCCGGACCTCTTCGAGATCGTCACGGGCCCCCGGTTCGCGCTCACCGTGTTTAAGCTGGCGGGAGACGGTAAGGAAGGGTCTACGGTCGAGGAGCAGAACGCGCTCACCAAGACCATGTACGACGCCGTCGTCGAGGACGGCCGCATCTTCCTGTCGAGCACCGTGGTCGGCGGCGTCTTCGCCATCCGGCACAACCCGGCGACGCCCTTCGTGGAGGAGCACCACGTGCGGAAGCACTTTGAGATCCTGGTTGAGGTGGCCGAGAAGGTGCTTTTTAAGGCTTAGAGTACGAGAAAAGAAGAAAGGGGAAAATAAGGGGTAGGAATGGAAAGTTTAGTTTAGTATGTCAAACGACATTAGAATTAGACATGCCACGAGAATCACACATTAAGCTACAAGATAACATTGCACAGAGAGGAATCGTGCACGCTTAACTGTTCGTAATATCATGAATTCCTTATGGTATAATATGGTTAAATCAATACACACTTGGCGCCGCATGTAAAAAATCGTATTGCTAATGCATGGCCCTTTTCTCCTGTTTCCAATTGCATGCTCCCAATATGATCATGATATGCTCCGAAACGACCGAATAATGCACCGACTATGATGCCGAAATGTTCTGTCAAAGCCGTTCATATCTTCCACCATACACCTCGAGGGCTGCCAATGCTATTGGTGCTTCGACCATAGTTTGGTTGGTATAAAGTAGAAGTTGTTTCAGTATGAATGGCGATGATTGAGTGTGTTATGTTTGAAGTCAACGACTACAAGGAACCCCGACGACCTCTCCCCCTATAATAGTGGGCACCCGGATCTCGATCGCGGCTTCTTCGGTCGTCGTACCTGTCATCGTACCGATCATCGCCGTACCGGTCGTCACGCCGCCGGTCGTATCTCATTTGTTCGCAGTAGCGGTCATCTTCGATATACCGAGGGTTCTCGTGCCGGCCCATGTCCACCGACTGGACACGATCGCGGCGGCTTCGACGGTCCTTCTGCAGGTCTACCGTATCTCGAGCTACGCTCTGATCGCTGCCACGCTCGCTGCCGTTGCCGTTGCCGTTGCCGCCACTGCCACCAGCACGGCTGCTTCGCCTGCCTCTGCTGCTCTGGCTACCGCCGTCCTGTGCGCGCGGGTCGAAAGTGCCGTTGCGGATCTGCTGTTCTCTCCTGCGGCGGCGGCGCTCTTCTCTTTCCTTCTGTTCTTGCTCTTCCTTGTCTTTGCGTTCTTCGTGCTTGTGGACTTGCTTCTCGATGTTCCAGGCCAGGCCGATGCCGAGCATACCTAGGACCAGCGGCTCCGTCCAGCCGAAGGGGTGTTGCTTCTCGAGCTCCTTGCGGTAGGAGCGGTGCTCGGGGTGCGCCTTAGATGGCATGTAACCCCTGGGGTCGACTGGTGATAGTTTTCCCATTTTTTCTTGGGCTCGTCGACTATAGATAGTCTCGATGATTTCCAATAGAATGAAATAAGGGATAGTTTGTTCTTTTCTTTCAGGTCACTTAATGAGGATGAGTAGTGATAATAATGAAATTGTATTTAGAAATAGCTATATGTCTTGGCTACTTAGGGGGCGAAATGAGGCGAACTTGTGTGACCATTTGCTACCAATTCTACGACGGAGTAGTTGCGGGTTGGACCAAACCACTCATATATAATAAAAGACGGGATCGTGATACAAATGAGGGATAAGGGAGAACCAATCGGTACACGACAGAAGCCAACGCAGGCTCCAGTGGTGGTCCGGGGGAATGATGTACGTGGATCGTGCAGGATGCCATCATCGAAAAGATAGAAATTGGCCCGCTGTTGGGAATCAGAAATCCGATGTGGTTTGGCGAGGGAAGAAAGGATCAGGGGTCGAACGATCCCTCACCTCGCTGCACTTCGCTGCGTCGGTAGGTGATGATGGTGATGATGTCATGCGTCGGGATTTAGAAACAACATGGGGGTACGTTGTTCTAGTCCCGATTCGATCTGGTGGCTTCGTTGTTCAACTGAGGATGCTGGGATGGAGCTCGGGAAGGGGAAGGTGAGCTAAACCCGGATCATCGAAGTCCCTAAACCGAGCTCATACCTATGACGATAGAAGCACCTGGGAATCAACCTTTCCCCCTGTTCAAGCTTGTCGTCATGAAGTAACACTCAAAACTTCCAACCCGTTGCCCGTCTATTCATCAGCCCATCAGCCCATCAGCCCATCAGCCCATCTGGCACCTGTCACCTGTCACTGCGTCTTATTCCGAGACGACGCCTTCTTTGTTATCTGTGTTTTTTTTCTCGTCAAACAAATGTCGGTGTGGAACAATCCGCACATCGGTACCATGCAGCCATGTTATGTGCCACCCTGCCACCCAGATTGCCAGAGACGGACTTGACACTTAACGGCTACATGAATGATCAAAATTAGCTCGATCCAACCTTTTGGGACGCATTCACCCGCGACGATGACTTCCATACCCGAAAAGGCCACGTCCATCCATTCCAGCCTCCCTCATCCTACCCAGATGAAACGGAAATAGGGCCATTGAGCTCACCCTTGCAAAGGAGCGGCAGCCCGGCCACCTGCTGAAGCCATCGCCGTTCCCCATCCTCCGTCCTCCTAGTCCCCCCGCACGACATTAGCTCTAGTTTACCCAATAATCATCATCGGAGCTGGGAGCGTTGGTGTGCCCAAAACATCTCGTGCGATCTTCAGTGCTACCGTATTTGATGCTTTGTAGGACTTCGTTCGACGGCATCGGGTCTGGCAGACGACACCAGGGAATGTTGATAGTTTGCTTCTTGTACATTTTGTTTTCAAGATTTCTTTTGTCTGTTGTCACGGTTTCTTCTTCAGCTTACGATACCCAGGTGAGTGTCGAGGAGGAGCGGCGGCCATCCTGCTTCAAATAGGCCGAAGAAGGCCTTTGTAAAAAGCGGCAACCCGCTCGACAATAACTTTATTATCAAAGGGAAAGTATTTTCCAATTGTCCTTCAGAGGGTCAGAGGGTCAAGACTCAATGAGACAAACGCATGGCCACTCATCCCAACGTCATCTTGACGCGCCCACCAATCACACGCTTCCTTCCAGGAAACAGCCTCAGAATGCAATGCCCCGAAGGACGCCCAGGAGCCTCGCGAATTACCTAGGTATGATCGCAAGTGTGAGCTTAGAAGCACACGTGTCTCGGCTTTGCTGAACTAACACGAGAGCTCTATCAAGCTATTGGTTTTCGGTTTCCACGAGGATATGTATGACGCCTGAGGAGGACATTGTGTTCCGGTCTACCCGCTACAGACATTGGATATCCAGATTCTTTGTCAAAGAGGCTTCTCAAGTCACGCTCGTAATATCGTGGCTTGTTTTCCAGGACAATGTCAAGTCTGTCTAAGATTTAGGCACATGAGATGTAAATATGCCTACTGCCGTGGCTCGGTTCGCTATGATCTTAATGGAATGTATTGACTCAAGCTCAGCCATGGTATGTAGCTCATCTTACACGATAGCCAGATAAGAGGCCATGAGCTTCCAGCATTGCGATTGGTTGAAGAGTATTAACATTATTATCAAAGGTAGCAGGTAACATCAAACACATTTCTTCAACCTATTTTAAAGAACATCAAAGAGAGTCAAAGACGTTCGGAGACAATAAACAGTAAGATTAAGACACGGGTTAACAATGAATATTATTGAGGGGGGTGGTGCAATAATTTGTTTTCCCTCTTTCTTTTTTTTCAATTGCGATTTAATCCAATACTTTCTTGCAACTCCTATTTACCACCCTTATTTACGTGATGTGAGAGATGACCTACCTACATGTGCTTACTTGTCGGAACTGAACTTGGCTTGTAGGCTCTCTAAGTACGCCTTCGCCTTTTCCACCTTTACCTGGCGACAGGGGTTGCAGCAGTTGATGAAAAGCACCGACGGCTTGCCCTCCGTGACATCGCCGCAGGTGCCAAAGCCCGTGCAGCTTGCCGCGTGGCAAGCGTACCGGCGCTTGGGGATCTTCTCGCCGATCTGATGCTCGCCGGTGACGCACCACAGGATATCGTGAGATTCTTTACACATTGCTAACGTACTTGTTTTCTAAGTTGCTCTTGTGATAATCCGTAGTGACGATTTCCCGGTATAAGGTAATGAGGATGTCCTTCTAGAAATTTCCTTAGGTTGCACGTAACTAGCCCCAATAATAAGGATCGTAAATCAGCGTAGATGCTAAGAGCGTTGTATAACGAGGGGCCTGTTTGCAGGCCGTGATGCTGTTTCTACTTGGCTGAGCTATGAAGGAACAAGTTCATTGTTTCTGGAGAGGGTGACATACGATAGACAGCCACACTTGATTTACGGAAACTAATAGAGTTGACGTGTTGCAATCACTTGCGCCCTTCTATTGAAAAGGGGTACGTGGTAGTATATTTCATATTGTTCAATGGATATGTACATATCATGTTGTAAGTCAGCTCGTTGCCTCCTCGTAACTTTGCCTCTCTTGCCTCCTCGCTTAGCTAGGTGTAGTAACTTTTCAGTCGTACTCGAACTAATGATCCATGTCAAGAGAGAACTCAAACCGTTGGCTATGAGATCGTCTCCCCCCTCGTTGGGATGTATACCGTCTCGGAGTAAGTTGTTCGGGAACGGGTAAACATCGTTGACGTATATAGGCGATTCGGTCTTGTTCTGCTCAACGGGCCAGTCCGGAATAATGCCGTTAAGCCTCTTAACTGGAATCGTATTTGCCGGCGGAGGGATCACGGTATCCACGATGATCTTCGTACCGTCTTTGTATTGCGTCGCCGTGTGGACTATATTCGTATACGCTTCGACGACGTCCGCTAGCCGACGACCTTCAGCAACATCGTCTGTGCCAAGCATCCACATGATGATGTCGGGCTTCGTGTTGTTGATCCATCCCTCGATGTGATCATACGCGATATTAATAGCAAGATACCCCGTGTGGCCTTCATGATGCTGGCTCGCAAAACCTGTGTCTACCAAATCGCACTCCTGCGTATTGTTCACGGACCCAACGAACTCGATCCTGTCCGTTACGTTATTGGCCTTGAGATGATCCCACAGCTTAGCTCGCTAGCAGATGATGCTGTTCCTGAGCGGAACGGCGAGTAAGAGCTGTTAGGAATGTATTCGACTAGGTTAAAGAAGGGCTATAATTTCAACCTACCTGATCTTCAACTTGGATTGTGCTAATATGGCGCCTATTAGGCAGTCTCCTACGATTCCCTTGAATTTAATGATCGTGATGCTAGGTCAGATTAATACTTAAGCATATAGCGAAAAGCTAGCAATACAAAGAAAATGTTTGAGTAGTACCTGATATTTACACATAAGATCCAGAGCTGTTACCTTTTTGTCAATCTCTTCTCCGAGTCCGACCTCGTTCCACGTTTAGGAGGCGAGAGGCGGGAGGCGGGTAGCCATCATCCTCATATTAGTGATAACTCTGTCGATAATTTTCACATGATCTTCTCCATGTCATCGTGCATAGGTTAGGTAGATATCTTATACACCATGACCATAACTGGTGTATTAATTACTGTCTAGGACGTGGCAAGGTAATACCATCAAGAATCGCTCCTATCGGCCATGTTTATATGCTTGCACGTCTAGGTGCCATCGTTCTCCTCAACGCCTTCTTCGCCTCAGTTTCTTCAACCAAAGGAAGGATGCCCTTTTCTTTCAGGTCATCTAGGAATTCCTTCCCATACTTATATCCCAATCTGTATATTTCGTCAAATTTCCCGAAGTCTAGGGTCCCATACTCATCGATAGGTGGACGCATGTAAATGCATCCCGGCATTGTCTTGGCCCGCTCTAGGGCATCTACACTAGATACGTAGGCTAGCCGAGCTTGGATCTCTGCCAAAGTGGGTGGGTTTGGTATGTTCGAGAAGGGATTCCAACGGTTGAAGAATGCCCAAAAGCCTGAGAGCGAATCGCCGTAGCTCTGAGGCGTATCGTCATCTACAGCCCCCACATCAATGGCGAAGATAACGGACGCACCGAGGGACTTCATATGCGACACCGTGAGGTTGTCGATGTATCCACCATCCAGCAGCATACTGCCCTCGTCGCACAACGGCGGAAGTAAACCGGCTAACGACATAGATGCTCTTACATATCGCCAAGCGTACCCGCTGGTGTGGATTTCGGGCCTGCTTTTGCTGATGTTTGTGGTATTACAGTAATATTCTAACCAGAAGTCTTCGATCTGGTGCTTGCCGAACGTCTTGAAGATTCCCCGGTTGAACTCGTGACCGGTGGTGTATGAGGCAGACGGATACGTGAGATCTAGTGCAAAGCGCCACATGCTTGCCATCCTTCCAGCAAACTTCTTGGCCAGCCCGAACATAGGTACTACATCAGCATGACGCGCATAAAGCGCACCGATGAAAGAGCCGATGGAGGTACCGCCAACGATATCAATGGGAATGCCGGCATCCTCCATCGCTCTTATAATACCAATTTGTGCGATACCTCGGGCGCCACCCCCTCCGAGGACGAGGCCGATGGATTTGCCGCAAAGTCTCCTGGCAAGCCTCTGGAAATCCCCTTTATAAGGAGCATCCGGGGAATAGTAAGGCCTTTGACGTATCTTCTGGACAGTATACTTCTGTATCTCAGCCTGTAGAATCTGCACGCGCTCTTTTAAAGTTGGGCCACCCTTCCTCGGCGGCGGATGCGAAGTGACCGCATTCGTCTCAAAGGCCATTTGTAGATGATAATGGCCGCCGTTGATCCACATACGATTCCTTAGCCAGGCCCTTGTCAGGCCGGGGAGCGAATACCGATCGGCATGGAGCAATACTAGCGTTTTTCGAGCCGTTGATTTCATTCCAAGCATAAAGCGTTCGTACTCGCCAATTTCGGGAGATCCTTCGGCTAGTCCAACGAGAAGGATACAGTCTGCTTGTGTAATGCACGTCTGGGTCCAAGCTGATGTCACACTCGTATCTAAGAGTTCAGGTTACTATTTATCCGCAATTCAAGTTGAACCGAAACAGGTGGAATGGGAGTTGTGGTCAGGAAAAAATTAGAGTTTTAAGCCTTCATAGACGGCGCTCTGGATAAAATTGATCATCATACCGAAAAGGGGGAAACCAAAGATGTAAAAGGGATCAACTTACCAGCGACGTAAACAACCAGCCCATACTTTTCCTCTAGATCGGCAAGATATTGTGCTAATCGTAACTTTCCCATTTTGTTGAAAGCATGTTTACCAAGATGACCGAGAATCGCTGCCTGGTTTAGGGACGTAGCGCCATTTGGCGTTCCAACCTGGGCCAGAGCATTCATTAGTCGATTGCCGAACTCAACAACCGGAATGCCAGACCTGACAGGCAGGATGGCAACAGTTCTTATGTTGAGAGTTGATGACACCTTGTTGGTGGATGTGCCAGCGGTAGCGTCCTTCCCTGTGAGGTTGGTTGGATCGTCCACTATAAGTCGCATTCGGGAGGCGATGATCTTCGAGATCTTGATCGTGATGTTCGGATGCTCTTGGGCAAGGCTATTGAATAGGGTGCGAGGAAATTTGACGAGTTCTGTGGCACGGATAGCATGCAGAGAACCGGAACGCGAAGACTCGGTCATGACCTCTAGCTCGCCAACACTATCGCCCTGGCCAAATTCCGCACGGACATTCACGCCACCATCCTTTCGGTCTTCTACTAGCCGTAGCCGTCCATTGAGCACAAGGTAAATAGCCTCGCTCTCCTCGTCCTTTTGAAATATGACTTGTCCAGCATTGACTTGAACCCATTCCAAGGCGAAGTCGATGTGAAGTATGAGCTTTGGAAGCAGACTGGTTAGTCTTTTTGCCATGGTTAGAAGTACGATTGGGTACTTGTCCACGATCTTCTCTAGCGTTGATCGTGGGATGAAACCGACGTACACATCTGTCTTGGCGACTACATCGATGAAGGATCTGTACGACGAGACCGTGCCAATGTAACCCGCTAGGCCGCCCGGTTTCACCAGCCCTACGCGACGACGGTCTGCTTTATTAACATTTCGTCTGGTTTCGGCGTCTTTGGCGGGACTGAAAGAGGAAGGACGTCGAGCAGCGTCTTGGGATTCTGCCCTGTGCATTGCGCTTGCCGACGATCTGCTTGACGAGCTTAGGATATTGGTGGCGCTGTCATCTGCAGGAACACAAATGTCGAGAAACCCATCAATGACGTAGTAGAGTCCCGGACTTCGCTCCCCTTGCTCGACGAGGACAGACCCTTGGTGAAAGAAAACAATTTCTACATCATGCTTCATTTCAGCCGCAAGGATCTGCGCGTTTGGTGTACCGGTTACCGAAACGCCCCCAGAAGTCATTGATTCAGCATCCCAGTCAGTTGTGCCATCAAAAGGGTCCATGAAGCCAAATGCATTGCTGCTGAAGACAGCCTTTTGCCTTCTTTGATCGTACGAAACGAGTCTTGGAGACCCTTCCGTAGACTCAGGGCCCCTGGACGATGATCCGCCACTACTCATGCCCAGTGCTTTGAAGACGCACTCCAATATGGAAACTCTAAACAGGTTGTCTTCGTCCACAGATTCGCGAGGGTCAATTGCTAAACGAGCTCGTTTCTGCGCCGAGAATGGACTGAAAGCACGTTGAGCTAAAGGGCTTATATCGTCTTTCCGGAGTAAGGTATCTGATGTATGGAATGGTTCCGCTATTGGAATCTCCAAGGTGCCAGCCGATCTTCCCACCCCGCGGGCTATCTGGACATTAGCCAGAAGGTCACCTGGACCAGGAGTGTGAATCGAGAGACGCTCATGGGGAGGTACAATTGTAGACGTCACTACGGAGTGAGGACGGGCACGGCTCATAGCCTGTAGCGCTGCTTCCTTGCGTAAGCCCGTCGATGACCTGCGGCGCCGACTCGTTGCTGATGGATTATGCAAAGCAATTCCTTTGCCGCTTTCCTCCTCGCCAGCCCTCTCCCTCTCCTGCTTAAATTTTTCTTTTAGACGATCCAAAGCATCACCTCGGAGCATATTTGGCAACTGGCAAGTCGTGTATTTGAGTACATTCTTTTCCGTGTGGAGAACTTCGTTGGTCAAGCCCAGATAGTTATATGCCGTGGCAAGAGTAACGCGCTGAAACCTGGACAAAATGACGTGGACAATATGAGCAGTTGCCTTGGGATATACTTTGATTAACCGACGAAAGGCACTTGCGGGTATTATCGCTATTGTCGTGTCAACTGTCGCCCTCCCAATGATGTCAGGATGGACCGATGTGGCTGTTCTTTTCGGAACAGGGCGGCGGGTATTCTGAGGCATCGGTGACTCGTCTAATGATATAGGGGGAATCTTCGGTAATGCAGTCTGGCTAGGAGAGAGGGGAGTTGTGACCTCGGACTCTGTTAAGAAAGCTGCCATATCATGCTGACGTGAAAAGGTAGCACTAGGTAGACGTTGATGACTAGCATGTCCACCCGTGTCGCTGGGATCTGGTATATCCTCCGAGGGCATCTTGAGATTCACATCTTCTGTAAACAAAGACATAATCGAAAAGAGCGACGACATGGGGTTGCCATTTCGGACCTCGGTCAGCAGCTGGTATCGTTGCTGGCCAGGGATGGAGTGGTCATCGTCTTCAGAGGAATCAGACTGCATTGAGCTGTCAACAGGATCCGTGGATCGGGACGACTGTCTGTGTCCGGAAGACTTAACGAAAATCTCAACGAGTCCGTCTACAACAAGACAGAACCCCTTTTCCTCCTCTAGGTTCAGCGTCTCACCAGCGATTAGCTTTCTAGTCTGCATGCTCCTGGTCAATTCATGAAAAACAGGGCGTTCGAGATATCCAAAGATTTTGATGGCGCTGAGGAATTCATCTAGATAATTAGTCAGACCAGGTTTGGCGTCTTCCTCATGACTCTCCGGGAAAAGATCCAGTTCGGGTTCCTTGCGCTGCGGCTCCGGGGGTAGACGGGAGTACATGTTCAGATAGCGATACCTCACAACCCAAGTGACCGCAGAGAACATGAGGAACAATATTAAAGCCCTGTCTCCACCATTAGCATACACATTGCAGCTATGTATGAGGATGGAGGGAAACCTACAAGGTTGTGGCGTTCATGGTTACTGTCCAGCTGGTAGAGAACAGCGTGAAGAGTAGTGTTGGCACAGATATTGTCGTTAGTTTAAGGCTCCAGTATAAGATGGTCGACAGTATATGTAGTATATACAGTATGAACCTAGCAATAAGGCCAAGCCATGAAGAGGGAGCTTGAACCTGTGCGACATCATCGGCGCGCGTAACGGCGGAGGCAACGGCAGCTGAAGAGCTATCGGCAATGGTTGACAGGGTCTGCGAGAGAGCAGCCTCGAACATGCTCGCGTTGGACGGCTCCATCGCGTTGGAGGAAAAGAAGACAAAATTGATAAAATTTGTATTTTTTCCTCATATGCTTAAAGCTCATATGCTTAAAGGTATTTTATGATGCATCTATCGTTATCGGCAGACGTATATCATCCTCCTGCGCGATGACGAAGCCGTGGTTCAGCTCTGTCTACTGACTGGCTGGAGTTGGAAAGGAGTTTCCAGTGAAATTGGGGCGCCAGAGACATCGGGGATGGTATTAGATGTTTAGAAGCAGAACAAGTGTAGAAGAGAAAGCTCCGAAATATATGCACCTGGCGGAAACTTTGTCGGTTTTTGAGGCTGCCTAGGTGGGTCCCCTGACTAAAATTACCTAGGTACATATACGGTCTAAGATTTCTTCCGTGCTCTGTCATTAGCCACAATTAGGTACCTTACCTATAAATGTCCTATAGCCTTAATAGGTATCTTGATAGGTATTTCTTTTAAAATATGATAGTCTGAAGTATATTATAGTGCTTGAATCATAAATAAATACAACGGTAAATATTTTATTTATCCCAAATATCTTAATTTGATACTCAAAATGTTGTTAATTTCATTTATTTATAATTTTAGACATCCTATTTTGGGTACAAGTGCGAGCTGTGGCTGATTATATGGCTTGATCGTGCGTTTCGTTTCTTAACCCCGCCAAAATTTAGGTGCCACACCCCACGCTCAGGTCATAAAGATTTCCATCATTGACAAATTTGTGACTCTCCATCTTGCACTAGGAAAACAACAATTCAAGAACATAATTCACCACGGCAAAGCGCATAATACTCCTAACACCCCACGAAATAATACTAGTATTTCAGAATATCCACTGCGAAAGGGAGGAGCTACTGGTTTTACGAGTCCGACGGAAATTCAACCCCGCCTAAGCGCGCGATCTCGGGCCAACAACCGGCTTTTTCTACTGAACATCCTGTGTTGTCTTACGATCACTCTTGCCCAAGATGTCGTTAACAAACTGTCGCTTTTACGAGGAGAAGTATCCAGAGATCGATAGCTTCGTCATGGTCAATGTCAAGCAGGTTCGTTTACCGTAGCCGCACGACGTCAGATTTGCCTAACCCTAGCTCAGATCGCCGATATGGGTGCTTATGTCAAGCTTCTCGAATACGACAACATTGACGGCATGATTCTACTGTCCGAGCTCTCGAGACGTCGTATCCGAAGTATCCAGAAGCTGATCCGAGTCGGTCGCAACGAGGTTGTGGTCGTGCTGAGAGTCGACAAGGAGAAGGGTACGTGTGGCGAGCAGGGATACAAAACATATTGACGCATGGACATGCCCACTGATCGGACATTAGGTTATATCGATCTTTCGAAGCGCCGAGTTTCCCCAGAAGATATCGTTAAGTGCGAGGAGCGATACAACAAGAGCAAGATGGTCCACTCTATCATGCGCCATGTAGCCGAGAAGACTCAGACCCCGATCGAGACGCTGTACGAGAGCATAGCTTGGCCGTTGAACAAACGATACGGCCACTCTATCGACGCATTCAAGCTCTCCATAACGTGAGTGTCCACTCTGTTACGAAGTGGTTTCCCCATTGCTTATTCTTGTTATAGGAACCCTGACGTATGGAGCGACATCACCTTCACGAGCGAAGCGGTGGCAGAAGAGCTGAAATCGTACATCGGAAAGCGCTTGACGCCTCAGCCCACGAAGGTTCGTGCTGATATCGAAGTCACCTGCTTCGAGTACGAAGGAATCGACGCTGTCAAGGCGGCTCTAAGAACAGCCGAGGCGCGAAATACCGAGGACAACCAAGTGAAAGTAAGACTAGTCTCTCCGCCTCTCTACGTCCTGACTAGCACGTGCCTGGACAAGAACGTCGGTATTCAGCGATTGGAGGAGGCTATCGTCGATATCCGCGGCAGCATCACGGGCGCAGGTGGTCAGCTCGTCGTCAAGATGGAGCCTAAGGCGGTCACGGACTCGGATGATGCCGAGCTGCAGGCGCTCATGGAGAAGCGAGAACGGGAAAATGCAGAGGTTAGCGGAGACGAGAGTGTTAGCGAGAGCGACGACAACATTCCCGTAACTGTCTAAGTCGCCCCTTGACTTTGGGTTTCCGTTTAGTTAGTTCTAATCGCATGGGTGTATGAGGCTAGGTTAAGGGATACCTAGGGGTCTTGACATTCACGGGGGCATAAAAGTACCTGAGGAGCGAATAGAGCATTATTTGCGAATGAAATGAATAGTTGATTCTTTGAACTTTCGCTTCCTAAAATTACCCCTGTGAAAATTATGCTATACTGATTATTAGTCGTAGCTGAGGTCTTTGATTTAGGTCTCGCTCACAAGATGTCTTGGATGGGAGAGCTAAGTAAAAACGGATATCTAGGTATGTACCTAAAGAGTCGTCATTGTCAATTTATCCGATGTTAGTGTCACTACTTCTACCTTTATGTAGTAGTATGTACATAATGTATTCACTTATGAAGCTTTTGAGCTTGTTTAACTAACATCTCACAACAAAATCGTCTTCTGAAAAATTTTTTTTTTAATTTCGCGCCATCGAGACATCATTTTCTGACTGGTTTCCGAACTTACGCCTCATGGCGTTTAGGCCGATATGGACACAGGCCAGGCGTGGACGGCGGCGATTTGGCTGGATCGGCTTCCAGCTATTTGCCTTCGCAACGTGGATTCCTGTCATATCAATGTTTAACCACCACGTCGGCGAGTTGGTGTGGATTCATGGCCCATCCATGTATCCGTTTTTGAATGCGGAGAAGGATCAGACAACCCGGAAGGATATAGTGCTCAGCTACAATTTCAATGCGCAGTACGGGCTGCGACGTGGCATGATTGTTACTTTCTGGTAGGCATCGAACTGCTGGTAAGACTAGTATATGCTGACCATGCCTTGTGCGTGTAAAGGAACCCCTATGATCCAGAAGCTATGGCTGTCAAGAGAATTGTCGGCCTCGAGGGAGATATTGTAAAGACTCGAAGTCCACATCCCGCTTCCACTGTTCGAGTACCCGTAGGGCATGTCTGGGTGGAAGGAGACGGGGGCGAAGGCTTTAGTGTTGATAGCAACGACTACGGACCAATCTCGACAAACCTGATCGTTGGCAAGATCACTCATGTACTATGGCCGCTACATAGATTCGGTAGAGTGCGCTGGTGGGAATTTAAAGGAAGCAGTGGTACTTAATGCTCAATTCAACACTTGCTTTCAGCTTTCTCAACATCCGTATCCTGTCGCCTCATCTTTGGCAGCACAAATATCTGGCTACGAGTTAGCAAACGAACCTCGTCATAACCTTGGAATTGAACATTCTCTTATGCTAATAGCTGACATACAACTAATGCAGCAATTAAATTGGCTTCGCTAAATTCTTATCTCGATAAAGGCCTGGCAGATAGGGAAGATAGGGCAAAGTACCCACTAACATAAGGGCGGACGCTAGGAGCCCGGCGCGAGTTCTGCAATACACCGCGCATAAACCGATATCGCCGACACGGCTAGCTCTAATAATAAGTCGAAAATTTCCTAACTACCATCGCCGCCTGTGTAGAGACGACACTCGATAGGCGCTCGCTTCGAGCGCGAACGCTTTTTGTATTACGCGAATCTTCAACAAGTCTGTGATTTAAACGATTTTAGGCGGCGAATAAACCACAAAGATCTGCGACAGTCGATAGTCCGCGCGAGCCACTCAATTCTCTAGCCATTGGCAATAACGATGGAACTTCGGTGCACAAATCTTTGCTGTCTATTATCGCTCCTACAACATAGTCGCATGGTTATAAGATGACCTCCGACAATGGGGAGCTGGAAGGGCGTCCCCCTATTATCCACGTAAGTGTTACGACTTCATACAAGCATGCTCGTCAGACTAATCTTTGCTCTATCAGTCCATGATCGCGGGAGGGCTAGGCGGAACCACTGGCGATATGCTCATGCACTCACTCGATACTGTTAAGACTCGACAGCAGGGCGATCCGCATTTCCCGCCCAAATATACATCTCTAGGATCGTCATACTATACGATATGGCGACAGGAAGGAGTGGCACGTGGGTTGTATGGAGGTTGGCTTCCTGCGATGATGGGCTCGTTTCCCGGCACAGTTCTCTTCTTTGGAACCTATGAATGGAGCAAGAGGCACATGGTAGATTACGGCATCCAACCTCATCTTGCCTATCTGACAGCAGGTATGTGTAGAAGCTACATATGACTCTCTTCCTCTATGCTAATATCATGCTAATACGTGCTTAGGCTTCCTTGGTGACTTTGCGGCATCTGTGGTTTACGTACCTTCTGAAGTGTTGAAGACCCGTCTCCAACTCCAGGGACGGTTTAACAACCCTCACTTTAAATCTGGATATAACTACCGTGGAACGTTTGACGCCATGAAAACCATCGTCAGAACCGAAGGGTTTCCCGAGCTATTCTCAGGGTATAAGGCGACTCTATATCGAGATCTTCCATTTTCCGCCCTGCAGTTCATGTTTTATGAACAGTTTCAGAGCTGGGCACGCCAATATAAGGAGAGCAGAGAGATAGGAGTTCGGTTAGAGCTTCTGACAGGAGCTGCTGGCGGAGGATTAGCCGGAGTCATTACTTGTCCTCTCGACGTAGTCAAAACCCGTTTGCAAACCCAGATCGATCCGGTCCCGGTCGTCAGCAAGCCCAAAGATCGCTTAGCCACGGAGCCCTTGTCAGTACATAAGGATACGGTATTGAAATCGTCCCAATCTGCACCACCTCAACAGCAAAAGCGTCCTATTTCAACGTCATCACCCTCGACACACACCCCGCGTCCGGGCGCTATGCCATTGGACGAAGATTCAATATTCAGGGGCTTGAAACTTATCTACAAGACGGAAGGCATCGGCGGGTGGTTCAGAGGAGTCGGGCCACGATTTGTCTGGACTAGTGTACAGAGTGGGTGCATGCTATTTTTGTATCAGACGATATTACGACAACTAGAAGTATGGCTTCCGGTAGAGAGATCTGATTTCTCTACTTAGACCTTGGAGAGGCGGCATCGTAACCCATCAGTCAATAGGGGTTGCCAAGTATTGTACGAACTCATCCCGAACATCGCACGGCGTTAAGAGGTGGCATGGATATAGAAAGGAAAAGATAGACACACGTTAGATAGAAATCTCAATCCACTTTGATTCATATTTAATCTTCTGGGTTGGGTTCGTTCTGATTTTCAGTCGCTATTCGTGATGCTTCTAAGCATTAATGGCATTTGTATGGGGAGAAGCATGTCGCAGAGAGCCGATCCGATATTCTGTTAAGCGGGTCCTCGGATAAAAGTCTTCTACGCTGCCAAACTTCGGGCTATCAACCCACGCTAATAAGTGAATAAGTGGTATGATTCCAACCTAGTCGCGCAACAGACCTCGATACATTTTGCACAGCGGCACCCTCGAGAGATATCTACGTTACTTCGTCGGAAGTCGTTAGTCTAAGCCAGCAGTCAGTGAAACAATGGCATAGTATCTATTATCGACATGGCAACGCATATCCCTCAATTATGCCACTTCCGTTACCCGTCCCGTCGAAGGCCGCGATCCAAGCCCTCCGAGGGATTGCTCTTGGTACCTCATGTGCCATCGGCGTAATAGTCGAAGACCGAAGGCGGCGGATTAGTACCTTGAAGACAGCTGTCTCCAATAAAGAGAAGCTGAGATCAGCGAGGCAGTTCCATGGAATGGTCAATCCCGCTGCACTGCAACTGGACGATGCCATTTTCGTAGGAGATGAATTACATTGGCATCAATTGGATGATGGATCTAGGACGTCTCACGACTACCCTACTGCGAGAAGGAGGCGGCATCGGAATCCTACCCAATATGCTTGCCTGGAAGCGGAGGCCGCGGCGCCTTTAGAACCAGAAGACATACCCGAATCTTCCTCGTCGCCGACTACTGGCGAAACGCAATTTTCTTCACCACAACACACACAGCGAAATACTGTCCCTTCCCTAAATGACCTACGTCGGCCGCCGGCCTTTCCGCAAACGAAACTCCATCCCTCAGCTACCAGTCCTTCTGAATCTTCGCAAACAGGTGGAACTACGATCCCGAAGCAGCGTTCAAGGACAGCCAACCAATTGGCCAAGTTAGTCACTCGTATTCTAACCGGCAAGGATGAAGAAAGATTAGATCGAGCTCTCAATAGGTTCCTTGAATTATCTCGGACACATTACTCCTCGAAGCACTTCGACGACGAGTGGATCGCACTATCAGCTCAACTTTCCAAAGAGTGCCAAGAAAAGGGCAAATGGGAAGATGCCAGCCAGGTCCTTTCCGTTACCGTCAGTGCTGGCCCCCTGGATGAGCACCAATTCTATGCCCATGAACCTATACCTATCATAGAATTTTGGTTGCGCCAAGTAGACGAGAATGGACGTTGTCCTAGCGAAGCTATCGCCGCGGCATCACACTTGTTCCTGGCGACGTTCAAAGAGAAGCCCTCAATGTATCATGCCGACGTTGAACGCATCGGAAGGCAGCTATTTGCTCTAAATCTTCAGGCAAACAACTCATGTGTTCACAATATCTACTGGAGAGTACTCGGCCTCCTCAAGAATCCAGTCGAATTTACAGGGTCGGCCATCCAGGAGCTTCACCAATATGAGGACCACAAAAATGTGGTCAGATATTTCTTGCTCAATTTTTCAAAAATGAGCCCCAATTTTAAATACTACAACGAAACGGTTGATTGTGTCATATCCTCTGTAGAAGGCTTGAAAGGCTGGAAAGCTGATCAGGTGCTTCGCGCTCTAGGGCAAATGAATTGTCCCGGTAATGGGTACCTGCGATCTCGATGGCTTATGAAACTTTTGCAAGCCTATTGGCACCGCAGCCAGGATTTTCCAGAGTCAGTGGCTCTCTTCGATGAGATCTCGTCCATGGGGTTGCTGGACAGAATCGCACATCCGATGGGCGTGTATCGCACCATGGTCGAAATTTCCTTCAAGGCTGGGGAGGGCGACATGGCAAGATCGTATCATAACGAGGTCATCCTTAAGTATCCCGACATGGCTGAAGACGTTGCCTTGAAGGGGTTTGTGGCCTTGGCGTTAGCTAAGGCTGGAGATTGGGGCAGTGTGCTTGAAGCCTTCACCGAGATGCGAGATCTGAGGCATGGGCAGGAAACAGAGTATGACAACGCATTTGTCATGACTTTGAAGGTTTTTGCAGAGACCCATCCAGTGTCGGAGGTTCGAGATTTTGTTTCGAAATACTCAAGCGCTCTAGGTGTCCGCATGCACCCTTACATTGTCACACTAGTGGCAAACAAATACGGCGAATGCCACGACATGTCAGGCTTTATGTCGTGGCTGGCATACTGTAGCAGAGAAGGACTCGCCTTGGACTCGAGCCTTTGCAACGCGGTCCTCCACAACTGTCGGACCAAGTGGAATCTTTCCTACCCTGAACTACAGATGCTCTATTCGAAGATACGAGAGCTCGATCCCACCCTTATTAACGACGTGACGCGTAGAATCATGAGCCAGGCGGCGTTATCAGCAAACAAGAGCAAGGGCAAGAACAAGAACAAGAGGGAGTTGAAGATCAGAGTCGTTACGGTGAACAAGTTAGCGTACACGGGAAGGACGACAAGCAAGCGGGATATCTATGAAGCTATGAATCAAGAGATGAATAGCGGCAGGTCAGCATCAGCAATTTCGATATACAAGCGAGCGCTAAGGTTCGGGATGCCCTCTTGCCGGTATTGCCTTCGCCTAGCTGTCTTGGCAGCGTTGAGAAACGATCATAACGGTTCTAGCTCAGCCATGACGCTCATTCATACTGCGCACGAACAAGGTGGCGATGTGGATCTGGCAGTATCAACGTTTATAAGATTCCAGCTCGACAATATGCAGGCCACGGCCAATGACACCCTGATCTTTATGCGAAATTTAATTTGTCGATTTGAAGCGATGCACGTCATTATCGACACAGCAGTGCTGACCCATATGGCTATGATCTGCACCAGGCTCGGTCATCACGAGCGCGCGATTGCGCTGTGCAAGCTTGAAACAGATAGAGGTGGCCACGCAAATATCTGTTTCTCGAGGCAAAGCATCAAGGTGCTGCTCACGGCGTATACACAGCTGTTGGACTCGGAAGGGATGAAGAAGCTCATTGACGATTTACTCGTGAGCGAATTTTCGGCAGATAGGCCGGTGCTGCTATATCTGAAGTCAGCCAGGCGGACTGTCCAAAAATATCGCACCAACGCGAGTGCCAATGCTCTACTGGATACCATACAGCATGGTATCGAGGTGGTGAGCACTCGGCGGGCCGAAGAAAGGGCACAAGGAGGAATGATTTCTCAGGAAACTCTTCGTATCATGCAGGATGCACTTGCTGACATGCAAAACAAAAAGACGCCATTAGCATCGCAGAACTCGGGTAAATATGAAGAGGCACAACACCACCAAGATTCCAGCAAAGGCTCACGGCTAGTAGCTGTAGAGGGTTAATAGTATGAACCTTTTGTATAAATTTAAAGCACATATATAGCATACTAGTACTCATGATTATCTGGGTATCATCGAATATGTATATATTCCTACCTTGAAGCAAATAGAATATCACTTTGACGTCTTGTTTTTTTTTTTTCTGTACATGTAGGTGCCCCAACATACAGTCTGACAGTACGAAAATACCCCTGAACCCCTGAAAGAGCCGTTAGATGTGGCGGTTTTCCCCCATCCTCTTGATTGGTTAGTTATCTGTGGGGGTAAAATGGGGCTAACATCGGTATCCAACAATTTGGCGCCGGGCTTGGCAAAACACATGCCTGCAAGGAACAAGAAAAAAAGATTCTCGAATCTCGAGCCGGTGGAAAAAGCGGTACGGACTCGATAAGGGGCAGGAAAATGAATATCGCTACAGATGGGACGATTCGTCGAACCATCATGACCTGAGAGATCACTTTAGCTTTGCTCTTTTCACCACCTCAACCCTTTTTTGGTCTTAGCCTGGGACTGTCTAAATTACCTACGTTACCTACGTAGTCATTCTTTACGCAAGGCTACTAGATAAATGTTGACATTCGCCTGGTCCTGACCACTAGCAGTTCGTCCTTTCGATTACAACCTTATCGTGATACCTTCAACACTCCTTGATCTCTACTCCATTGCGAGACTACGCTGTCGATAATCCATTTCCCGCTCACCACCCACAGCGAAGCCCGCACCCCGAACCCAGTCCATCATTTCCTATGAGCGAAACAGTTGTCGCCGTAGACGAGCTCGCCGAGCGGCGGACGAAACACCACGAGGCCGATGTCGTCGTAGTCGGTGCGGGCGTCTTCGGGTGCGCCATCGCCCATGCTCTAGCCGACCAGGGCAGGAGCGTCATCCTCCTCGAGCGATGGATGAAGGAACCGAACCGAATCGTCGGCGAGCTGATGCAACCCGGCGGCGTTAACTCCCTGAGGAAACTGGGTCTGGGGCACTGCATCGAAGACATCGACTCCGTGCCGTGTCACGGGTTCAACGTGTTCTACTACGGCGAGGACATCCGCATGCCGTACCCGAGAATACAAGGGCTCTTGGGGGCCTCGGGCGAGAAGGTGAGCGATAGCAAGGCGGGAGGAGAAGAATCGCCCAGGCCGCAGGGGCGAAGCTTCCACCACGGCCGCTTCATCACGCAGCTGCGGCGGGCGTGCCTCAAGCACCCCAACATCAGCGTGTTCGAGACCGAGGCCGTCAGCACCATCAAGGGCGACCACAACCCCGAGATCCTGGGCGTCGAGACGCGCACGGCGAAGCCCGGCGCCGCGGGCGGCGAGAAGCAGGCCGACTGCTTCTTCGGGCAGCTGACCGTCGTGGCCGACGGCTACGCCTCGCGCTTCCGCAAGCAGTACATCGCCCAGGCGCCCGTCGTCCGCAGCAAGTTCTACGCGCTCGAGCTCCTCGACTGCGACCTGCCGAGCCCCGGGTACGGCCACGTCGTCATCGGCCCCGCCAGCCCCGTTCTCCTGTACCAGATCGGCTCGCGCGAGACCCGCGTCCTCGTCGACGTGCCCGAGCGCCTGCCCGAGGCCGCGCCCGCCCGCGGCGGCGTCCGCGGCTACATGGCCGACGTCGTCCTGCCCGCCCTGCCCGTCTCGGTCCGGCCCTCCTTCAAGGCCGCCCTCGACCGCGACGCCAAGATTCCTCAGAGCATGCCCAACAGCTGGCTCCCGCCGACCAAGCAGTCCGTGCCCGGGCTCGTCATCCTCGGCGACGCCATGAACATGCGGCACCCGCTGACGGGCGGCGGCATGACGGTCGCCCTCAACGACGTAGTCCTCCTGCGGGACCTGCTAGCCCCCTCGCGCATCCCGGACCTCGGCGACGCGGCCGCCGTCGGCCGCGCCATGCACGCCTTCCACTGGCGCCGCAAGCGCCTGACGGCCATCATCAACGTGCTGGCCATGGCGCTGTACGCCCTCTTCGCCGCCCGCAGCGCCGAGCTCGCCAAGCTGCAGCGCGGCTGCTTCGCCTACTTCCGCCACGGCGTCACCCACGACCCCATGGGCCTGCTCGGCGGCCTCATCCCCGACCCGCTCGTGCTCGCCTACCACTTTTTTAGTGTTGCGTTCTTGGCCATCTGGCTCGACTGGAAGGCCGCCGGCCTCTGGAAGGGCCCGTTCCTCCTCTGGAACGCCTTCTGGATCCTCTGGACCGCTAGTCGCGTGTTTCTTCCTGTCATGTACAGGGAGCTGCTCGTGTAGCCCCTGGCTTTTACGCCGTGTAATATCAAGGGCGAGAGGACTAATGTAGCGAGACGAAAAGGGGAAAGAAGACACGGCAGAGAACTAATTTGCTCCTTGTAAGAGGAGCATGTTTGGGAAGGAACACGTAATATTATATCATGGAACGAGGTTTTCAGTGCCAGAGACATGATGGATATCTCTGCTCAAGCACATCAAAACATCCTGGATTTATTGGCCTGCGCGTTGCAGCGTAGGGTATGATAACTGACTAGGTCCTACGTCTTTATAGATATAGGTAGCCAAATATTTAATTATAATGATTCAAGAGCAACCATCCTTGCCAAGCTGTCTATCTATATATTAAAGTGTCTTGACTATTTCTGTATCATCGTCCGGCATTTACCTCCTCGTCGTGACGGTCCCTGTAGCTTGTCTTATTATATGCCTCCCATGGACCTTGGACTTTTGAGATGAAGGCTACGGCACAAAGGGGCACACGACCGGTAACCTTGTAGAGGATTACGAGAAAAAAAAAAGGGTAAGTATGGAATCTCTTTTTATTTTATTTTCGCGAGTATACATCGACGTTGTAATCTACGCAATGCAGCAAATATGTGCTATCTAAGGATACTCTCTGACCCTCATCTGGGCCAGCCTAATCCTCGTAGCCTGTATGGCCCTATGTTAATCGTCTCCGATACACGCCCATCATCCAGCTAGCTCTCAGCACGGCGAGGCCGACGGCCATCTTAATGCTGTCCTGTATGACGTTGAGCTTGCTGCCGCCGACTTCGTGCCAGTCGACGGGCACCTCGGCGACCTTGATGCCGGGGCTGCTGCCGATGGCGGCGCCGTCGTGGCCGCGGACGGGGACGGCGGGGGCCGACTCGGCGAGCATGAGCATCTCGATGTCGAAGATCCAGCCCTCGGCGTGCATGTAGGGGACGACGTGGGGCAGGGCCGCGCGCGTGAAGAGCTTGAAGCCGCACTGGGTGTCGCGCAGGCGCGAGGTGGCGGGCGGCGTGAGGACGGCGAGGACGACGTGGAAGGACCGCATGAGGAAGTTGCGCAGGGCCGAGCGCCGGACGACGGCGTCGCTGCCGACGAGGTGGCCGCGGCTGCCGATGGCGACGCCGCGACCGCCGCCGTCGACGACCTCCTCGCAGCCCTCGAGGAGGCGGCCGAGGTCGCCGAACCGGGTGGCGCCGTCGGCGTCCGCGAAGAGCGCGTACTGGCCGCGCACGTGCCGCAGCCCGTGCGTCACGCCGCCGCCCTTGCCGCGGTTCCGCTCCAGCGTCACCACCCGCAGCACGTCGTGCAAGGCGTGCTCGCGCGCGAACTCGAGCGCCACCTGCACCGTCCGGTCCCTGCTGCCGTCGTTCACGATGAGGATCTCGTAGCCCGACAGGTCCTCCTCCTCCCGCTGCGCGTTCTTAGCGTGCTTGCGAGTAGTAGGGGTAGGAGTCTTGGGAAGCGCGTTCGGGTTTGGACGAGGGTCGCGGCCGAAGGTCGAGTCGAGGTATTCGACGGCTTCTTTCAGGGTCGGCAGGATGCGGTCCTCCTCGTTGTACGCCGGGAACACGACGCTCATGCGCACTTCGGCGGGCTCGATGGACCCGGTATCCGCGATGTCCAGCTCGGTAGGGTCGTCATTCTTGCTTCGGGCCTCGCTCGCGTGACGGTCCGCTAGCCATCGGTCATGCCAGCATGGCAGTTGTCGCGTAGCCGTACCCGTAGGCGTCGTAGTGATGTACGTCTTTTCGGATGGAAGAACAGGGCGGGGTTTCGGCGCGATGAGATGCAGGATAGCATAGAGCTGTGTCGAGGTTAGCTTGGATAGAAGCTGCTAGTTATGGAGGAGGGAATCGCATACACCGTAGAAAGCGAATACGATCAGCGCAAGAAACGCCGCGAATAGAGTATGCGGAGGCGTCTCCTTCAGTGTAGACGTAAGCAGATCCATTGCTGCGACCGCAAACAGCGACAGGAATTTAAGTGGACGGAAACGGCCACATCGGAAGCCCTTTGTTGAATGGGGATGCGACAGTAAATACACGCTTTGTCTTGGTTCCCACGTATCCTTGATGTTCCTTGAGAGTCGAGAGATGGGCGATGGGCGATGGGCGATGAGCGTTGACAGAATTTAGCCACGGTCGGTTTCTTGTTTGCACCCGTCACCTGCCAACGCCCAAACGATAAGACAAGGAAAATATTCTTGAGTTTGCTCCTTTTACTTGCAAAGTTGGAATAGCATCCTCTGCATCTGCATACCTATGTATGCATCTACACACTTCAATGGGTTGAGCTTACGTATCTTATCAGTCCTAGACGTCGCGTTTGACAAAGAAGCCACGTCTCTGGGGCTACCTGGCTACCCAATCAGAACGCTCTATGTTTCAGCAATTGACTTTAGCTTAAGGACCTATCCGTAAGGAGTTTAGCAGCTGAAAGACCCCTAAAGATCGACGCAGAAGTGATAAACTAACCCCACAGTACCCGAGAGCCTCCATCCCAACTCTCGGTACTTGGATAGTCTTGGCTCCCATCCTTGCCTTCAATCCATTCTGTTTTATCCTGCCTGTTTCATATTTGTCTTAGCCTTACGTGTTTCTCATTAAGCAATTATTACCGTGCTGTGAATTATTATGAAGACCGTCTTCGTCTTGTCTTATGTCTCCGTGATTTCTCTGCTCAGGTAGGCAACCTCTTATATCCAACACACATTCATCGCCTAGAACTTAGCTAACAATAACATGGTTTCCAAGTCTAGGGCGCTATAAAGCAAAGGTGTGACTTATTTTCATGAGAAGATGCCTCTAAGTAGATAGGTACAAAATAACTAGAGTCTCGAGTAAACATGTCAATCGTCTCAAGCCAAGCATTATATTTGGCATGTTCAAAATTGACAACATCGGGAAACCTTGCATTTAGCAACTCAGAATATAGATAGGTATCTATAAGTTATAATACCGAGGTACGTTGAAGTATACTTACATATGCGTCTATTAAGTTAGACGAACATACATATACCTACATGTACCTACCTACAAATATAGGTATGTAGGTATGTAGGTTCTACTTGAACACTTTACCCAGATATGGGTGTTATTCAGTAACACGATCTTGAATTCTCGATCATAGTCGAGTTCTTTCAGAAGCTCAGAAACTAGCCGAATCCAGTAGATACATATTCCCCCCCAAAGATATGAGCCCGAGGTGATGTATTTCCCCTTTATAACCTGAGCAGTGTTTCATTGTCCCCATGGCAAGCTTCTTGCATATGTATTTATTGTTCGTACACTTTTCGTTGTGTTTTCGAGATATCAGTCCCCGCAGAGTACTTTAACAGGAAGTACCCATTGCAATGGTTCGAAGATTTATTCGACTATCGTGCTCTCTAGCATTGAGCGCTTATGCATTCAGTGATGAAATTAAACGGTAAAATATATGTCCTCTCCGCCTTCAGAGAGACTAAAAACAATATATTGGGCTTTTTGTTCAATTATGGCCTGATGCATTTACGCGAAGAGGCAGTACCTCCTGTGGACAAGGTCATGATAGGACCACTACAATCCTTGTAGTGACCTATGAAGCAGATATGCTAAGTGGTTTATATTTTTTTTTTTTTTTTCATTTTTCTAATCTATATCAAACGCCTAATCACTGGATTTAGGGGGGAGGGAAACACGCAGTTAGCTACATGCATGCGACCTCCCAAATATTTGACGTGCAGCGCAAACAGCTGCAATGAACCGATGGAAAAAAAAACCGAAGTAGCAGAATGCGACAAATGCTGCTGCCTGCGGTCATGTAACCTTCCAAATCCTTATCTCGCTTCGAGAATCTGACTCTGAACAAATTTCGAACAAAGGCGTGCTTGACGATAAACCACCTCAGAAGGGACGTAGGTAGATATGTAGATATTACGCCAAGAACCTGAACTTACGATGTTTCGAAAGGAGACGCTGCCGACTACGGAAAGATGACGGTCCAAACCCACACGCACTCGTATGGTTAGAATGTATGACCGGCATGAAGTAGCTATCAGGAGAGTGCTTATATAGGTAGGACCACGTTGCACGCCTGAGAAGCTATCATAGGTGACAACTTGAGTCAACCGACGCAGCCACGTAGAAACTGTGTCCACTCGAAACCTCTCAGCTCGTGTCCGTGACGATAGCCAAGTCCAAAAATGGAACGGGCCCCCAAGTTAATCAATATCGTTGCACGTCAAACGTACATGTGCAGAAGTTTCAGCTTGCCCCCCTTGTCAATTGCAAGCTGCCTTAGATAGGTCACTGTGCGTATTTGGATAGAAGGACCCGGCGCCTCGGGTGGCGAGAGACTATCGTTGCGAAGCGACCTGGTAGCGAGATTTTCGCAGTACGGACTTTTGGTTCGGGCGCCGATGGCCGTCCAATGAAGGTACGGGCTGCCCAAAAAGGGGCATGCCAATACCACGGTTATCTCCGTTCTTCGTGGGCATCAAAAAGGCTATTAGCGTACCGAAGATATCACATATCACATCCTCGAGCCCAATGAGAAAAAAAAAGGGGGGGGGGGGAGCCATGGGTGGAAATGCGGCTGATGCTGCAATGCAGCTCGCTGAGTCCAACGAAGTCGACTTCCGATCCCGTGCGAACCCCCACGGCCCCAGCGCAACATTTTGCCAATCGCCCAGAGAAGCGAGCGCCTAAGGTTGTGCCGCGTTCGGTCCTTGGAGGGGAGGGAGGAATCTGGAATACGGGGATCTTCTCAAGGATAGCTTACGACCGGCTCGAAGCGAACGAGTCGAATATCAGAAATAAGAGGGGACAACAACACGCTCACGGTAGAAACCCAAGTACGTATATAAGATCAAGCAGCTCGGCAGATAGGCAACTAAGATACATATAAATGGGTATCTTGGGCTCGGGAGAGAACAAACCTATGTTCGAGCCGTTCCTGAAGTTATGATATTCGAAACCGAAATCTCGCCTTAAGTTGGCCTATATATGACCTACTGAAGGGTACGAAATGCAGAGCTGTCAATGTAGGACGAGAGGCAGGTATTTCCGAGCTTATGTACCTAGGTACTTACTTGGTGCATTCTGCTACCACCTACCTGCATGTAGCAGGAAATAGGTACATGTATATCTCGGTAATGTATCCTGAATGTACCTATATGTAGATATGTACAATGTATGTATGCATGTGTAGGTAATGTAGGGGGGAAACTCGGCCGAACTATGATTAGCAACGGGTGAGATTCTAGAACCCACAATGGCGGCATCTGGCACTAAAGCCATATCCACCCTATTCTAGCCCCCCTTCATAGATAGTATCACGTAGGCCACTGCCGAAGGCCGTAGGCACGAGGCAGTCCAGTCGTCTAATAGTCTCAGCATGTCGCTAATAACGCGGCCGTGGCTGGTAAATGAAGAGAGGGAGAAAAAGAGGCGGAAGATCCTATGTTAGGTAGATAGGTAGACAAGTCATATTGACATGACAGGTCTGAGATCTCCAACGAAAAGTAGACAGAGCAAACAGACGGAATGGAATTCATATTAGTCATTGTCTGATATGTAGCCAAATCGCTCCCCTAAGCTCGCTAGTAACCAATATAGCATGTAACGATCCCTTATCCCCAGATGGCAGGTTTCCTTCCGGGGGAGGCCTACCCTTAGCAAAACCTCAAGTGGCGGGTAAAAGGAGGAGACGAACCTCCCTGCTCGCCGTCAAACGGAAACTGTATTACAACGAAGGTCATGTTCAAACGGATATCGCTATCCCTTAGGTATATAGTGGGTGGATATGAATGTCGACGGGTTTCGTATATGTTACAGGATAATATGTATCTCAATCCGTGGCACTTAGTGGGCAGTGACGACGGAAGATTTGGAGCCGAACCGAAACGACCATCGTGCTTTTTCATTAGGCTTCGCATCCGGATTCTTGCTCAGTCTTCTCGTAGTTTTTCGCCCGGATTCCGAGACTGGAGTGACGATAACCTCGCCGGTATTTTTATGATGGGTAGTGCGGTCTATCCGGTTGGAATCAATGGTCGTAACGGAATTAGCAGTCGTGCCTAGCCTGTCCGGGCGTACCGTCTCAACCGACATTCTAACTCCACTGTCGTCGCTCTTCGGTGGTCTGGATTTGGATAGCCTGCGTCTCTTCCTCTGCGCAGGGGCGCTTGGAGGGACTATACCATGTCCGCTTAGCGTGGCGGCAATGATTTCGAGTGACGTCCTGCGACGTTCAGTCGAAACATGCAGTTGTGTTGGTGAGTGAGGGATAGTGACAGATTCTGTCTCGTCGTGGGCCCGCTCCGAGGCGTGGTAAGGTTCTCTAGTGAACCGACCGGGTCCGCGGGTCATGGCGTAGGGCGGCATAGGAGGTGCGATGGCAAGGCCAATAGATTCTATAGATGAGGCAGAGGAAAAATTGCCAGACGTAGAGAACGAAGCCGTCGAGTTCGGCCGTCCCGAAGTTGCAGATATATATGGTACGGACGCATCCGAACTAAGGGCACGCCTATTCAGGGGACGAGGTGCTGAAAAATAAGTGCTTTGAGCCGGAGGCGGATAGTGCCGGTCAGGTTTGGCAGGAGCTTCAGCATTCGGTCGGGAACCGGTTAAGGGCATACGGTTAGAAGTCTCGCTCGAGGAGGAAGAGCTTTTCTGGGAAAGGCTCGGTTGATGGCTGACAATCTCGGGACCGTGACTCGGAGCCACATTCCCAAGCTCCAGCTCGTCGTCAGAATTATTGGAGTTTCCCGAGCTCCCACTAAGAGACAGACCTGCGAAACGGTCAGAAAGAATCATCCATATGTATCCGCGTAGATTTTCTACCTTTACTCGACACGGCGCTTGTTTGGGCGGGGGATGACCTCGAAACGGAACTTGCCAAAGGATGTATATACTCTGGTTCCTTCCCCTTCGCACTTTTGGGCTGGCCAAGCTGGCCAAGCTGGCCGAAATAGTCATGGCCTTCTTGAGGGCCACCCAGCTGCTCGCGCCAAGAAGAAGGTATGTTGCCATAGCTGTAGTTCTTGGGGAGCGGCACGACTGGGGTTGCGTAAACGGACGCGTAAGAGACATAGGACATGGAGCTTCCAACCCGTGGCATCCCAGCTAAGTTGGCCTCACTAGCTGCCATAGCAGTTCTCCGCTTGTTCTGTTCCATGATCTTGGGTCGGTCGGCATGCTTCCAGCCAGGAGGGGCTCCTGATAAAGCGTCAAGTGCAGCATGAGTAACTACATGCTTATAGGGTAACTTGACAGCCTCCTCTTTCACTTTTTCCGCCTTCTTTGCGTTGTGTTCTTTAGCCTGTGCCCGACCTCGCCTGATCAACGAGAATACCGACATGATGAACCAGGCCTGCTCCTAGATGGGATAGCAGAGGCGAGATAAATCTGAAGGTCTAGGATAAGGGTGAAAACATAAGCCTGTAGGAAGCGGCCAAGCTCGTGGGTCGAAGCCAACACAAGCGAAGGCCAATGATGCCGACTGTGGTCGTATTGGCGAGACACTGGTAGTCCGAGTGGGCTAGGCGGTAGCTGTCTTCCAAGATGGGTAGGCAGGCTAGATAGTTCCGTGATATGATCTAAGCCCCGAGATGGAACTATGCCCAGGATCCGCTGTCTAGGTAAGGAGCAGAATAAGGGAGGGTGTTGTTTAATCCTTGCTGCGTTGCATGGTGAAGACTAGGAATAAGAGAGAGAGGGGGGGAGGGAGGAGGGAAGGAGGAGGGAGGGAGAGCGCGCAGGAGGAAAAGAGCATATGAGTTGCAGAGTAAGAGAAGGCGTAGGTTATTAATATTAACAGGCAACTGAGGTAAAGACTTAAGGATCGAGCCTCGGCGCTCCGAGGACAGCACCAGTATTTTATGCAAACGGACTCAAGGCTAGTACCTATGCTAGCGTGAACGGCGTACGCACAGGAGGAAACTCTGGTGGTGCTTGCTGACAGACTCGATCGGGGGATGGAACTGTGACTGGGACTTCAGGGTTCGCGCGAAGTGGTAAGATAGGGCGCAGGTACTTCTTAGCTCTTAGCCAAGTAGATAGATCCGTTAGGGTTCCAAAGAATAGAGAAGAGGAAGCAGGCATTTGAAGAATAAAATGGCAGAATGGACAGTTATTATTACCCCAACGAGACAAAGTCGGGTTCGCTTATCATCCAACGTCGCATCGACTCTTCATCCCGCACGATTTAGCGCGGTAGGTACAGTACATACCTCATACATAGTACAAGTATGTAGAGATACCTCCTATGCCTCCTATGCCTCCTATGCCTCCTATGCACGAGCATCCTACTGGGAGGGAGGTAGGTAGAGTCTCGTATTCCGCGCCTGGCCCCCCTCGCCCCTCGTCCCTTGTCCATCTTCCCCCTCTGCCCCCCTGGAAACCACACTTGACGTCTGCACGTATGTATTGTACGATGTATGTATGTAAGTGGAAGCCATGGCGTCTGTTGGCTTGCGTTGGCTTCGCTGGACCGCACGCTATCAACTTTACTGGTTCAGCTTATGCACTGGCTCGCAACACGACGAAGAAAAATCCAGGCCCATAGGCTTTGCACAAGATAGCGCTACGTTAGGACATTAGCGCATTGCTGTAGGAGAAGGGAAACATTAACCCTCGACGTCGAAGAAAACATTGTAAACCCCCAAAATCCTTAATCAGCATTGAAGAATGCGATAATGTTAAAGTATGGGGTAGGTACCTACATGTATGTAATTACATGTAGGTATTTTAGTGAAATAAATGTCTTCGCTTAGTGAGCTTAGGTTAGGTACTTGCGCGGGAAGTATAGCATAGTACACAGACACATAACCCACGGATAAGCGAATATCCCTCATTCATGTATTTTTACAATACTACTACCTACAAGCATACCTAGATATGTACATATCTGGTTAGTCACATAAATAAAAGGGGCTTAGAGTCCAGATACTACCCACCGAAACCCAGACCTACATTTCCTGCTAGAATAGAGACAATGGATATCTGAAGAAAATGTCTATCTTTGTATCATTTTCTAGAACTATTAACCTTCCAGAGCCTATATTTACCCCGGAATAATAAAACAAAAGGAGCCCAGAAAATGCAAACCGGTCGAGTGTTAGGCATTTAGGTTACCTAGTGGTTAGTTAGAAGGGTCATGTCCTGGTAATAAATATCCGTAAATACCTTTACGCCTCCATCATCTATACATATTACTTCTCTCCGGCTTTAATTTTACTATACCAAAATATCTCCCTATAAAAATATCAGCAAGGTATTGGAATATTCGAGTGTGTAAAGCCAATATAACTAAAAAAAAAAAAAAAAAAAATATATATATATATATTTCAAATAGACCTTCATATATGACCAACTTGACCTTGAATCGATTATAGTCGGCTGATCTATATGTATGTTCCTGACTTGTGTAAATCGGCGGTTACAGCCACACCATCATATGAATTACTTAAGTCCTATGCTCAGTGAACAATTAGAAGTCCGTGTGGAGCGTCGGCTAGGAAAAAGGAAGCTGGTAATCGTTAGGACAAAGGTTAGTACCGAATGCGACGCTTTATTCATGTCGTAGATTACAGCGGATGATGACTTCTTTGTGTACGGATACCTACCTATATGTATTGAAAGTATGCGGGATCTCGGAAAACTATATTGACTGTAAGGACTTTTACTAGTATTTCCTACGTTATCAAAGTCATACAATCGCTTAAAATATTACCAATAGACTGAACAGCAACATGAACCAAAACACACCGTATGTTGATCCATAAATTCTTATATCTTACACAGTGACTAAACTTCTAGGCAGTATGAACGATGCTGGAAACGAGTTTGCAAGCCTCGTTCGGGCAGAGTCACAATGGAAGAATTTGCCAGATGACGACACTGAAGGTAAAACTTCAGCAGACAGCAAATATGACGCCCTTCTTTACATTAGGGATGCCGGATCGATTACTGCAGATCAACTAGATCAACTAGCACCTGTTCTGAAAACGGCGGTAGAACGCGCCACTCATCGCTCATCGAACTACCTACGGAGCGCCAATGGAAGGGTGTTGAAAAGGCGTCTGATGGCTAACAAAGATGCCCACACGCTCGTGCTCGAATTGAATCAACTTGTTGAGCTAGGGAGAACAGCGTACGAGGCGCCATATGCGTTGACCGACCAGATGAGCACGCTGTTTGGACATATGACCAGAGGCGCATCAATTTATGACGAAGCAGATAGATCGGGAACATTAGATCAAGTCCTCGATTGGGCAGACAGATGGGTGGGTTATCATCAAATAATTTGCCCGTCTTATCTCACTTAGTTGATCATGTTCGTGATAAAGGCCCAAGTCCGCTACCGCTATTTGAATTTCTGGCTAAGGGATACTCCGGAACACTGGGAACTGATGGATGAAGCGGACTATCAAGAAGACGGGAACCGGGCCAATGATCTGGTCCATCAAAGTGCAGTCCAAGAAGACTGCGTTATAGGAGGAACCTATTGGCCAACCAGACGCCAAAGGCGTCTGTATGCACTCACTTACGGTCTCCATATGAGAGATGGCGCACGATTAAGTAGGCATCACCAAGAATACCTTCACGTTGCGAACATGTTCTGACGTAAATGATTAGGATCATTATCAACGTGGACCGCTCTCTCAGGACCCCTCCGAAATATGTTCACTTGGATTATTCGGTATATCAACGCATTCGTCAACTGGAAAGAAGGGAGGCTTAGACCACGAGTTAGAACGATAGGTAAGTATCCTACTGAGCCACTCTCCTTTTCTAATATAGATACATATGTACCTACATATGTATATAGCGAGTTTTCTCTATTCCTCGAGGTCGACTAAGGACTGATGATTCTTCATCAAACCTAAAGTTACCTAGGTATTTTGAAATAGTGATTACTGACTATGACGATCTAGTGACACATATAAATAATGGCAATCGGCCTCGAAGAATTCAGATCATGAAGGAGCGTATGGCCGAATTCGTAGAGCCACTCGACCGCGCGAACACGAGATTCGCAGACCTTATGAAGTACATAACAGAACTCATAAGGGATGCTATAGTCCAGAAACAGATCCATAACGGCACCTGGACTAATTTTACCCGCGCAGTCCGTGGCGTGAGGGAGGCCATCCGTACATGTACACTCAACGCGCGGCAAGCCGGCGCGCCTCCAGCTATTAATATTCAGAACTGGCCTTTTGAGCGAGGTGGGGCTGTTTTTCCAATTATACCAAACCAACCGACCAATCTAGATATGTTTACCATTCGCCCGAATGGTATACCCAATGTTCCTGGTAGAGGTCTAAGTACTAGTCCTGCTTCTCCCTAGGTAGTGGTAAACTAAGAGTCGTCTTTGGTTTATAGCGTTGCGTTTCTTTTGAAGATTTGTTCCTGTATTTATACCGTCAGAAAGACTGGAAGTGGAAGGCATGCTACATAGAATATCATTGTATAATACAAAATGTACTATTAGTTGGGATGGGAATTTGGAGTTTATAGGAGTTACTGAGTCTTTGGGTGCCAAGACTGAAGTTCCACTAGAGTCCAATGGTTGTACTACATGTATCAATTGTATGTGGGTTAGGTACTTAAGTACTTACATCTTACAAAAGAGAAAACCTTAGAGAGAGAGATAAAAAAAAAACCTAAACTGAAGCGGGTCCCCCAGACAATCTATCCCTTCTTAGACCCTGTCACACGGAACAAATCCTGACCTGGCTGCCTTACCTGCCTTGCCTGCCTTGCCTAGCCTGACACTCTTCAACATTCATTCCTAATCTTCGCCTCACTCATCTCAAAAACCCCGTACCCGAACAATACCGTCATCCGTCATCCGTCATCCACAGTCCACAGCCCACAGTCCACAGTCCACCATCCACCATCCACCCACCCCCAAACCTGCACCACCACGAGCCACAGAGCCCCATCTTTGTCTGTCCGTAATTGACCACCCGCTATACTCTATCGGCCCGCTCGTCTTTTTACCTTTATCGTCTTTCGCCTCTCATCTTCACTCCTCCACCCCGTACCCCGTACCTTTGTCGCGTGCGCGCCCGTCAATTAGCGCGCCAAAATCTGGAAAAGGTGGCTGCGCTCACGCTTCTCAGCCAGAGCGACACCGAATTATCCCTTCAACAGCATCTGGATCTTGCGCCCGACCTCCTCCAATATAGCCGACTGGCTTCCGATACCGATTCCGACGAGCCGTTGACGATGGCGGCACAGCCTGTGCCTCATCCGTCGACGGATAAGAAGCGAGTCAAGGTCTACGAGCTACGCAATAATGACTGGTTCGACCGCGGTACCGGCTTCTGCACCACCGCCTTCGATATTGTAAGCGCACTCCAATCCGCGACGCGCTCTGCCTAGAAACAACCTTCCCTTACCTGTCCCTGTCCCTTGTCCCCGTCGCTAACCCTGGCCCTCGTCCACAGTCCGAAGACGGCCACCAACGAGACCCGCGAGTCTACGTCGAGTCTGAGGACCAACCCGACCGCGTCCTGCTCGAGACGAGAATCTGCAAACAAGATGGCTTCCATAAGCAGCAGGGTACGTTCGCCATCAGCGCAACCCCGCTGTGAGATGTAGATGTGTGGCCGTTAACTGTCGTCTCCTTAGAAACCTTGATTGTCTGGACCGAACCAAGTAATGGGGTGGACATGGCCCTTAGCTTTCAAGAGCCCGAAGGTTGCGCCACAATATGGTACGGCTAACCGCCACCACGAGACGTCGTTGTAGAGATGTAGCAGCTAAAATCCGTCGCAGGAAGTTCATCCACAGCGTACAACAGCAATACCATTCTGGAAATGCGCCCGGTATTGACTCCGTTGGCTTCCGTTAGCTAGCAAGCCGCTAATCTAGTTCTGAGCAGACGATGGCCTGTCGGAGGACCCCGGTCTAGATATGCCCAATCCCATCGCCCTCCCGCTTGCCTCGATGGCCCATCTCGCCGAAATCGAGTCGCAAATGCGTGGGTTTAGTGGAACGCCTAATGGCCGTGACGCCCTCACTAAGTATGTCCTGGCAGAGGATTATATCGGCAAGCTGATTCCCCTCGTATCGGATGCCGAGGACCTCGAAAGCCTCAATGACCTGCATCGTCTTTGCAACATTATGAAGATCATCATCCTTCTCAATGACACTAGCATCATTGAGCACGCCGTGTCGGACGAATGCGTGATCGGCGTTGTGGGCGCATTGGAGTACGATCCGGATTTCCCAAGCCACAAGGCGAACCATCGCCAGTGGTTAGAAGGCGAGGGCCGGTACAAGGAGGTCGTGCGCATCGAAGACCCCCAGATATTGAGAAAGATACACCAAACATACCGACTCCAATATTTAAAGGACGTCGTACTGGCTCGCATCTTGGATGATAATACCTTCTCGGTGCTGAACTCTCTCATTTTCTTCAACCAGGTGGATATCGTACAACATCTACAGTCGAATGCGACCTTCTTAGCCGAACTCTTCAACATATTCAAATCTCCTCAACCCGACCCGAAGCGTAAAAAGGAGGCGGTGCTGTTCATACAGCAGTGCTGCGCAATTGCCAAAAACCTTCAACCGCCGGCTCGCCAGACTCTCTACAACAACTTCCTTGCCCACGGCCTTCTCCAGGTCATCAACTTTGGCCTGCGACACGGCGATGTGGCAGTGCGTGTCGGAGCTACTGACATACTAGTGTCCATGATCGATCACGACCCGCAGATGATTCGCTCGATGATCTACCGGCAACTCCACGAGAAACAGCCCCCCCTGACGGATTCCCTTATTGATTTACTACTAGTCGAGGTTGACTTGGGAGTCAAGTCACAAATATCGGATGCGCTGAAAGTGCTACTCGATCAAGGTCCGCCGATACAACCGGAAGCGATTGCGAAAGCCAATGGCGAATATGCGGTCAGGGCCGCGTCGAGAATACCGCCGAGCGCAGATCCGCAACAAGACAATTTTCTCAATGGTTTCTACGAGAGCTCTGCAACCAAGCTGTTCCAGCCCCTGATTGACTTGCAGGGCCGAGCGAGCATGGATTTTTCAGTCCAGCAGGCATCCATGTTCACCTACCTGATTGAGATCCTCTGCTTCTTCATTCGGCAGCATCAACACCGTAGCAAGTTTTTCGTCTTAAATAACGACATCGTCTTGCGAATTAGCCAACTCCTGAACTGCCCAGAGAAGTTCCTTAAACTTGGTGAGTTAAGTCTGTCACCGACGGAAAGGCTTTTTTAGTTGCTAATTTCCTGGTAGTTGCCGTTCGATTCATTCGCCAGCTGATCGGCCTTCAAGACGAATTTTACGTTAAGCATGTGTTGGAGAAGAGGGTTATCGGGCCAATACTGGACGTGCTCGTCGAGACCATGCCCAAGGATAACCTGCTTAGCTCCGCGTGCCTAGAGTTTTTCGAATTTATTAGGAAGGAGAATATCAAGGACCTCGTGAAACACGTTGTGGAGAATTATCGAGACAAGGTACAGACTTTGGCCTATCTGGACCTTTTTAGAACCTTGCTTCTTCGATACGATCAGACGGGGGGTTTCAGCACCAATATGGACTATTACATAGAGGTAGACGATGAGCCGAAGAAACGAGTAAACATCGTCAATCCAAAAACTGGGGGTCTGATGGAGCACCTGGCAATGGACCAGGCGGAGGAAGAATATTGGAATACGTCCGACGACGAGGACGACCTGCAACCGAGACCCGGAAACCGCCCGTCGTCCGCGAACGGAGAGCCAAGTGCCAAGCCATTGGTTGACTACGCTTCCGACGAGGAAGGAGACGAGAATTTGGAGGCTGGGGCGCTCTCGGCAGACGAGGACAGGCCAGAAGATAGACCGAGAAAAGCGAACGAAAGCCCGAGGGATTCTGTACCTGCACCAGAGCGTTTGTCTGAGAAACGGCGACGCGAAGAGGATGAGGAAGACGACTTGAGCAAGATGGTTCAGCACAAACGTCGGAATAGCACATCAGCCAGCTCCAACGCCTCGAGCGTCTCTGGAGTCCTTCGAAAGAAGAAGTCCGTTTCGGGTGCTCGAGATGCTGGGGGCGGGCCGAAAAAGATAGCCATTAGTATTTCTCCGAACCTAAAGGCCGGGAATGGACAAACACACAATCGATCAGATGACGAGGCGTGAAAGATGTCTCTAATGGTCGATTTTTCTTCTCGGTGCCTTGGTTTCGCGCTAGCATGACACTTGGTTTTGGCATATCAATAATGATAGGAAAGGAGGCCGGCGTTTAGCGAGAGCATAATTTCGAGTCGTGGGCCACAGGAACAGAGCCTAGACGCTACGAGAAGTTAAGGAACGATATGTGAACGTACCTACCTACCCACTTACCTAGGTAAGGTACCTGGGTAGGTAAGAACACGATGTGAGACTGATCCTATGGTTGCGGCCATGCGGAAGCGCAGATTGGCGCCGACAAGTTGATTGCAAAGCATCTTTACTGCTGCCTTCAATTGCCACGGCCAAGGAGAATGCCAGATCAGTGTATTACTAGTATTACTATTATGAGGCTACCTTTTGCGAATAAGCCCTGTATCTACGTAGTGATGCTCGAACCGAGCGAAGACTGGGAGGAGTTGGCCAAATCAAATAATTATGAGAGAAAGAAAAATATTTTAATGATTCACGAGTGTCTCAAATACATCAGTTAATTACCACGGCCCATGTGTTTTATTTGTTCAAATCTTTTTTTAACCTGGTGACTACCGGTTAACGGTGGACAATATTATACAGTTACAGCCTCGAGTAGCAAGAGATTCCGAGATAAACGGACCGCCGTCATAGCCGAGCCCGGCCGATCGGTAGCAGTTTCCAACCTATATATCTATAGCTTGGGGCTGCCCTCGCCGCCGCTACTACTACTACTCCTACTACTACTACCGCCGTCGCCGCCGCCGCTCTCCGGCGACGAGATGTCGATGACGAGCTTCCCGAACTGCCTGCCGGCGCGCATGTCCTCGAAGAGGCCGTCGACGGCTTCGAGGCTGGCGAGGCCGCGGACGACGCGGCTGACGACGGGGCGGATCTCGTGGCGGCGGACGAACTCGACCATGGCCCGGAACTCGGCGCGGGAGCCCATGGTGGTGCCGCGCAGGTCGACGTTCTTCATGACGGCCTGCATGAGCCAGTCCATCTTGGGCCCGACCGTCATGCCGTAGACGGAGATGACGGCGCCGGGCCGGAGGAGGCGGACGGTCTTGGCGACGATGTCGCCGCCGGCGCCGTCGACGACGGCGTCGAGGTAGGGGCGCGAGGGCGGGAGCTGCGCCGCCAGCTGCTTGTCCCACCCTGGTTCCTTGTAGGAGACGCCGCCCTTGGCGCCGAGGCGGCGGGCGCGCTCGAGCTTGGCCGGGTCGCCGGAGGTGACGTAGACGTTGCAGCCCATGGCGGTGGCGAACTGGAGGACGTTGAGGGCGACGCCGCCGCCGATGCCGGTGACGAGGATGTTGCGGCCCGCGGCGTCGTCGACGCGGCCGTGGAGGGCCTTGGTGACGAGGGCGCGCCAGCCCGTGAGGCCGACGAGCGGGAGGGCGGCGGCCTCGTAGGGGGTCAGGTGGGCGGGGGCCAGCTCGACCTCGTCGGCGGGGACGGCGACGTAGTCCTGGGCGGTGCCGGCGGGCGTCAGGGCCGCGGACCCGATGACGCTGAAGGCCTTGGCGTCCTCGGGGCCGTCGGGCGACGACGCCCACCCGCGGCAGGGGGTCAGCACTACGGTCTTGCCGATGAAGGACCGGGCTTCCGAGCCGGCGTCTACTACGGTGCCGTAGCCGTCGGCCAGCATCGGGTGGTCGAACGATATGCCCGGGTACAGGTGCTGCCGGATGAAGAAGTCCCTGTGGTTCAGGGCCGCGGCGTGCAGCCGGACCAGTACATCCTTAGGTCCCGGGGTGGGTTTAGGGACTTGTACTATCTGGAGACTACGGTAGGCTTTTAGCGAGTTGAACTCCTTTCCGGCGCCGGGGTTGTTGTTAGGGGGAAAAGGGGGTGGGGAAGGGGGGAGGGGGGAGGGGGAAGGGGAAAAGGGGGAAAACTTACGGGTAATAGACCTGGCCAGGCTTGCCGTCAATTTTCTTGATGGTTAGAGCTTGCGGCATCTTGAAAGGTGTTTATTATGTGATCATGCTACTAGGTTACCTTAACTTTCCGTCCGATTTAAGATAGGTAGACGGGATAACAGTATAACAGATGACGGATGAAGACTCGACAAAAAAACAATCGGAAGTGTTTCTGGTCCTTATACTTCCAGGCGTTCCGGTATAAACAAGCTGCAAGGTTCCGTCCCGGAGTTCTTTGAGGGTAGCTAACCTAGGTAACACGCCTAATTTGTCAGCCCGTAGGCCGTAAGGACGTCATGTTTTGGGGCCCATGGGGTAAATTATCCCCGCAGGCCTGCTGTAGAACCTCGGTACTACCTACCTAGGTCTAATGCATAGATATGTCTTGACTGGATTTCGTTTTTATATGTTTGTGTGACCCGAGACTCCGGTCTTTTATGAAATTCGTTGATCACGTCTAACTTTGGCGTAGCTTATTGCGATTTGGACTCGGGACATAAAAACGTGGAGCCGCGGCACCTTTCTTGGAGTAAACGAACATAACTAAAGTCGACCCTATTTTTGAATCGAGTTTGCAGTGAACTTATTATTCGAATACCCAAGACTCAACAAGAAGAGACCAAAGATACGGAATGAACCTTGATTCGAAGATATTATACCAAATGTCGTCACTCGTCAGGTGTTATTCCATCGTCATTCCAGCTTCTCCAGATGACAAAATGACAAGATGATAAGATGATCATGACAGCGTCTTTTGGCCCCTATTGGAGATTGGAACAAAGACCTCGGCATTGATTCTTTCGACGACTACTTACCCCCGCAAACAAGCTCTAGAGCTCTGGTCTGGTTAGCTAAGCCAACACCTTGGTTCAATAATTCTGTTGCGGTGAACATGCAGATCGCCGTCATTGGCGTTTTCCTCCTTTCCGGAACTCCGATTCCCGAATTAAGGTCGAAGGGAGAAGCCACATCTGGAAAGCCACGATACTTACAGACTCATTTTATCCAAGACTTGGGGCAGCATGGGGCGCACCAGAGTTGTTCCAGAAGGCTGGTGGCTGCATTTCGCTGTGCACCTTTAAATATAAACTATGGCACGTTTTCAAGATGTCGATAAGTTTCAGATTGCTCGGTTGAAAGCCGCATAGCCCGAAGACCCATAATATAACCACGAGATCCCCACAGACGTCGGCGATGCGCACGGACATTATTCATGCGAGATCCCCGAAAGCCCCATGCTCTACTAGCCTAGTGTTCGCTGGCACCGTCGACGCGTGTAGGTAATCTCCATCAGCCTCAAGCCTCAAGCCTCAAGCCCCAAGCCCAGTTCCGAGTTCTGGGGTTAGAATCCTGGCGTTTCACAACAACGTTCTCGAAACATGGTTCGGCTTCGAGGCACAAGCACATGCCGCACGGAGGATTTTGAAAAGTTATAGAAGCTCCCCGCGTGCAACCATCCATCTCCCCCTTTTCGGTATAGCGTAATATATTCCCACCCAAAAGGGGGGATGGGACTACTAAATGAGGATATCTAGGAGAACCAGCTATCCAGTCACAGCCTAGGAAGAAGACGGGATATCAGCCTGGCGTGCCAACCCTCACATGGTATGGTGACCATATAGAAACGCTGCTACACTAGCGTCGCCGACCGTTGGGTTCGCCTTGGGAACCGCCTTGGAACCGTCTTGGGACATGTGCAGCTAACAGGCATAGCCGCATGGATAAGGCAAATTTCCCGATTCCCATGTCTACGGTACCCCGTCCATTTCCTGACCTGCGGGTCCATTTCTAACATGACTAGCCCGACCGGTGAACTCCTCGAAGGGATCTAGAGAGAGGTGAGTGGATTCGGTCGGCGACTCAATATACAAAGATGACTCCTTAGAATATAATAACTCGCCACTGGGCTTTGAAGTTTGAGTTCGAACTACCTATATCAAAGAGTTCTCGCCAAGATTGCTATTCAACGTTCAACTATCTATCTATCATACGCCATCCCCGATACACTCGACGAGCACTCAGAACTATGCTCGAGCAACTGGTATCAGGCGCTGCCTTTGGCGCGGCTCTAGCAGCAACAGCTATTCACCAGCCCGATATCATTGTCGCGCAGATGAGTTTCCGGAACTGGCACATGGTCACCACATTCCTGACTGCCTCGGTCACTAGCACGTAAGAAAATACCTCACCTCACTATTGCAGACACTACACTGCTACCTTCCGAGGCTGTGAAGCAACGAGAAGTGATTTGACCCCTAAAATAGTCTTCTTGTCAACATATTCCAACATCTAGGCTTTCTCCACCTGAGACCTCGGAACTATTCAACACTCGGTCTCTTCGGACCTCTCGATGGAAATATAATAGGAGGTTTGCTTTTGGGTTCTGGCCTAGCCATCTCCGGTTCTTGTCCGGGGACAGTATTCGTCCAAGTAGGGGGTGGCATCCGTTCTGGTTTTTACACCCTGGGCGGCGCGATACTTGGAGGTTTGCTCTGGTCAGGATTCCTACGGCCAACTTTCCATGGACGGGCGAGGCCGACGAACGAAGCAACTGTTGCTAAGAGCGAACCCCTAAGCCTGGACGAACAGATAGGAGTAGGCCGAACCGTAACCCTCATCGCCGTCGAAACCTTACTCTCGACCATTCTTGCGGCGATCATCTATCTAGCTTCACCAGCGTCCGACGGGCTGGTAGGTCCGATGACAGGCGGCTTCTTGGTTGCTGGTGCTCAGCTCGTCTCTATCATCACGCGAAAGTCCCTTCTTGGTACCTCAAGCTCCTTCGAGGAGGTCGGCGACTATGTCATGTGGGCAATAGGGCGAGGGGTAAGACCGAAGTCGTACAACACCATCGCGCTTACGGCAGGCATGGTGGTTGGGGCGTTGCTCGTGTCTCTTGCGTCGCCGTCTGCGCGCGTGGTACCCGAGACCGCTATTCAACCCACCAGAGCGGTGCTTGGCGGATCACTCCTCGCCGTGGGATCGAGAATGGCAGGCGGATGCACATCAGGACATGGAATTAGCGGAATCTCGCTCCTTTCCATCTCAAGCTTCATAACTGTAGCTGCGATGTTTGTCGGAGGCGCAGGAGTTGCTGCGGTTATGGGGTAACCGACTTCCTAAACATCCGCCCTTGTATACGGAATCATAGAGCAAGCGAGCCGGTCGCTCGGTTTTCCTGGCTTTGAAACAGGTAGGAAATGGAAGCACTCATGTCGAAACCAAACAATGGTCGTTGTGTCACGTTGTACTGTCGTTCTATTGCCCCTTATTTCTCTATCGCCGAAGACGAAAGACGAGCCCGATCTTCCCTGCCTTTTCAACAAACGAAACGAGTTAGCCGACCAAGCTTCCAACTGTCCGCCTTGAGAGTATAATCAAAGAGGCCGCTCTATCGCACAACATACCTAGGTACCTACCAAATCGAACCCAATCGAGGGGAGGTCAGCCCATATGCAAATTCACCGACTACAGATGTCTCAGCCGGCAAGGATTCGTGAAATATCGGAAGGGATCAGCGGAAAGTGCAATATGTCCGGACAGAGCGAGGCAGATGGTGGATAGTGCGTCTTGTGAGCTCGGGTAATTAACAGGGCTACAAGGTCCACATTCGGGTCGCCGACCGAGCATATATATGCCATTTTGTTCCGGTTCTAGGCATTGACTTCCCCATTGCATTCGCCGTGCGACGTCGGCCTCCGGCATCGCAAGCATGGCAACCAATGGAGGAGGTGCTAGGTAGCATCACGCAAATAGGAGGGCGGGGAGACAGTAAGCACTGTCTCGGCCAATTTGCTGCGTAGATACCTAACCCATCCCCCCTTTTTTTCTATTAGAGAAAGCCCACATATAGATAGGTATATATCTCTCTCCTTAATTACGTCCATTACACATGATACATACCTTATGGGCGTTACACCACGTCTGAATATGTGATATATCGTTTCCCGTGGCACGGTTTTGATATTGAAACGGCCGTATCGTCCTCGGCGACCCGTAGCCACATAGCCACATTACATAACTCACCCTACATATACCTACCTACCTACATAAAGCACCTTGCATATTATCTGTCTGCGGGCAAGGCCATTCACACTTCAGCTCTTGGACGAAACAAGAATATTGACCGAGGTTCTGGGACGATCCAAACGAGACGGACGAGCTGCCGAGAACCACGCCTCCCACCATCGACTTAAAAGCTGCGCCCACAGTTTTTGCGTGGCAGCGCCAAGATCGTCTCCCACCCCCCCTTTCCCTTCACCGCATCTTCCCTCTGCATAGAATCACGGCCGAATGTTCGTTCCTACTTAGACCTCGTGGTCTCCCCCTTCTAGAACGTATGCCGAAAGGATTCTTGGTGGGATGGGGAAATAATCAATAGTTGGAATTCCCGGGTCCGTGTCATCGCCGACTTATATATGCGGCGACGAGTACAATGCCTTTTAAGTACCTACCTACTTATCTACAACATATATAGCTGTATGTATTAATTCTTAAGGGAGGGTAAGTGGAATTCATACGTTTGTATTATGGACGATTCCCATCCTAATCTTAGGTACATACCTACTCCTTCCAAGACATCGCCGAGGTCGACATGAGAATAAATCAATAGATCGGTCGGTGCCTATGCAGATAGGAACACGTCAGCTCCCAAAGAAGATACCGTAGCTTTTTGACTTGTTACAACAGGCAGATCTCATACTTGATATGTCTTAGGGATCTAGCCAACCGAGCTCAGGAGAAACGCTGGTATTTACAACGAGATAAAGACCGTCTGCGGCAGATACCTAAAACTTACTAAATAGACAACACTTAACTACTAGTATATGGGTATGTAAAGAGGTACTTAAGGTAGAAATACCTAGGCGTATGTATACAACGTGGGAAATGAGGATTAAAGGGGACAGGCGGTTACTATGTATGCCTCAGTTATGATATTACGACTTTAAGATGTAGTTAGAAACCAAAGCGTACCTGTTTTACAACGCAGCGTTTCGATTATGCGAAAGGAGTCTACAACGACTACCTAGAAGCAAAGCTAGACTATAGAGCACCTCGTCCGACGGGGCGCGTTAAGACTCTGAGGAAGAAGAGCAACGATTCTAGCCGTAAATTTTTTTTTTCACCCACGAAGCCGGGATTTCTTACTGGCAAATGGACCGCGTTATCTGGTTTTACAACTAAAACGTAGGTAGACAAGTAACAAGTGAGTTGAACATTTCCGTGGGAAAAAAACAAATCCATGGGGAAAAACAAATCCGTGTGTATTAGGAACGGTTGCCCCAAGTACGAGCCCCCCTTTTAAAAAATAAAAAATAAATAAAAGGAAAACAAGCTGACGCAGAGAAGTCGTCTAAAAACTCCCACCTAGTAGTTCAGCTCACTACCACCTCCGCCTGCGACGTGGTCTAAGTCTTCGTAACTCTTGAGACTGCGCCCTTGAACGGCCTCGCGAGGACCAACTGCCGCGCCACCAGCGGCACCATCACCCCACCGGCCGGCGCCACCTCGTCCGCGCCCTGCACTCTGGCCATCTTGGCCCCATCGTCCCTGCTGCTGGCGTCGATCATATGGCCCGGAACGGTTTTGGAACCGCCCCGAGTTGCCTCCGCCGCGGCGGACAGGACCGCCCGTGCGTTCCTCGCCTCCGGGAGTCCATCCCGGGGCTTGGACACCGTGGCTACCCGCGAAGAGCGGAGGCATAGATGGAATGCCGGGGAAGCCGGGGAACGGCGGGACCATATTGTTCATGGCAAAGTTTTGCAGGTTAAAGCCGCGTGGGGTGCCTTGTTGCGTTTGACCGTTGGCAGGTGGGAAATGGCCGTTACTATTCGCATCAGTCCTCGACGGCGCGATATGCGCTGGGTCGAGAACGTATGCATTGATTAGGTCAAACTAATTTCATGGTTAGCCAAATATGTCTTATCACCGGATCAAGCTTCAATTACCTCTTGCTTCATGCTTTCTAGCCAATCAGCATGGCGCTTCTCTACGTGCTTCTTCCAGAAGTGATCCTCCTTGAAGAGCTTCGTGCACTCGGGCACTTTGCATCGCCACTTGTGCTCGTCTTCTTGCTTGACGAACTTGGACAACTCTTCGTTCAAGGCATCTTCAGTTGGTTTACCGCCAAGCTTTCGGATATCCGCCGACTCAGGCTCGAGAATCTGCAAGATTTTGTCTTCGAACGTCTTGACCCATTTATAGGCTCTTTCAAGCTGTTGCTCAGATTTAGATGCGTTCCGGAATTTACGATCGGGCTCGGGAGCTTCGCCCTCTTCCTCTTCCTTCGCCTCCTTAGGCTTCTTGGACGGAAACGGGTCCCCGCTAGCACTCGCTCGTGCGACATTCTTAGCGGCCGACGAGAGTGTGCTACGAGGACGACGAAGATGTCCACCGGGGCACTTTCTCGTCAACTCGTGAATCGAGTCGCTCTCGAAAACGCAAAAGAAGCAGAAGTTGAAAACTCGGCGAAGATACTCGATCATAAGATCAAGCTGCTTTTTCTTTACAAGGAGATCCTCGTCATCAACCTCATCATCTACCGCACCCTCCTCGTCAGATTCGCCCATCTCACCTTCCTCTCCTTCATCCATAACGTCGTCGAAGTCGAGATTGCGTTCTTTCTTAGACCTTTTCGCCGTCGGTGAAGAAATAGCCGGTTGGAGACTTCCAGCACTTCGCATGTTCTCTACCCTTTCTTCGATCTTTAGGGTGGCATTGAAATCCGAGCCGAAGTCTTCTTCAAACTTATTAATGAGTCGTTGAGCAAGGTTTAGATCCTTCTCGATTCTCTCAGGCGCGGAAAATAGGTCCCACAATGCCTTCTTGCGAGGATTGCTAGGAGGATTGTGCACACCGACGTGGCATACAAAGTCACCACGCACTTCATCCTTGACTGTCTTCCCGTTGATCGCTTCAAGAGCTTTCTCGGCGGTGGAGATAGGGGTAAGCGGCTCAGCTTCGATACCTCCCTCCTCCTCGTCCTTAGGGTCAGCGCGCTCAATAGGTACCGCCGTCTCAGCGGAAGGGTGCAGCATGACCCAGCCCATGCGATGGTATCTCTTACTGGGATTGGGGTCACTAAGTGACAGCCATTTGAAGCCGCCTTCTTCCTCTCCGAGGTGTTCTTTGCAGAAAGTTTCCAAGTTCTGGCGACTAACATGGGGGGCAATGGTCTTGATCAATAGTGTAGGCTGATACAAGCTCTCATCTCGGAGGTCGCTACCGTTGGCAGGGACTAGATCGCCAACGCCGAGTACCTCATTTGCCGCAGTTGCTTCTCCTTCTTCCTTTTCAACAATGCCACCAGCCCCATTGCTCTCGCTTTTCGGTATCCCCTCCAAGGAAAACTCGTCAAAGGTGCCAGATTCTAAGTCTTGCTCCCACTGACTATACGCACCATGACGAAACTCGTTCATTTGCTTGCGCAAAGGATCTCGAACCTCAGGTACGTATCGTTCGCGGAACCATTGCTCCTTTTTATGTTCACCGACGAATGTCCTAGCCATCTTGGCCTGTAGCTCTTCCTTGTACGTATCGTACGCAGCCTGTATCTTCGCCTTCTCCTTGTCGCGATCTTCCTGGGTTTCGCGGCCACGGGGGCGCTCAGCCTCACGTCTTCTGCCAGTGCGCGCACGCTCCTTTTCTTCCTTGATCTTCTCATTGGCCCTCCACCATTCGCCAAAGTAAGAGAATCCGACTTGGAATGGCAATTTGACCGGATCTGTTAATGGGTTCACGGTGGGCTGAGGGGGTTGGCTAGTGGTAGCTCCCTGACCTGGAACATAACGATCGATGTTGGCCGGAGGCGAATTGATGCGTCGACGATCATCCCGATCACGTGTCCCTGCATATTCATCTCTACCACGTCCTCTAGGCTCGTACCGGTCGACAGGTAAAGGCGAGCGGGATCGGTTGCGTCGATTTCGGTCGTGACCTATGATAGTCAGTTCACACTCTTAAAGACAAGTACGCCAAGGCAAATGGAGCCAACAATTCCAGTAGCAAACTTGAGATGAAACAAGAAAAGCCGACAGGATTAAGGTGGGACGGAACATAGCATATGAAGTAGATGACGTCGAAATAGAAATTTGACAACGCACCAGGAGAACGGCCACGATAAAAATTGTCGCGAGGCTCTTCCTTCGCTCGATCGTCACGGCTATTCCAACCACGGTCAGGTGGAGAGCGCGCAGGGGCATCGCGATATGAGTACGAGTCCATCTTGCCAAATCAGGTCGGAACAGCGGGCATGGGCAGCTTCTTCGTCGGTAGCGGTCGGCGGAACGTTTTCGTAAGAAAGGGCTACTGTTTTGCAATACGATCGTAGTAGGATATAAGTGTGTATTGTCGGAAGCGGGTACTGGTTGTGACACTTCAGGTAATGCCGATTGCTTGCGAGTGTATCGGTTGCCTATTGTTTGACGAGGCGATTGCTGTTAGAGAAACCATCTTGAACAATGTTTGGGGAGAGCAATGAGAATAGAAGGAGTGGTCTAGCAAGATGAAGAGAATGTTATCGGCAAGCCAAATTGAGAAGCTGAGCATGGGCAGAAGCGTGAGCTCTGCAATAAGCAAACCGAAAGTGGCAGAAAGGAAGAGTTCAAAAAGTTTGTCACGGATGTATGTATGTGACGGCTGGTAGGAGAAGCGAAGTGTTGATATAAGGGGGATTATGAGGATTAGTCCAGACTTGGAAGGGAGCATTCGTGAGGAAAAGGGGGATTGATAGCAGGTGGTAAAAGGGCCATTGATAATAGGGAAGTGGTGAGAAAAAGGATAGACGAACTGTAAAAGATGACGGCAGTAATTCCAAGAGGGCGCGATGTCCCGAGCTGGATAGTTGCTGGTGTTTGTTGAGGAGAAACGAAATTGTGGTTTTTGACCAAAGCCGACGAACAAAAGCCGGTGGCTGACGGGAATTCCGCCGTTGGTTGAAAAAGAAAGGCGCGTCACGCTTATTAGTCAGCCAATCAGTCAGTCAGCCAGTTCAGCCAATGGTGGCGTTGGCGCAAAGCTTTGACCTGATTGGGTAGAGCTAAGCCAAATTTAGATAGGTATATCTAGCAGTCTAGCAGTCTAGCAGTCTACCTAAGGATTAAAAGTAGCTACATTGTGTTACGATAATGTGAAATTAAGGTAAAGAGGCATGGAGAGGTTGAAGGATACTACCTAATTATCAGGTTGGAAAGTATTCGTTAATAGAATATGTAAAAATGTACATTTCGTAAAGATTGGGAAAGAAGTTATCCCGAGATATAAATGCAGGTTGGTACACAAATATTTCGACCAGCACATCAGATCGAAAGATACAGATGTAAATGCATATATCTGTATGTAGAAGGTATCTATCTAGGTACGTAATTCAGAACAGAAAAACAAAGCATCGTCTTACAATGTCTTGCTGTGGAAAGCTCCACACCAGTCATGAGCTATGCGTTGAACTATTGAGTGACCATACGTCATCACGAAGCATCATCCCTTAAATCTTATACAAGAAGATGGTAGACCCTTTCGTGTTGGAAACAAAGTATTAAGGACCAATAATCATCTTGCAAGATCTCCAAATCTAACAACCAGACCTCGAAACGAACGACGAGATACAATTGCCGCTGTCGTCCATTATCTCAGAATGACCGCCTACCTCCCTCGCATCAACGCGATACCCTACGATGTTTTCGCAAGCCCGGCAGCCTCGGTCCTGCTGCCCATCGCCTTGGGCACGACGATAGGTTTTAGCACACGACGTAGGGAACTTATTTTGTAGTCTAACGTACAGGTATCATCGCATATGGCTGACAAAAGTTACAGCCAAGCAGACGCAGAGGACCTACCTCGCCATAAAGCAACCGCCGCTACGTCCCCCGCCGCAGGTCTTCGGCCCCGTCTGGACAGCGCTCTACGGATTGATGGGCTATGCCGCCCACCGCGCCGTGACCAAGTACCCGTCTGCCCTTGCCTCTACCGACGGGATGCGGACGCTGTATTCTGTTCAGCTAGGCCTCAACCTTTTGTGGATGCCCCTTTTCTTTGGGCTGCGGAGACCTGTCCTTGCGCTGGTCGATATTGTGTCGCTAGTTGGACTCAATGGGTACCTTACGTACCTGTACTTCTCAGTTGATGAGACAGCGGGCTGGTGTCAAATACCTTACATGGCTTGGTTGGGATTTGCAACGTATTTAACAGCGGGAGTGGGATACTTGAACAACTGGGATATTTCGGAATCTACGCTGGCAAAGAGGGTGTAATCTAGTAGACCCAGTCCGCGATTGGGCCATTTACATTCACTTTCTTGAGGGATATGCTCCGTATATGATGATATAGTATGTCTATTGCGGCAAACAATAGATCTTCGTCATGCTGGTATCTTGTTAGATGGACCTCTATTCGCTCTGTAGATGAGTGAACGAGACACAACATATATCATTCAATAGTAAATCTATCACACCTCTATAGATGAGTACACCAAAACGCCAATGCTCCCCAAGGTCGACCCTTCTATAACCCTTTATCCTACGTCGATATATGTTGGTATATCGTTCCAAGTAACGCTGGGAAACCTGTTCACATCGGGAGATACCGCTTCAAACCGTCAAACACCATAAAAATGAAGGCTGAGCTGGGTGCTGACCGTAGCACCGTGATTCCGCACCCACGATAGAATCCTCGTAACCCATGCTGATTCCACAATGCTTTTCCTTCCTGCCAAAATGACTTGTTCTGACGAGACCCCCCGACTGGTGCGGTCTGCATACGCGATTTGACCGTATCGGCCGGGAAGAACAAAAAGTTGTAAGACATGCCAGCGGATGCGCCAGCGACAGCTTGTTGCCACAAAGGGAGGGCCTCAGTAGCCAACAAATCTTTCTCCATTTGCGATGTGGCAGATTTCTCATTCAGGAGGTGGAACATCTTCGTTGTAGTCTCTTTGGAACCGAACCAGGCTGCGCAGCCACCGGATTCTCGAAGAAACGTACCCATCTGGCCATGCCAGAAACCTCTGACGCCTTCATGTTTGTACACATCTCGGATGACGGACATGACGCTAGGGGTCTTGGGTGGCGCTCCGTCTTTGCTTGTAGGCACTTGGATTTTGCATTTTACAAGTTCGATCGGCGTGAGGACGAACGAGGTAAAAGCCCCTGCGAATGCGCCCGTGAACCACAAAGCGGAAAGCGGCAGTACTCGGTCCTGCGACAAATATCCCGATGCGTATACGACCTCGCGACCTATGCGCTCGAAGAAGAAAAGGCTGCTCGTCTCGGCGGCGGCCCCAAAAAGCGGTGCACTGATTCCACGATACAACCCCAAAAAGCCATCGGCTTTGATCGACTGTCGGAAGCAATCGAGTGGACCTGTATAACGAAGGGGGAGATGGTCGGGTTGAGACTGTAGTCTGACCTTGACGGTGTCGAAAGGGTATTCGATATATTTGCCCACGATACCAGCAACCTAGCACGGTTAGGGAGATGCTTAGAAGTAACCCGTCATGAGCTGGGTGACTTACAGATCCGTAAATAATATCCTCTATAGATTCCTTTGCAGCGGATCGTCCTTTAACAGGATTTTGCGAGGGTTTCGCCGCCATATTCTGTACTTCGGTGGTTGCCATGTTGCCAGCGCAGAGGTCAGAGGTCTGAGAGGTGGGGAAGGGTGCGACCACAGATCAGTGTAGCTAGGAAGGGCAAGACAACCGGCGGGAGGTTTGACGAGCAGCGACGAAACCCAAGCCAAGCTAATGCTAGAACATTTCGACAATTATTTCAGGTTCGTAGATTCGAAGGTGGGCGTGCCTTGACGAAGTGGACCTAGTCAAGGTTGGCGGCAGTTTTTATTATAAACGCGCCGACAAAGTCACCGCTCGTCTCTTAAGTGGATGCGAATGGCAATATAAGTGCGGCATGTATCGGAGCCATCTCGATGCCCACGTGAGGACAAGAGGAGAAAAGAGAAGGAAAAAGTGGGCGAAATAGAATAAAATCAACTGCCTAATTGAAAGTCGTTGAGTACGACGCGTGGAGGCCTCCAGACTCCAACAGATTCTCGTTCGGTGGCCAGCAACGTCGTATGCAGTTGGATAGATGTATATAAAAACAAAATGTTCACGATACCGACATGCAGTTGGGGACGAAAAGACTTCTGCCCCTCTCACCTTGAATTATGCGGATCAAGTACCTGATAAGCGAAGGTGTTGCACATGCAAAAGCTTGTTTTAGGCTTAGGTCCCAGTGTCCAGAGGGGCCAAAGGGGTTCAAGCTGCCCTGCAAATTTTTGATTAGCTGGCTTAGTGTGGGGGAGGGGTAAGTATTTCTTGTACCTGATGTTAACCAGTGACGAAGACGAGAGCTTTTATACTTGGGGTAATGGATCATGATTGTGACTGATGACTGACTTTACAATAATACTATGAGTTAACCTACATATGCCTCTCTACCTCATTCTACCCCTTTAAATTTAGTGTGAGCCCGAAAGGATCTATACCTACATGTAGTGTTCTATACCTGCTCATTACTCCTTCATGCTACTGTCACATCATGGCAAAAGACAAAAAGAGTAAAGATACCAAAAAGGCAAAGCTCGCCGAGAAGAAGCAGAAACAAGAGAAGAAGGCCCAAAAGAAGGAGAAAATCAAGGCTGCCAAAGTTGACGAAAGTGATGCTGAGGACGTGGATCTAGATGCAGTTCTTGCCGAGTACAAGAAGGCTCAGGAAGAGTTTGTCAAAGTCACAGAGACGGTTTCTGAAGCACCTCCTAAGCCCAGGTCATCCTCAACCTTCTTAGCCTCTCCGTCCAACAGCAACCAGCTTTTGCTCTTTGGTGGAGAGACTTGGAATGGTGCCCTTGCGAGCTTTTACAATGATCTCAACATCTATTATACAGATAGAGATGAATGGCACTGCGTAACCTCGCCTAATGCACCTCTCCCACGTTCGGGCCATGCTTGGTGTAGAGGAGGGAACCAGAAAGACTCAATCTTCTTGTTTGGTGGCGAATTCAGCAGGTTTGTGATATAGCGTTACCTTGTCTAGCAGACAATGCTATTAAACCCCATATACTAACCTATGAACTACTCATATAGTCCTAAGCAAGGTACCTTCTATCATTATAATGACTTTTGGCGTCTTGAGCCGAGTAGTCGAGAATGGTCTCGCATAGAGATGAAGGGGAAGACTCCACCAGCAAGGAGCGGGCACCGCATGACTTACTACAAGAATTACATTATCCTCTTTGGTGGTGCGTATTGGACCTCGTAATATGGTTATAGCACTATACTAACACTAAGTTCAAGGATTTCAAGATACTTCAAACCAGACAAAGTACCTGAACGATCTCTGGCTCTATGACACCCAGGTAGATAAAATTTGCCTCACATATCCTTCTTAGGGAGCTCTATATTTACCACTCCATCTAGAACTTCTTCTGGCATAACCCCACACTCCCGCCAGCACAGCTGAAGCCGGACGCCAGATCGTCCTTTACTTTCTTGCCTCATGAGCAGGGTGCCGTGTTATTCGGTGGCTACTCTAGAGTTAAGGCAATTGTATCTGCAAACAAGTCAGCCAAGGGTGTGTCACAGGGGCAGAGGAATATTATGAAGCCTATGGTTCACGAAGATTGCTTCTTTCTACGGATTACGCAGCCTCCCGCAGACTCGCCGCCAAACACGCCTCCAAATGTAAGATGGGAAAAGCGGAAGAAGCCAGCGAATACCCCTAGTCCTTCCCGAGCTGGAGCAACTATGACATACCACAAGGGTCGAGGAATTCTCTTTGGCGGTGTTCATGATGTTGAGCAAAGTGAAGAAGGCATGGAAAGTGAATTCTTCAACCTGTTATATGCATGGAATATCGAGAGGAACAGATTTTTCCCATTGACTCTCCGCAAGTCTAGGGTTCAAAAGAAAGCTCCCCAGTCAGAACAGAGAGTCAATCGGCGCGGCAGGGCCCAAGCAAATGAAGAGGAACTGCTGAAGCAGCTCGCAGCTCTACAGGCTGGATCGTCTGTAGAGGACGCAGATGCCATGGAAATCGACCTCAAGTCTGGGCAAGGACCCGAAGAGCCAGAAAAGCCAGCGCGAGAGATGCCCGTGTCTATGGAGTTACCACACCCACGATTTAATGCGCAGATGGCAGTACAGGACGACATCTTGTACATCTACGGCGGCACGTATGAGGCGAAAGATCGAGAATATACCTTTGATGATTTATATTCTATTGATCTTGGCAAGATGGACGGATGCCAACAAATATTCAAGAGAGAGGACGATACTTGGGTGGTAAGTGTTCCTTCTGTCATTTGCTGCCGCCTATTTATGGTCGGCTATTGGTGGTGTTGACTTCATCCGTATGATTCTAATATCGAAATTATAGGGTTCCGACGACGAAGATGATGAAGAGGAAGAGGAAGACGAGGACGAGGACGAGGATGAAGATGAAGAGGGCGATATCGAAATACCTGACGAAGAACCCGAAGGCTTAATGTCCCCAAGTAAACGCAAGAAGAAGCAGGTGGATGAGATATCACTCGCTGATACAGCGTCTACTGTGGATTCCTCAATAGGGGATGATGAACCGGAAGCCGACACAGCAGCAACTTCGGTTGCTGATGATGGATTACCACACCCACGGGTATAGCTCTCTCCCGGTCCCCTATTTGATGATGCAAGCACTGACGTCTTATAGCCTTTCGAATCCAGACGAGAATTCTTCGTGCGGACTTCCAACGAATGGCAGGAGATCCTTATGACCAGCTTGAGATGGAAAGGTATCCAACCTGAGAGCTTAACAGTCAAGGAGATCAAGACGAAGGCATTTGAGCTCAGCGAAGAGAAGTGGTGGGACTGCCGTGAGGAGATCACAGCCTTGGAGGACGAGCAGGAAGCAGCTGGTATTGGCGAAGTCGTCTCCTTAGCCGATAAAGGTGATACAGGGGCTGGCGGCGCTGGACGAAGGCGCTGAGTCTTGCTATAAGACGGAAACCCCTAATACGATTATAAGGCAATGGGGGCGGGTATAAAGCCCAGCTTATAGACCCAGGTACCAGGTAAATCATATAAGTATAAGGAATTGGGGTCATAAGTACCTAGATTGCATAAACATAAAGTGAAACTTGTCTACAGCGTGAGGGCATTCAGAATATCGAGCGTGAGGGTGAGATCAAGATCGTACCTCATAAGGGGGCAAGATAAGCTTCTTTAACGGTGTAGTTTTAGGGCATGACAGGATATATGGCGGGAGTTATAGCGCGTTCCCCCTCTGTAGCGCCGATCTTAAAACCCCCTACAACGGTACATACGTCACCTAAGCCTTGGGTACAATGCATCTAAAGTTGCTGGAAAATCGATTGCACTTCACTTTGCCATCTCTCCCACCTCTCTTTTGACGCGTTCGAGTCATTATCTGCGCCATAACTCATTTCATTCCGTGATTTATACAATAACCGTCGATGTTGATGTCACAATGCCCCTCGGATTCGAGAGGATCAATGTGAAGAAATCACAGCCAAATGAACGCATTGTCTTCATCAAGCCCTTAGAGGGCCCAGATAAAGCAATTGCCCAGATGTTCTTGGAGCGGATTGCGGCTCAATGTTGTAAGCACCCACCGGATTTGATATTGACTAGACTTCATACCAAAGACGATTAAATTCATTTGCTGACCTGTGCTAGTACCGGTTATGAGAGAAAACCACATCTTAGTCACGTCTCTAGAGGAATACGAACCGAATAGGGAATTTGTCGGCCGCAACTTCAACGCAGGCGAAGTCGTACAGCTAGTGTTGAAGTCACCCTCTACTGGACAATGGCTACCATTCAACTACGTCCAAATGGTTATGATGCATGAGTATATCTCTTCTGCAGTTATACTATAGGTAATTCAAATGCTGACGAGCTGTTTAACTAGGCTAGCACATTGCAAGCAGATGAATCATAGTAAAGCATTTTGGGCTGTCAGAAACCAATACGCTGATCAGATGAGGACTCTGTGGTCCCGCAGCTACACCGGCGAGGGTATATGGGGAAGAGGTTCCATCCTAGAGACTGGGGAGTTCGATAAGAACACAATACAATCCGACAAGGATCTACCGGAACATCTATGCGGAGGAACTTACCGCTCGAGCCGGCGGAAGCGTAAAACTAAGAAGCAACTCTCATATCAAGAGAGAAAGCAACGCCGAATATTGAAGAAATTCGGTGCGAATGGGGTTCCCCTCGGCGAGGACGAGCAAGTCAAGGTAGAACTAGAAAAGGGGAAGAAAACTCAGGCAAAACCACGCGTGGCAGGGAGCAAGCGAGGGCGAGAACTTAGAGCGGCTGCAGCTCTAGCCCGGTTCGACCAACATAAGAAAGCAGAAGAAGAATCGAAGAAACGTCTAGATATTACCGACGACGACGACGAAACGCAGAGCGATACTGAATCTGATACTGCCAGCGACGGTGAGGTCGAAGCTACGACGGACATCAACGGCAAACGGCTTATCGACACCAAGGGCCACAACCTTATAAAGGTGTGCGAGGATGAGAATCCCAAGGATGAGGACGCGCAGAACGAGCTTAGGGAGCTCTTTCAATCTACGATTAAGTGGAAGCCAGTGAAGCGTGAGCCGACAGACTCGACAGCTTCCAGAGCCTTGACAGCATTGTCAGACTCGACGAAAACCAAACCCCAAAGGGCACGACTAGTAGATCGGCACGGCAGTGAGGAAGAGTCGAAGAATACCATCAAGAAGTCTCCATCTTTAGAATCGAGTGGGGACACCATGCTAGTCAAGGACACTACCGCTACCAATTTAGCTAAGGGCGTCTGCCCTTTGTGTTCGTTTGATAGTGGCCCGAAAGCTACTACCTGCGACATCTGCTCTCATGTCTTGGACCCCAGCAAGGTAGCAAATACTTGGAAGTGCAAGAGGCCCTCTTGTAAAGAAAGTCTGTATTTAAATGCTGGTGACTCGGGTACCTGTGGAGTCTGTGGTGAGCGAAAAGGGACGTAACACCGAAAGGTACCTGTATAATATAGGCCAGGTTTATCTAGGGGACATTCTTCCAGGCTGTCTTGTATCACACAAAGACATGTTCTTCATAGAGCAACTAGGCCATTCGACCAATGCTGAGCTTCTTAGTTAAAACAAGGTGTATATCTCCAGTTCCTCTCAGCTTACGTCGTCCAATTGTTTTCTGCCTACTGCGTTGTTACGTGTGTCGCTGCGTAAGTATCATGGCAACTCTGATGGATTAGTCTAGCAACCTTCCGATATTAGGTAGGACATGCTGACTCCTTGAAAAGGCAAGAGAAATCCGGACTGGTCGGTGATTGCGCGGTTTCAGACGTTGAAACAAACGTAGACGTCCAGTGGCTCGATCAGCTCGACTGCTCGATCAGTGTCTTCTATATGAAGCCGCTAAGTCCGGCGGCCCCCCCGGATTGAGCAGCCACTACGGTTTCATGTTCCTGGGCCCCCACCAGCATCGTGGACCTCTCGCATCTTCCCTTGGTGCTTCGAAGGAGGAGCGGCACGGGGAATCCGTCGATATGATCATCAATGATTAGCCGGAAGGTGAGGGGATCTCCCGCTTTTCTCTCCCTGGCCGAGTATAGAGAAGAACATCAGACGAAGTCGTCACGATGTCATCTTAAAAGGGTTTGTATATCTTCCGACGGCATTGAATGTGAGACGGGACCTAGATTATGTATTTTCCTTACCTCCCAGTGGAAAACAATAATATCTGACACTCATAATACGCGCTTTCATTAGCAGTGCTACGCCCTTCTATTTCGAAAACGACCAAGCCGCATGGTATGGTCTTGTCTACGCCTGACTTTCTTCAAGGGAGCTCGTCGCAGGTTGATCGACAAGCCGCCAGTTCGGCCTTGGCTGCTGGGGGCCCAGGGTTCTCCGCTATCCGCCCAGGTACCAAGCAAGGGTCGCTTTGCTGGGATTTAGGAATAGTTACATTGCGCAAGGGCCTCTTAGCCTCTGCCCATTAATGCCTGGGGTCGTCGATCCTGTAACCCATCGTCCCATCTCTTTTAAGGTCTTGCCGTCCCAACTCCTTTTCTACTAATTTTTACTTCTATATTGTCAATCTACTGCTGAGCTCACCGTCGATCCTTACCAAGCGTTTATTTCTTTCTTTTCGAGCAGAAGTGCAGGTCACCATTCATTTTTCAAAGCCCTAGACTAGACGTCTATTTTCAACCTTCACTTCGACTCTCCTTTTACCCCTTGTTTCAGAAACCACAGCTCTCTTCGTCGTCGTAGAAGTTCTCGAACAATTACAACAGCGGCAACAGCAACAACAACAACAACGCCAATATGCATTCGTCAACTCTCCTCAGCTCCATTCTTCTCGTCGCCAGCGCGAGCCTCTCCTTCGCCACGCCGGTATGGCCGCACTTCTCGATAGAAAACGAGCACCTGGAGGTGCTCGCCATACGAGCCTCGACGAGCGTGAACGCGGCAGCGGTCTCGGACGTGACCTGCATTGACCGGAACGTGTAAGAACTTTCCCCTCATCCCCCCAAGATATATCTACATACCTGGTAGTGTACGCCTTAGCAAGAACACCAACTAAACCTCGAACGTTAGGAACATCGTGTTCCACGACCAGAACGTGGCGGAGCTCGGCATCTGCGGGGGCATCGCGGGATCGATAACCAAGTGCCAGGGGTCGCCCGCGAGCACCGTCGGCCAGTCCGGGAGCGCCAAGTTCTCGCTGCAGGCCGCGACCGCCGGCGCCACCATCAACATCTCCAAGGGCCGCTGGGAGCAGTGCGTCCGGGCCGCGAGGGCCGTCTGCCCGACCGGCAGCCTGTCCGGGACGTGTGCCGGAGGTGCTTCGACGGGTGATGTAGAATTCACCCTCGACTCGCCGTAAAGCAAGCCTCAGCCCCTTTTGCTTCGTGACATAATGGAAAGCATCAGATCACGAACAATTTCCTCTTGCTAGAGTTTGGGAAACGGGAGCTTCGGCGCACATGTACACGTATGAGTCTTGGATACCTTGACAGACTTCAAGACTCAGGGGGGGCGTTTTTGGTTAGGCATGGTGTTGGCGAATTGCTTTAAGCCGGGTGTTGACGAACCTGTACAAAATAGAAAACAACATGGCCTTTTTCCCCCCAGCTGATCTGGAATAGACGAGAAAAGCAAATTGAAGTCCTGTATATATGTATACTTCTCTAGAGCAAACGACCTTGGGACCTTGGGATTTTGATTTCTGAAAATTTCCGTAATTGGGGTATCTTTTTCGTGAACCTTTTCCGCTTATGTATGAGCTCTTAAGCATGAAACCCCCCTTTTTATTACAACTTTGACGCCCGAACTCCGTTGCTATGATTGATGGTCCTGACAACTTTACTTCCCCTTCCGTCGGTCTCCCTTCCATTCCTCTCTAAACCACGACGTAAGACACCACTATCATTCCTCCGGGCATTCATTCCTTCATCGTATCCACCATCGCCTTAGAGACCGTACCGCGTGACGCACTCCTCGCGGTGCGTCTCGAGGCAGTCCAGCGCGCACACGCGCACGCCGCACTTCATGCACCGGACGCGGCCCCAGTAGCCGCAGACCTCGCAGAACGCGCGCGCCGGGTACCGCTTGTTGTTGTCGCCGTCGTTATTAATCCAGCGTCCGCGCGCCTCGGCGTAGGTCAGCGGCGGCGCCTGGAACAGCGCGCGCAGCTCCGCGTCGGTCGGCGGCGGCGGCACGCGCGAGGTCAGCAGCGGGTCGCCGTCGCGCTCGTGGAGGGGCGGGTATCCCGGACGCGAATAGGGGGCTAGGATCTCGCTTCTATTATTATTGGTAGAGTCGTTGCTGTCCGGCGGCGGCGCCTGTTCGTTTTCCGTGGCGGTAGCATCGAGCATCTCCACGTCGGCGTCTTCCTGCTTAACCAAGGGCGTGGCTTTGGATATCGAGGCCGACCGCGAGGAGGACCGGGCCTTCTTTTTATTCTTCTGCGGCTGCTCTTTTTCTTTTTCTCCTCCTCGCAACGCTCGGCTCGGTCTAGCATTGCCGCCCGACTTGTCCGTTTGCGTAGTCGTAGCAGCAGTAGAGGCGGTGGGCACGGGGGCGAGCCTGTCCTGGGGGGGCAGGGCGTGGAAGTCGTCGAGGTGGTTGGCGAAGGTCTTCTGGGACTGGAGGATCTTGCGGACGTTGGGGGTGTGCTTCTTGACGCCCTTGTTGTCGCGGCGGGCGGAGGCGGGGATGGGGATGCCGGCGTCGCGGTGGTAGTTGTCGCGGTCGAGGGCCTCGATCTCGCGACGCAGCTTGGCCTCCTGCCGGGCGTCGGCGTCGGCGTAGAGCGCGCTGGTGCTGGCGCCTCCTCCCTGGTTGCGCGCCGCGCGTTTGCGGTTCCCGGGCTGCAGCGACGTAGCAGCCGCGGCTAGGCTAGGGGCCGTGTCCGGCACGTAGGCCCAGCCGGGAGCGTTGGTTTTCCTGGCGGCTGCGAGCTCTATCACCCCGAAGTTATTCATGTCTGCTGAGTTTGGACGGAGAGAATGGGAAACTTTTGTTGGACCCTCTGCAACCGACCTATGACGGAGGCTTTTCAAGCTAACGCTGCGGGGTCCACTTAGTTTAGCTTTGATTATGTAATTTAGTTACATTTGTCAAACCTCACGCTTCATCTTACTCATCTACACACATGTTCCTTCTTAAGACTTAACTTATCCTTTCAACATTACGATACTATTCAGAAAAGGAAATAATCGAATTTACTTAACTATGCTATCAAAAGATAATCTAGGACCTCGACGTGCGAAGATAGGTACATTAGGTACAAATGCTAGGATTACCTACAGGCATGCGTCGGCGCCTACATGTAGTGTAGGTAGGTTTCGTAAGGCTAGGTACAACATGGGCGAGCTCTATGAGATGTTGTTCTTGCTAACAATTATATAAATTGCTACTGTGTAGGTATGTGGTAAACTCCGGGGCGGAAACTTTATGTATACCTACCTAGAAATGCATGTTAGGTATCCATACATCACCATATTATCACTTACTTCATACAGAACACTCTCCTCCTTAGACATCTCATGATCAAATCACGGTTAACCCAAAGGTATACTCTAGGTGGATAGATACATCTAACAATACCTCCACGTGGCGACATTGGGCAGGTCCAGATCTAGGCGACTGGGGAGGGGTGCTTGACTAGAGGTCAGGAAGATTTCTCAAAATCAACTTACTAATGATCGCTCTCCCGTGTTGGTCCTATGGTGATAAGAGGGTGTTTTGTATAAGAGCCTCGTCTTAACCGTATTTCGCCTTATTAACCCGTCGAGTCGACTCTATTTCTAACTATCAAATATACGAGTTGAGTTCACATACGTAATAACGTCATAGTTACGTAGACACCATGAGTCCCTTCTCAACCCAGTTCTCTCTATCTCTAGAGCTCACAAGCCTTGTGCCCGTCATTTTGAATCAGGCCCAGGCTGGTATCACTTGGCTCGCCCGCGAATTACGAAATTCGGGATCCGACATAGTTGTGGAAGAAGACCTCGCTCAGCTTTTCGGGCGATGCTATATAACGCCGAACATGTCCAGGACATTTCGCGCTGTCGTTGGCCAGAGCAACAATGTCTCAACATTAGCCGCTGGGCTTGCGCTGTTCAGTGGTCCGGGACCAACTGTAAAACGAGCCTTGACAGAGCCGGCAGGGAATCCATACTTTTGTATGGTAGTACAATGTAAGGCACTTCGTCTACTATCTTGCGACCCGAAAGCCCAAGCAGCAGATGTAGTGAATTAGCATGGAAACTAATAATTCCAAGGCTCCCTTTTGAGTGCTACTCACAATGCGACTGGCCTTGCAGGCGCTTTAGCTCGGGCTTTCGGAAGAGAGCAAGACGGAGCACCTGAAGGTCATCAGACCCGTGGCTTATTAAGTGCCGAAAGCACCCGTACAACGCTGGTTGCAATCGAAGATCAGACCGCGCAGTTTAACTGGCGGACTACGCTTCTGGCAATAGCTTATAAGCTCGAATTAGAGCGTCCAACCGAACTGATGTATGCTATTTTGGTACCATTTTCTTTTCTGTGTGCTAACACTCGCAGCCACGAAACGATACCAAGCACCATCCTTGAAGGCCTCATAGTCATGTTAGCATCAGCGCAGCGATTTCCAGAAGAACGCATACTCTTGATTGAGACAGACCGGGCGTCATGCGTACTAGTTGCGTGGGCTCACCATGTCCTTGGTATGTCTGTCTTGGTCCGTCGTGTTGTTAACGGGCAGAAGAAAACAGACATATTTGGCAACGAACCAGAGCAAGTCATCATTGACTTAGACCCAAAGTGGCACAACCATTCTTCAGCCATCCTTATGTCTAGTGACGGGTCCCAGTTGTTCAAGCTTAGTGTAGAGCCTGATGGGGAGTATATTGACAGTACTTACCGAGCTCCCGCCAAAGGCTTAGGTGCAAGACATTTGCAACGTGAACTCCGCGGGCTAGATGGTGGTAAGGGGAAGCTGGGGAGAGAAGGGATGCTGTTATCCGCAGCAATTGCTTCCGAGTTCTGCAATCAGCTGCGCATTGGAGTTGGAACGTCACCAAAAATCAGCGAAACAGAGGATCTCATACCTTACAAAGTTCCCAAAAGTGATCTCTATGAAGCTACACGGTTCCTATTCAATATGGACAGCATCTCAGTTGAAGATGTTCAGTGCATCGAATCATATGCCGACTTGCTTCACGGAACCACTCTGTTAGACACGGAGATGGGAGATATGCCAAGCACGATGCCTGCCATACTGAAAGATATCGATATAGTTGAGTCGAGCTGGAAAAGGTTGTGTAATGCCTGCTTCGAGGTCAGCATGTTTATATATGCATTTGCACACGTCACTAACCTAGAGCAATGCGATGAACTCGTCATTGTCGAAAACAGACACATGCCGCCATTCCGAGGAAAGCTATCATGGTGGAGAATAGGTTCTCCCATGGCCGTAACTGTTCATGACTGCTTTAAGATCATAAGCCAACTGATGACTGGGGAAATGAACTTAGATTTTACGCGGACGAGTCTCGTTTGTAAAGGTGGTTGGAGTGTCTTCTTATCTTCAATAACGGAGTCCGATCCTAGCCTTGTTCGTAAGTGACCTAAGGTTATGATATAGTAAAGGATAACTTGCTAATTAGTTATAGGAAAAGGAGCCGTATCAGTACTCAAAGGTGTCCCGTGTCGGGGTGGTGTATGCAAGCACCGCATCTTAGATGATGAACGACCGAGTGCAAACCACGTCCCAAATTTAAGTGTGCGCAGCGGACCCGGTTCTCAACTATCGCCGGTCTGCTTGGATGCAATTTCGCTGGGAAAGACGTACGTTGGCGAGAGAGGTGACAGCTTCCTTGTGACTTTTCGCTATCTAGAGGAAACAGGCAACGTGATAACTCTCGTGCGGCGAACTGGGTTTTCGGAGCTGAGTTCCTCCCTGTGGCTCTCGCAAAACACGACGAAATGCGTACATGTATACAGCGAGCGAGACACGATGGTGCTACCCCCCAGCTGTCAAACAATTTCCGGGTTAGTCGATTTCGGTCGGTTGCCGTCCAAGGGACGGGTTTTCATATACCAGACATCAGGGAACAAGCACGCTCGCTGGAGAGCTTTGATAAGCATTGCATCCGCTACCCATCCCACGGATATGGGAGGGAACTTCTTACCCTATCATCCAGCGTTGCTTAAAACAGATGACACATGCCTCCCGTGTGCGGTGGGTGAAGCTCTATCCTATCCTATGGCTCCCTGTTTCCTGATATTGTAGAGTGGTTGCTTGTTTAGGTATCTAACGATCTCATTTCTTATGGCATCTTTCAGTGAAAATTTATAAACCAACCTAAGCTTTGAGAAGTACAACTTGGGAAAAGTCGCTGTCTATTATGGCACGATTTTGTGGCTTTACCTATGACTCTAAGTATCAATAGGGATGACCTCTCGTGACCATGCTGAATGCTTAGTTTTTTTTTTTATTTTTTTTTTATTTTTTTTTAGTTCACTCGAGTTTATCACTACAGCATGTAGACTACACCTATACTAAGAAAGCCTAGGTGGCTTCACTACTCGTCAAGTTTATCCGCCGCCTCCTCCCAATCCTCTTCAACAGGCTGCTGCTCGACCTTCTTCTTCGGTTCTTTCCGGAGAGCGACGAAGTTGCTACGCAGCGGCACCGACAGGACCGCCGGACCGGCCGCCGGCTTCGGCCGAGCAGCGGACCGACCGACCACGGCGCTCCAGCCCCCTTCGCCCTGTCCCTGGGCGTCCTTCTCGCTCCGCAGCACGTTCAACGAGTCGTCGACGTGACACAGGAACACGCCCTCGCAAATACCCGCGCGCTTTACCGTACGTGAGAGGGTGGACTTGAGGGCCGTCAGGGAGGACTCGAGAATTTGCGGCGTCCACGCGCCCGAACCCTTGATGACGACTTCGTCCGAAGGCAGAAAGCTCGTATGGAACTTTACGCTCGGATAGGCCGCGTACTCTCGCTGCAGGGCAAAATCGAGTTCTTCAACCGTCAACCCAAACCGCGGCGCGGACAATAGCAGCGCGTTATAGGGTAGCGTCGCAGCAGCGTCGCCACCATCTAGTGCTGGTGGTTGCGCTGGGGGAGCTTGCTGTGCCTTAATTTTCAAACATTGCCCGACTGTCTTCATTGGCGCTGCTACGAATCGCGGGGTCTTGAAGAGGCAGACGTGGCGATGAGGCTCTGGGTCGGCACTCTCGCTGTCGAACCCGAAATCATCAGCCAACGAGTGAAGAAAGGCTCGCTGCTGGGACTTCATTGGTTTGAATCTGAGAAATTTCTGGGTGGGGTCTGAGGCGAAGACACGATATTCTCTTTCGTAAGTCTGGGAAAATTGGACACTGTCTCTATAGAGCTTGAGCGTGGTGTCTGAGTATGGGACATGATCATCCGTATGAGTTTGAGGGTCGATGTTGAGCGCATCGGCCAGACGTGCATTACGCTGCAAGCGGAGGCATTCTTCGTCGCATTTGAGCGTTTCCCGCTGAGGCGATGGATTTCCTTTGCTGGCCATGCATTTGACTTCCTGCTTTCTGCGTTGACAGTCGCAAGTGATAAATGATTTTGCTTGACAAGGCTTGTCCTCCTTGCAAGGATACGGAGCGTGGCATTGTTCAGCATCCAAATGTCCACAACTTCGTGTCTTCCCGCAGGGTTGCTTGCATCGAGATCCTATGGTATCGGCATCTTCGCATTCACCCGGCCGGTGGCACGTCTTCGTACACGTATGAGTACCGCATCTGAGCTTCTGACCACAGGGCAAGCCGCAATGCGGTTCTTCAAACCAGCAAGGTTGGTTCCTGAGAGATTTCTTGCCACAGACGCATCGCTTTTCGACGAGAAACGGGCACTTTGGACACGGCTCGCTATCAGTGTGACAACTGTGAGATACCTGAGGGTGTCCACATGACCGAGGTCTTGTACAGTCGAAGCGACATTCCGGAGGTTGAGTACCACAGGGCTGTGGTGGTTGAAGGACCGTTCGGCCGCAGTTGCAACTGATTTCCTCGAATATAGCTTCGGGGCAAGAAGGGCAGGGCCCTTTATGGCACATTTGCTGACATTGGTGTTTTCCGCATTTCAAGTCTCGTCCGCAGGGGCGGGTACAAATATGTTCCGCTTCTACTTCGTCGTGTGTGGGACCAGCATGCCTATTCTTCCGTTTTGCTGCCACTCGCTCCATCGCTTTCTTTTCGCCTGGGCAGCAATGTTCACCATGCTCATGTCTTCCACAGTTGAGTTGAGCACGGCAAATTCTCATACATTCGGGTATCGCAACCGTGCCTTGGTGGCAAAGTGAGGTCGCCTTCGTCCTTCCGCATCGGCAACTGATCGCCATCACTTGCGTACATGGCGCGCATGAACCTGAGTGACAGACGTCCTGGCAGAGATGGCCGCATGACAATAATTTGTTGCATATCTTTCTGCAGTTGGGAATTGGATCTTCGCAACTCTGTCTGGGCTGATCTAAGATGTCTGTCAATGGCGTTTTGCCACACGGGCAGTGAGTTATTAAATCAGGGGAAAATGGGCAATGAGCCGCATTTTCGTCCTGGGAATGGCATCCCTTTTTGCAACTGTGTTTCCCACAGTCGAATAATCTATCACAGATAGCCTCGCAAGAAAAGGAGCCCCAGTACCAATTCTCGGGGATATCGTTATTCTCCAGCAAGTCGCCTTCCACGTTAACTTGGCCGTAATTATGTGACTCGATTTTATCGCCACGGTGCTCGCAAGGGATTTCCTTGGATTCTCGGCCACAGTAGCAGATAGAGAAGACAGGGACCTCACAGCTCCCACAGAGACCCGAATGGCATTCCTTTTGGCATTCGTGCTCTCCGCATGGTAAAAGGTCACCGCAAACCTCGTGGCAACTCCACCCGTGGGTGTAATCTGTTTCGCCGCAGCGCTTGGTAGATGTATGTTTACCGCAGAAACAGGGCTGACTCGGCCCCATCTGAAGACACGGGGGGCAAGGCCCGGCGTGGCACTCAAGAGGACACGGGTGCGGGCAGGTCGCTTTAGGTTTTGAGCATGTTTGTCCGCAACTATGGGGGCTGAGTCCTGGTATCGATTTGGGGCCGATCTCTTTACCACACCAACAATGATAAGTAGAAGGCTCATCGGTCATGGGAGAGTTACAGCCCGGACACCTCCAGTTGGATTGCTGCTGGTCAACGTTTCTAGTCCGATTAGAGTACCACTTATTCACACAGCTCATGTGGGTTACAGTCCAACATATAGAGCATGACCAAACTTTGGAATTTCGCAGGACTTCATTGGTGCATATAACGCACTCATACTGCCCGTTGCTGATGTCTTCGTGGATTCTGGTGGGAAGGTCTTCAGCAGTGGACTTCGACGCCCTCCGACCAGCATTTACCTTGGGCTGCGGCCTTATGGCACTGTTGGTGCTATGTTCGGCTAGGGGTTGACCTGGTACGAATGCTGGTGCGCCAATATTTAGGCCTGCTGGCGTCCTCGAATCGGACTCTTCGATTTCCGTGCCAGTTGTAAGATGGCCACCGAAGGTTCGCGGCCTACCCAGCATGGCTCTCTGACTGCCTTCATTGCCTCCCCTTCTTGAACCCCTAGGACCCCTCCGCCCTCTTCCGCTCCGACTTTCGGAAGGCGTCCCAGCCGAAGCCGTAGGTGTCGGGGAATCTGCTAGTGGTACTTGGCGCCTTTCGGCGTCCTGTTGGCCACGCTGCCGTCGACTTCCACGACCTCCACGGTTCCCAAAAGATCTCCCTCCACGAGGCTGACGGCTACGGCTTCTTGGATTTGACGGTGTCTCCGAAACCTGTGAGTCCGCCATAATTATCACGTCCTGAGGCCACAGGGCAGATTCGTATGCGGAAGTCAAAGCCAGAACTAGCAGGTAAACAGGGTACGACTAGGCTGTTTTCGTGATGCGCTTTTTGAAATACAGCGACTTCAGATGTAGGTAGAAAAAAAAATAGTAGGCCGATGCAAACGGAAGCAAACTTGACTTTACACGGCAAAATCAGAAAGGCAGGAGTTAGGTACCTAGAAATTCAATTATGAAAAACAAATTCAGAGGCAATTATCCGTGTATTTGAGGGGACTAGTTGGCCACACTCTGTTGTAATGGATTTCACGATTTCACGATGTCAACTGTGGCGATGAGTCGATGAGAATATTCATGCAAGGCTGTGAGTCAACGTAGAAAAAAACGGGCCACTAATCTGACTGATGGCAATGTCATAGGCGACACAGGGCTTTCAGGGCAGATTTCCCCACAGCAAGGGCTAACACCTTGTAGATCGTAGGGCAATGAGGCGCTATCTGTTAGGGCTAGGTGATATCGAGTTCTAGGCTGCTGGGTAGTCCTGGTAGTAAGGGTACACACGGACCACTCTGACCATGGAGAAATGCCTATTCTACTAGCGCGCGGGAACGACCGTTAGGCATCTCTTTTTATCATCCAACCAATGATAAAATAGATCGGCGAACATTTTCTGTTCCGCCCGATAGTGACTCTTCTCTTCGGGCCCTGTCTACAACTTGCAGATTTTCAATATCCGAAATGAATCATACACAATCATATATTGCTCTACTTATCTTTCTGCCCTTTTCAAGCTAACTACAGTCTATCCCCGGCTTTCTTTGGGTGTAAGAAAACTACCCACCTAATGATCAGTCGTCTTTTCGGACTGAAAGCCTGAAAACTTGAACACTCAAGAAACATTTCGGTCCTATTCAGCAAATAACTGAGAGACATGATTGTCAGCCCACCACTCGCCGCAACCATCATAAGAACGCCATTCGGGTGGCTGTCAGTCATGGGGCAGTGCGTATATCGCTTAAGCATCTCTGTTCATCTACATGCAGATTGGCGTCGGCTTCAACACCAGTCACTCGTCACGTGCCTACAGTGGCGCTGTTAGTATCAACTCATTTCTCAGCTAATGCAGATACTTCCATCGTCATCACCTGCCTACGCTACGCATCCTGTAGGCTGTAGGTGGTTAGGGTGGTCTATAGCCTACTACGATACGATGTACGCTTCGAAACATGAAGGCAAATGACGCTTCGAGGATTATGGAAGGTGCCACAACCCGCCCTTCATTTCGATTTTCGATTCAACTTGGATTGGCTCCAAGTTGATATTTTGCATATCTCTATCTCGATGATGATATGCTCGGCCTAGAAGATTGAGGCATACGTCACGGTCCATTGGCCAACAAGGCTTCACTATCTCTAAGGCAAGACCACGCGAATTAGACGCACAGCCCCTAATCATGGATCACCTACCTGCATTGTAAATCTAACCGGCGGCTCGGTTTCCTAGCTGCCTGGGAGCTTTCTATTAGAGTGAGACATAACGGCACGGCAGCCATAACGGGTGTCAAATCAAAGCTGGAGTCGTGCGATCGTCAGGTCTACCTACCCTCCAGGTAGTAAAAAGGTGCATTTGATGCAAGCTAATTCTGCATGCCTCCACGTATCTGCAAGATAGACTAGCCGCTGGTACGATGGCGCTCTCCACGGTAAGCCTTTTCCAGAAAATCTCTCGTCGTCATTTGCTCTAGGCGTATCTCTCCTTCGCAGAAAAACGCCTTCCCAAGCTACCTAGGTACGCTCGGCGCCCGAGTAGGCGTTGCAGTGTTTGGCGGCCGATGCATGCGTTGGTCTTACGAAGTCATATTTAGCAGCAAAAAAGCAACCTCACGATGGAAGTTTTTCCCAGCGTTGCAATTTTCCTGCAGCGTAGCATCCACAGAGTGGCAGGGTTGTCCAAAGACCCCAAAGCCCCCAAGTTGTATCGCGATTGGTCTGAGCAGGCGAGGGAAGAAAGGTACAACTGAGATACATGCAGCCGACCTCGTATGTGTGGTCATAGGTTGACGGCACTGCACCAACTAGAGTAGCAAAAGCGGAATGTTTTCTTATTGGGCTTGTCATCCGCCTTTGCACGAACTACGACACAATTCAACAACAGCCACCGGCTTTCCTCGGTTTCATCTTGCGATATGTCTACGAAAAGGCTCTACGATGACCAGCCCGCCAAGTAACATACCTACCTAGTTACCTACTGTAGGTATCTATATCTCGACATTATTTGGTACGCGATATTACTGTCTAACCAAGTAACAACTGGGAATTACCCCTAACCATTTCTCTCCAATCCGAAAGGGGAGATTGCTCTGCACAGCTCGCCAAAAGATGACCTTTCCAAGTCTGAAATTCTTATAGACTTGGTTAGAAGTTAGAACTGTTATCTCGCCGACATCCATTTTCGAGGTATTAGTCGGGCAATGACGCCGTCAAGGCGACGGCTCGAAAACAAAACGCCTTTAATGTAACAATGCAGTCATTTCCACATGGAGTATATTAAGCGGCTTGAACGAGTTTCCGTGGCTGTTGTTACCCCATCACAATTTACGCCGGTCAACTGGCCAGGTGATTCGCCGCATAAAGCCACATTTTTGTACCGCCGGACTGGCTCAGCTCTTGACATTTTGACATTTTGACATCTTGCCATGAAGTCCTTGCCTCTGGTGTCAATAATCGCCATTTCTTAAGGTACCTATACCATGGATCATGAGAATACCTAAGGCTTCCCACTGCAACGCAACTGCATAACCGCACGATATCCTTGCAGCCTAGACTGTTATTCGGCTGACTCAGAACTAGCGATATTAGCAGTCTATCGTCCAATGTCGGCGAGCCTTGCGCTGTGTTTTTGAGATTATCAGCATTTTTTTTGTGATAACTACCCCTGTTGCCATGCGTGGTTCCACATAATTTTATCCTTGCCCCTGAACTTCGTATCGACTATCCCGCCCCACAGTCGGCTGGTCTCCGAGGGTTCAACTGGACCAAGGGTCTGAATCTGCATCTTGTTAATCAACCTACCAAGTGCCTGGCATAGCCTAAGCCGATGTCACTTTCTAGATTCGGGCTTACCATCAGCAGATTTGTGTTCAGAGAAGAAAAAAAAAGAATAAGAAAAAGCAGCATTGTAGCCCCGCGGTTCAGATTCAAGTGAACCCTCTCCTCTAATATGATTCTACTCATGATCAACTTTCAGAAGACCTCTTGAGGATACTCTGCTACAAGGACATGGAGTCCGGTCTATCTCAAGGTACTTGGGATTTGAAGACGATTCACGCCAACACCGTGGGTGTTCATGGCAATGCTACCGAGTGATAGTGTGAAATGCGGCTGTTGGCCTTATTATCCGTGTTGATTGGGCAGACCCTTGTTATGCTGCATCCCGGGTGGGTTGCAGTGAGGTCCAGTCGAATCTATCAACATGGAGGATGCGCGCTAGCATCTTGTATTAACTTGGGGGTTAGGAAAGGATATTCATATATCCTTGCATGTCATCCTCAATGTTTTCTCTCGTGGTTCATACTTCCCCATCTTCGAAGCTTTGGATGAGCTCCTTCTGAGTTGGACAGAGTTTTGAGGTTCCTAATTCATGGGAAAGCTTTCCATCATGAGGACCACTCTGAGCTACCCAGTTCTTTCTTCCCTCCTGTTCCTCGCCTCGGCCTACCCTTCTTCATCCGAGTTGGTAGTCCCGAGCACTTCCCAACTCAGCGGACCATGGCAGTATAGCGGTTGCTTCGTGTAAGCCACATACTACTCCCGCAGTTACGAGCCTGGGGACTAACCAATTCCTAGTGACGTTGGTCGGACGATTGATGCGGTTACCACTACGTCCGATGGCATGACTTTAGGAAAATGTATCGAATTTTGTGATAAGAAAGGGTTTCCTTACGCTGGAGCTGAAAATCACAACGAGTGCTGTAAGTTAATCTCATTCCTGAGAAGCAACATGTTTGTGTGTATACGCTAACAACTATTAGACTGTGGGACCAGCCTCGCTGTTGGCGCCAACGAGGTCGAAGACGCTACGGAATGCTCGACAGGCTGCTCGGGAAACAGCACGGAAGCATGCGGTGGTTTGGATAGATTGACATTATTCTTCAATCCTTATAACACTGGCCCCAAGCCGGAAGATTATAATTTCAATATGCAGTATATCATGCCTACCCCCAGCCTTTCCGGTGCTATCGCCGGAAGAGCTGTTGATCCAACTTCGGCACCCACAACTCCTTCGCAACCTTTAGCTGTAGCTAATTACAACTGGTATGGCTGCCAGACGGAGGCTACCAACATCCGCGCACTCAGCTTGTTTACCTACGCCGACGATGCGATGACGCTCGACGGCTGCCAAACCTTTTGTAGTGGAAAAGGAACAACCTACTTCGGTGTCGAATATGCACGTGAATGCTACTGCGGGAACAAGTTCGAGACGGGCTCGGTTCAAGCCCCAGCGACCGATTGTAACATGCTCTGCGCTGGAGACCAGACGGAGTATTGTGGAAGCGGGAACCGCCTGTCTGTCTATATCAAGAACGGAACTGAGGTTGCCACGACTTCCAGTGCTTCTGGCATCGCGGCCCCGACGAGCAGTAGCCCAGGGACACCCGCAGTTACAGGGTTTCCTGATGGCTGGACTAACCAAGGCTGCTGGCAAGATGGGCCTAATGGCCGTATCATGCCGACTTACCAAGCGCCCGACGACCCTGAACTGACACCGCAGAAGTGCGCGCAAGTCTGCCTCACCAACAACTACTCGATCTCAGGGACCGAATACTACACGCAATGCTTCTGTAGCGATGCAATCTACAACGGTGGAGTCGCCAGTGATGATACGACGCCATGCTCAACCCCTTGCGGAGGCGACAGTTCAGTCATGTGCGGTGGTCCCGGATACTTGACTATCTATTCGGATGGCACACCACCCGTCTTTAAGGCGCCTACTCCAGCCAGAGACGTCCAAAATTGGACGTATCAAGGGTGCTACGAAGACAACGTCAACAACAAGCGGACCCTTTTTTGGCAGCTTATGTTCCCAGGTACCATGACCCCCGAGCAATGCTTGTCGAAGTGTGCTTCATTCGGCTACGCTGCTGCGGGTCTAGAATACGGCGATGAGTGCTACTGTGGTGACCCGATAGATGTCGGTGCTTCGGGTGCGACTGACAGACCAGAAACTGAATGCAATGTCGTATGCGCCGGAGATGCCTCCGCGATTTGCGGCGGTGGCGCCCGGCTTTCGTTATACTACTGGACTGCCACAGAGCCGCTTTACGTGTTCCATTACCCTCAAGGCAACGATGCGGGCACATATTCCAACTTAGTTGGTGGCGTTGTTACGCCTTTGATGACGATGCAGTCGATTACTGGCAAGGTCACTTTCTTGGAGAAATGGGGAACCGGAGCAGCCAATAGCACTGGTGCTTATGAACTGGACCTCACCCAGCTCGATGACTTCGACGCTGCTTGGAGGACTATGCACGTGAAGACTGATATTTTCTGCTCTGCGGGTCTTATTCTTCCAGACAAGGCTGCACGACAGATCACTGTGGGCGGTTGGTCTCTTGACTCAACTTATGGTATCCGTCTGTACGCACCCGACGGCTCAAATGGTGTCAAAGGAACCAACGACTGGGAAGAGAACGTTAGCGAGCTCAAACTTCAAAAGGGTAGATGGTACCCGTCCGCCATGCTTATGGCGAACGGATCAATTCTAGTTGTTGGTGGAGAGATTGGTTCGAATGACAAGCCTGAACCCAGCCTCGAACTTCTTCCTCAAGTAGGCCCTGCCCTCTATATGGACTGGCTTGAACGTACGGACCCGAACAACTTATATCCGTTTTTGGCAATCCTCCCCGGTGGCGGCATCTTCGTTGCCTACTGGAACGAAGCTAGAATACTTGACGAGGTCACGTTTGACACGACAAAGACCTTGCCCAACATGCCTGGCGCCGTCAACGATGATCTCGGCGGCCGTACGTATCCTCTCGAGGGCACAGCTGTCCTCTTACCTCAGTTCGCTCCTTATACCGACCCTCTCGGTGTATTGATATGTGGTGGCTCTACCAATGGTGGCTCTGCTCTCGACAACTGCGTGTCCATGTACCCCGAGGTGGCGGAGCCGACATGGACTCTCGAGCGCATGCCCTCCAAGCGCGTGATAAGCTGCATGGCTCCTCTGCCGGACGGTACTTACCTGATCGCCAATGGAGCTCATCAAGGTGTTGCTGGCTTCGGTCTTGCGGATGATCCCAACTACAACGCCCTTCTCTACGACCCATTCCAGCCTATCGGGTCGCGCGTCTCCATCATGGCCAACACCACGGTCGCGCGTCTGTATCATAGCGAAGCCATCACACTTCTCGACGGCCGTGTCCTGATCACTGGTTCTGACCCGGAGGACGGGAAGCACCCCCAGGAAATCCGCGTCGAGGTTTTCACACCACCTTATCTCTACAGCGACAAGCCGCGGCCATCCTTCACAGTCACGAACACGGACTGGGACTACGGCGACACAGTGACCTTCGAACTAGGCGCCACCCCCGTCGGGACTATCCAGGTCTCGCTGCTCGGCGCCGTATCCAGCACGCACGGCAACTCGATGGGCGCCCGCACCCTGTTCCCGGACGTGTCGTGCGCCGGCACGACCTGCACGCTGGTCGCGCCCCCGAGGGTCCACATCGCCCCGGCGGGCTGGTACCAGATGTTCGTGCTGCAGGACGGGATCCCGGCCGTCGGCACCTTCGTCCGCATCGGCGGCGACCCGGGCCAGCTGGGCAACTGGCCACCCGGCGACGACTTCACCAGACCTGGCATGTGAGGAGACGGACGGACGGACGGGATAGACGGAAAGAGTTTTTCCGAATTCGAGCATGATTCGAAAGTATAGCTAGTTAATATAATAATTCCCTATTAGATGTATGACCAAGTGCCCAGTGTTAGTGTTAGTGTTCACGATAGAAAAGGATCTTGGGGTCTCCCATAGGGAACCAAGCTGTCTTAAAGCCCGAAATATGCGCATTGTATTCCGTACAGAGAAGAGAACTTACCTTATCAAGAGGAGTAAGAATTATTTGAGATAACTTAACATTGTTCTATTTCGATATCGTACTCGTTACAGCGCATCGTCTCCTCAGTGCTTAGAAACCGAGTAGCGTCCAGCTACCTATGTTAGGTGTGTATCCTTTACGATATCTTATCTCCTGGTCGTACAGAAATAAATCTGCAGCGAAATTGGGTTGCCATTTGAGGAAGAAAAAAAAGGGGGTGGGTGGGGATGGAGAACAATTCCGCCCACTCAGCCACCATAAGACTACAAGTACCGGATGTTGATATCTAGGTAGCATATACAAACGATTATGGTTATGGGTGGGATAGTAGTGTGGACAAAATATCGAGGGAACAGTGTAGGGGATGCGGAGTGATAAAATTAGGCATTTAGTCAGGTCTTTACAAGAGCTCTTTGATGACATGCCGCCCGTGACAAAAGTTGAAGTCCACAGTCTGGGTGATCAAACTGCACTGAACGCCGCTTGCAAAGTCCCAAAGTACCTGGAAGTTCAGTTTGCCAGATTGGTAAATAACTACGCGTGTAAAATACGACATTACAGTGGGTGTGCCCAAACCTAGTGCGCCTCCAACGCCCCTGAGAGGTGCAGAGGATAGCTATTCAACACATAAAAGTCACTTATTTGTACGAAGAATCATAACAATCACGATATTCTAGTAGCTTTAGGAACTATTCCAGGTAGTGTGGGTAAAATTGAACGAGATAGGAGACGGTTGCGTTCAAAACATCTCGAGAATTCTATCATGCGACTTCACCTTTGCTACAATAGATAAATGCAACGACATGTTATCTCTCAACCGTAACTTATCCAGATAGTTCAGTAGATATAATTTGGATGTCCTAATTGCCACTGAAGGGTATGACAAGAATTACAAAACCTAGACAAACGTGGCGAATCGCATTTCGGGGGGTAACATTTACACGATGTTGCCCATTCCGTCTCTTCCGAAGGAGCAGGGAGGCACACATCCCGAGCTCAGTTCTGCAAGTATAAGGGGAGCAAGCCGTCTTTTATATCTCCTACATGGACTCTGCCATGGCTGCGTCTGACGTCGCGCTGAGTACATAGATGGGAGGGCAGCAGAAAGCAAAGTTGCAGCAACGTAGGAAGATACCTACCTGGGTATCTAATCCTCGTAACGTAGGTTCGCAAACCCTTGGGATGGCCTTATTTATATCTATGGATTTGTTCTTACTCGTATCAGCGTAGATTTCATCCTATTCTCCGTTCATGATGCGTACCTCTTCGGCCTTAGCTCTGATTTTGACCCATCTGGTACCTCGCTCAGGAAGCCTGGCTCGCCGCTCGCCGCTTGTATTCCGATGGCTCGCCTTTACTCCTATCCAGCTTTAATGCTACTCCAACTGCCAAGGCCATTTACACTCGGTCCCCCTTTACTGTCCTCGGTACCAGATAGCTTTTGCTCCAATACCAGTCGAGACCCTGACTCTGATTTCGAACTCTTTCAGCCTCAATAATTAGACGCTGGGTCTCCATTTCGATTGTCACTCGTATTCTCGTCTTCACCTTCGATCTAGTATGACTCTGACCTTAGGTCTAGACCTGACCTGTGAATGCAACTCCGATACGTCGGCTCTCCGCCCCTGACTCTCCCTCACTCTGACAGTCACCTTGCTCTCTATCGCGATTCCGACTCTGATAATGGCTGTTTTTGGCTCCGGCTCTTTTACTCTGATCTCCCAACCTCGATCACTTATATGGAGTTGGCATATACATCCAGCTGTGGACGTCCCTTAAACCTTGGCGGGCAGGGTCTCGAGAATCTTGTAGATTTGACGAGCTTCAAGTCCTCGAAAGCCCGACCGGCGTCAACCGTCCCTATACGAATACGTCAACATTCTCTCCTCGCCGAAACAAGTATCCTCTTTTTTTTGGAAGCACGCCTTACACTGCTGTCGTGCAGCATGACCCCAACCACCCCTCGGAGAGCATCGTCAGACTTTCCGCTCCCACACCAAAAAGAACTCGACTTAATTACTCTGTATTTGTATGCTGGCTTGCTAATTCGTCCTAAGTCCAACTCTGAATACAACGATCGGAGTACTACCCCGAGTCGAACGAGCATGGCTTGATAAATCCACGTGTTCAAGGGACATCAGGATGCCGAACGTGAAAAGACGCGTACGGTAACCTCTTGCATGCCACATCCTCCAATGGAGTTCTGAGCAAGTAGGCTACTGCAGGGCTTTTAATATGCGAACCAACTGACTGCTAGTTCTTCCCTTTCTATGCGAAGTATCAATGGTACGGTTTTCTTTGAGGCCCAGGCAACATATGGACGTAGAAATTATGGTAACAGGTATACAAGTATGTCGTCAAGCCATAAGAGACGACTTACCGCGAGTACACCAAGGATTTTAGTGAACCTAAGATACCTGCATAATGATGTGTTCCCTTTCGTTGCGTCTCAGTGACACGACAGTCAACAGCATTGTATATTAGTCGAAATATAACGTTCAGATCTAAGAATCGGGGTTTGGATTACTAGGAGTAAGATTATACTCGGAGCACTAGCTCAGCAGTCACGCATACAGTGAAGACAGAGATACGAGCCCCCTAGAAACCGATAATATCTTATAAGTGATAGTGGAATCCAGCGTGACTCTTTTCACGTATAAATGAGCCTAGAAAAGGTGCCGCAATACAGCCATGCTAATTATTACTGACCAGATCCTCTGTATTGGTACCTCAAAGTAACGTGAGATCAGGACTACGATGCGCTTTACCAGGGCGGAGTATCCTGTGGAATATATGCGCCTTTGGGATAAATGACGACTTTCTCAATCAGTTCAACTTATAAGCCAACTTACACAGATCAAGAACAAGGGCTCGACAGATCCTATCGTGTTTTACATTTAGTTTATGGCACATACGACTAGGTATGGAAGGCGCACAGTGGCACTTGAATTACAAGTTACTTGGACGTAAGGTTGTGGGATACGCAACGAGCTGTGGGATTATCTGTAAAATAGAAGAATATCACCTAATTCCTCTTCGTGAGCCTGTCAACGTGCAGCAGTCAACTAGGTTCCTAGGAGACATATTTTTGGTCATATTCATCGAACGGTGTGCTCTTCGAGGACGACTATGAAATTGTTATATCGCTGTCGTTGACATTCGAGTCAATGGAACCCATGAGTATATTAATGTTGCTATTCGCATCGTCCTTGCACAGACTCCGGTTACAGACTCGGAATTTATCCCTTCTCTGCCGTGCCTCTAACGTGCTTCTGGAACAATTAAGCAGCCGTTTTACTCTTTAAGACAGTTTTATGTCACAGAGCTCCCGGTGTATGGTCTAGGAAATACCCTCTCGCCAATACCTAAAACGGGGCTTGGTCAATTTCTTGAGATCTGACTATCGATGCCATTGCATTGAGCCTCATAAATTATCCATACTTAGCACAAGAGCATCGAAGTTAATAGGTAAGTACTTAGGTAGGTACCTAGCAAATCGTGAGAAAGCCACCACTCAATGTCATCTCTAGTAAGCAACGCCTCCTTGGCGCGCCTCCAATGTGTGGAATAGGGGTGATCATGACCGTCAGACCATCCACTCGGAGAGCTAACGCCACATTACCGCACCACAACTGTAGCCCCCTTTTAGAGCGGAGACACCTATGTAAGTATCTAGGATACCACGTTGTACAATACCACGTGCCATTGCCAATGTGTGGCGCTACGCGAGGCGGCGCGCAAGCGAGTCCTCACGTTGCAACCGGCGTTTGCGCCTAGCAAGCGAGCCTTCGCGTATCGAATAGACGATGTAGGTTTCCGTGGCCGCATTGCACCCACCCAACCACCCATCTAATGTGTCGTTTAGACGCGTAAGCGGAGCTTGGATGATGGCACGGGTTGGTTCCCCGTCGATCGACCGGTACCTAGCTGCGGGAGAGATTCGCAATTGTGACTGCACCCATATTATACAGAGGTATATACGCATGTACGACTTCCCCTCCTAGACGCACTGGCATCGGAAGAGTTCGTTACAGGAAGACGAACAAGGGGGTTTTGTCAGATTCCTGGGCTCTGAAGCTAAGGTGCGACTTCAAAAGTATAGGCACTTGTATTACACATAGCTGCTGCGCACACTTGCGGCACTGCGAGTCGCGAGACTGCTGATGGTGAGAGGCAGGATTCTTTAGACGCGATAGTGAGATAACTCGCTATTTCCTTCCTAGAAGTAGATAGTTCCTTAATTTACACTGGCAATTATCTTGCGGCGTCTAAGCACTAAGGCTAAGAAAGAGGAAGCAGAATAGTAATCGAAATAGAATTGATCCTGCCGCCTAGGTAGGCAGCTGGTGGTGAGAAGCTGTAAAGGGTAGCGAGAACTGTCTCAGGTGTATGACCTTAGGTAATACTGCGGACGGATTATGTAGAGCTGGGAGAATGGCACACCGAGTTGTAAGAACGCTGGTATTCGCTCATTTGAGGAAACAGCTAATAAATGAGAAAAAATGAATCGCTTTTCATTCGCGGTTGTCGTCAGCTTTTATTCTCTAATAGGATACCATAAGCGCGAGAATTGGCGGCCGTTTGGGGGTCGACCCAAATTCGACGTTATCCATTAGAACACCAAACCTCGTTACCACCTAAAGCGGGATAGGCAGTCGTGAAGGTTGGTAGGATTTCAGCTCGGCAGCAGCCCCGAATGGCTGGTAGGTTTGGTAACTGAGTAAGAAGAAGACCATATCTGTTACACGACGCACGAATAGCATCTAACCTTAGAGGTTTGGAGCTTTGGCACCGCCACCCCACGAATTAATTCCTACTATTCCCCAGGCGATTCTCGGCCGATGAACCCACAGTCCCTCGATGTTGGGGCCGTCCCGATCGGGGACTTGGCCTGTCGCAGTAGGATCGCCTACTCTAGGGTTTCCACGGGGCTGTTTCGCATATAAGACTTATCTTCGAAACGAACTTCTCCTTCTTTGTAATCGCTTCTGCAACTTTGCTCCTGTAAGGGGTTTCCCGATACAGACCTCACAACTGCGCCGACTCCGTGTGGCTAGGCAGACTGCCGTATGATAGCAGACCACTACGGCAGTATAAGGCATTCATATTAATAGATGCTCTCATCGCCCTCCTCTACTACCTCCCTGTGTGCTTGCTCTATTTTTTCTCTCTTTCGTTGTTGTGTGCCTTCTGCTGTATGGCCCGAGCCGTCGAAATAGAGGGATCCTCGTATACACCAACTCGCTCACCATGAGATCTATTGCCGAGTGCACTTTTGAGACGTGCCCAGTTGCCGCATCGCCGTACGGTTATCCGCCGAGTACCGCAGCTGATGCTCTCTTTTTCGTCATTCACATCGGGGCTTTGTTCGCCTGCTTGCTTTACACATTTTACCTGGCCGACCCGAACAGGAGATGGTTGGAATTCAGCATACCCGTCTCGATAGCTTGTCTATTTGAAGCCATCGGGTACGCAGTTAGGCTAGGAAGCGCAACTGATCCTTGGAACGTGGCATTATATGCTACTTCGACATCTTTTATACTAGTTGCCCCGGCATTTGTTTCCGCAGGGTAAGTGTGATACTCCCCCCCTTCTCCTCGACATCAGGTTTCGAGCACCGTGTTGACTAGTTTAAAAGCATTTATATCGCCATACCCGAAACCGTTTCCATTCTAGGCGTGGAACATTCGCTGATAAACATCGCATATTATCCTCTTCTGATTTGGGTCGACGTAGTCGGATTCGTTCTACAACTTGCCGGAATCATCTTCGCTTTCTCAGATCTGTCTGCCGATACGGGCCTCGGTGCCCATGCTCGCATTGGAAGCCCCATCATTGTCGCCGGTATTGCACTACAATCAATCTCCTTGATCTGTTTCTTCACTCTCTTTGGCGTGGTGTTATTCCGGGCAGCAGTTGCTCATCACCAATTTGGGTATACGACCTTCCATCCGATACACGGCTTCCTTCCAATGGCACATAGATTCAAGTTCTTTATTGCGATGGTGTTGGTTTCCGCTATGTGCTTATTCTCAAGGAATCTCTATCAAATGGTAGTGTTGGGATCTGGCTTAGACAGTTGGACGGCGAAGAACCAGGCCCTTTTTGCAGGACTCGATAGTCTCCTTGTCGCGGAAGCGGTCGTCGGCTTGGTTGTTGCACATCCCGTAAGATTTCTACGGGACGGAGTAGAAAAGAGAAGGGGAAGCAGAACTGCAAGCCCAATGTTGGAGGAGCAGAGAGTAACTCAATATGGCATATATGATCGCCCAAATGGGCATGATCACACCCCATGGGGCAGTGCTGCGAACAGTACTACCAATTTTATATAAAGCGTTAATTGAATTTTTGCGAAATTGACCATGCTGCGTTTAGGCCTCATCGACTGTGGACGTAAATAGCTGATTTGAGTCACGAAGACGACGGCATTGGTATTCTAGTAAAATCCGACGGTGTTAGGATTCCATGCGGGTATCTTCGTCTCTGGTAGCGGGCAGATAGGCAACCATTGCTTTACTTGCGCCCTCAACGCAATACTGCACGACATCGATCTTGGTATCATCAGGAACCAGCTTGGCAATGTGCCTCAGATCGCTAGTCCGTGGCAGGTAAAGGGCGTGATCCATGCTCCTATAGGCCCCGTGTAATTTGTCTAGATTATACGGTTCCATAGTGCTTAGGTCGAAGATGTCGTCGGTCCTGTACCCCGGTCCGCCCCAGGGTGGCGATGCAAACAAAGCCGTTGATTCCACATCTACCTGTAGGTCGTCCTCGAGTTTTTCTGGAGAAGTCAGAAGGGTATCTAAATATTTGAAGCTGTCTCCCAGAACCCATATAATGTTATCAGCTACACCATGCAGGGACGCATTATGTTGCGCGCAGGCAAGAGTGGGTGCGTCTAGCTCGACAGCAATAACTTTCTCCCAGCGTGGCGTCAAGCCGTCCTCAGCCGTAGCAAGGGCAAGGCTGATGGCATTTGCTCCTACGCCAGCAAACAGGTCAATGATTGTAGTCTTTGACGTGCTAATAATAGAACTGAGATCTCGTGCGATTTGGCTAGAACCCTGTTAGCTCGTGTTGAGGCTAGAATACTACCCAGAAGGATCGAGCTTCCGAATTGGATCGGTGTGAAACTCACCTTGCAACGGGTTCAGGAGTCACACCAAACCAAGCATCTGGGGTCATGTAGATGCCATCATCATAGTAGGGGAAAATAGTAAACCGTTGCTGCCAGTACCTAGAAAATGGGGCTATGTGAGTACATGAAGTAGTTCATACTTAACCAGGAATGATCGTGTAACGTGTAACTTACTTTTGCAGGTCCCAAGGCACTTCAGCTAGACGAGTCCAGTGGTGGCATTGATTTGTGAGAGGGAGCTTGTTAACCCGTTTCATCTTGACGTAACGGGGTCGGTATATATGAGCAGGCTACTAGTCTCAACGTAGAAGTAAGCAAATCATTAATTATAAGCCAACTCTCGTTGTCGACTTGAAGATGTCGAAAATGTTAAGAGTGGAAGTTGAAGAGTTCGAGATTCGATATGTTTGGTTGGTTACTCGGTACCTAAGCTAAAGCAGATCCGCTTTAAGCTGCACAATTTGGTAAGTGCAAGCTATGACCAATTGGGCCCGTTCCTCAACTTAGCGTGCTGCAATGTCGTAAGGCTGAGCCAAGGGAAACCTAAATGACAGCTGGAGCTTTCTCGATAAGGATTCAAAGAACGCGGGAGCATGTCCCTACGACGAAACACATTCATTCGTTTATTACCTACTATAAACTTACTTGCTTAATCAGACCCAACCCGACCCGACACAAACCAGATCGAAACCAGACCAAATTCCCGACCGGGGGCACAAAAGCGAGCCATGTTCAACGCACTAAACCGGTACCTGTCGCGACTCGACGGCGACGCGCGCCCGCAGCAGCAGCGGGACGGCCCCGGGTACGGGTTCCAGGTGCTGCGCAACACGAACCTGGAGCTGGGCGCGGAGCCGTGGTTCGACTTCGTGGTAGGGATCAACGGGCGCGCCGTCGACGACCCGGACCCGCGGCTGTTCGCGCAGGAGGTGCGCAACTGCGCGGGCGGCAGCGTGGCCCTGGGGCTCTGGAGCGCGAAAGGGCAGCGCACGCGCGTGCTGCACGCGCCCGTGCCCGCGGCCACGCGCTCGCTCGGGCTGTCGCTGCAGTGGGCGCCGCTGGCCCTCGCCTCCACCGTCTGGCACGTCCTCGACGTGGCCGCGGGCTCCCCCGCCGACGTCGCCGGCCTGCTGCCGTACAGCGACTACGTGCTCGGCACCCCCGACGGCGTCCTGCACGGCGAGAGCGGCCTCGGCGAGCTCGTCGACGACTACGTCGGCCGCCCCCTCAAGCTGTGGGTCTACAACAACGAGTACGACGTCACGCGCGAGGTCGAGATCGTGCCGAGCCGCGAGTGGGGCGGCGAGGGCGCGCTCGGGTGCGTCCTGGGCTTCGGGGCGCTGCACCGGCTTCCCGCGCCTCTGAGCGAGCCCGTCCACGCGCCGGGAGAGACCATGTTCGATGGCGATAGCGCCGACACCGGCGCGACGGCAGATCAGTTTACTACACTAGCTCCTTCGCCGAGCGACGGAGCTGCGAACACGTTTGTGCCGGCGTCGTCGCCGTCGGATTTCCTCGTGCCCGCGCAGATGGTCAGCTCACCACCACCGCCCGCTGGGGGCAGTGCGCCTCCGCGGAGCAAGAAAAAAGAGAGACACGGACACGGTCCAAGTAGGCTGGACGATTACTTCGCGGAAGAGGAAAAGAAGAGCAAGGCGCTAGATGGGAACATAGCTGCGAGCAAGACACCACCGCCGCCGCCCCCTAAGGCAGGTGGTGGCCCGCCAAGGGCACCACCAAAGGCCGAGGAGCAGAAAGCAAGTGATGGGGATGATGATGTGGACTAAAGACTATTATATCACGATTTTAAAGCACGAATGATATCCTGATTGATTCGAAAAATGCACTTTTTGGTTTGTCCCATTTTGCCATGACCCTTTTTCGTACTAGTTACAGAAAACAATACCTGATCGATGGCTCTAGCAACCATTAGGACACTGCTATTCTCAATATTGCTGCTATGTCCTTTGCGCGCCGTGCTCGTTCAGTTTATGAAGTTGACGCAGAAGAAGTGTAGAATCAGACTGCCGACTACGTAATCTGTAAATGCTCTATGAAACGTGTTAGTTTAGAGGCATTTGTTATTTTTGGATGGCTAAGTAGCATACCTTTCCGGCGATACTGAAGGGAAATCGGACTTGTTCGCTTCTGTGGTCTGGATGCGTAGCGACGCTGTTTTGTTTGTTAGTCGTAAAAGCCTTGAGTGCACACTCCTGACGAAAGCAACATACCAGTAAGGACGAATTGTCCGACCGTTGCCGAAAAGCCTGAGAGGAAAGCATTGAATGGCTGTATATAGCATGAAGACAGTCAGCTTCAGAACTGCATAGCCGTACTCATACTACTGGGAGACTCCTTTACGAAGTGTACATACGTAGTTCCCTGCCAAGACGCAGTAGGCAAACTGCAGGCCGCCCACCAGGACCAGGAATGCCATAAACACGTCAATTATCTTCGTACGCTGCGGCGTCGTCTTCTGGTAGTGCTGGACGATGTTCAGGGCAACTTTGTCGAACGACTGGCCACTGCCCGAAGTGGGCTTGGCGATGGTGCTGCTAGCCGGAGCAGCAGTGGTTGGTGCTGGCGCTGCCGCAGACGTAGCGGTGCTCGTAGGAGCAGCAGCGGATTTCTTAGGCGCCATGTTTCGTGTAGGTTTATTAAGTCTTGTGCTGTTGCAGGTCGGGGTAGAAAAGATTCGGTGTTGGAGGTGTCGTCGAATGGCTCGAATTGTAAATCGTCGCAGCTTAATGGACCCTAGATTACGTGTTAGGGACACGAAGGCTTCAAAAAGTTCCCTGTAAAGGTACAAGTCTCAAAAGATAAATGTTACCCAGGTGCCCAGCCAATCACAAAGGTGCACCTTAATTAGCTGGCTGTGGCTAGCGCGATAGAGCTTCAGCCACATTTAGGACCAATTGAGTTGCATTAAATTCTGGCGTCATGATCCCTCGGCGCCTCGCGTGTTAAAGAGCACCGGGGCTCCGAATGGGGTATGTAGCCTTTCCCTTTGTCCAACTTACATCTCTGAATTTTGGCAGTGTTATTATAACAAGCCGAGAAACTCACATCTACATCTACGTAGCAATCCGAACTTTCTAAACTCTCTCAGTGTTTCACAGTCAGAAAATATGGTAAGCTACTCCTGGTACTCTAGGTATATTGACAACATATCAAAAGCTAACTAACTCCGATAGTCTCTGGAGACGATCGCATATGTCTTGGGTGCCCTAACCGCGGGCGGTGGCACCATGGGCTTTATCAGGACGGGTTCAATTCCCTCCATCGCAGCTGGATTGACAGTTGGCCTTCTATGTATGTCACCCAGTTTCAATTTACCTACGGTAATATTCGCGATGTGTATCAAGCTGACATGGCTTCGCTAGACGGCCTTGGAGGATACCGCCTGCAATCACGCCAGTCCTACGGCGTCGAATTGGCTCTGCTAGCCTCCGTTGTGCTTGGTGGCTCTTCCATCCCACGAGCTATCCGCCTCGGAAAGCCGGTCCCAATTGTGTTGAGCTTGGTTTCCGTCTTCGGCCTATTGACTTTTGGCAATGCTTTTAGAAAGACTCTGTGAGATGATGGTTGGTCGGAATAACACAGGTGGAACAGTCCCGATATTCATGTTATAGTGTATAGCGCAACGAAACCAAACTCAATAAAGTAGTCGTCCTTAAAAATATCTTCGAAATCGTGATTTGAGGGGAGTACGGATATTGCCCAATCGTATTCTCGTGTAAAGCGGCACGAACCAAACCAAAAACCCCCATAGCCTCTTTGTAACGCCATGCTGTGATATCCCACGCTATGCAAAAACAGCAATTTTGAGACGCCCTCCTATGTTACAGGAAATTCGACAGGGTCTCGATAGATCGCTATGAGTTCTCGTCGATCTCAGACCAAACTTGCTTGATCTTTTCGCGCTTCGCCTTGGCTACTTCTCGGTTCTTCGCGGTACGCTTAAGTCGCTCGGCTCGTAGGCATAGAGTAACTTGATGTTTGGCATCGTTGCACATGCCCATTGACTTCCATAAGAAGCCCCTCGCGTGACACTCCTCGAGGGCGGTCATGATCTCCTCGCAAGCTGTGGAAAACTTCCATCAGTCATCGTCCAGTACCTAGGGAGGTACATGGAATTGGGTAATTGAAAGACATACCAACATTGTCCTTTGTATGTAAATGAGGATGCATTTTGACAGGATAGTTTAGGGACTGCTCGGTTATAGGAAAGGGATCGTGTGTACTGAGCCGATGAACGATGGCAGGAAGACAGATTATTCGCCGTCGCAAACCCAGAAAAAACGGCGTCACGAATGAAATAAGTTTAAGCGGAGCCGGGGCCACATTTTACAGGGTCCACATGCCCCTCAGGCCCCTCCAATGAATTGACCTACAGTTCACTGCAACATATCGTCCAAAAGGCTGTCAAATAAAAAACCGTCTCATCTGAGATAGTGTCCTCCTTTCTCAACTTCGTTCTAGAGAGCCTATTTCCCTTCCAGAGCTTGATTCGCAGCCAGCAGCCAGCAGCCAGCAGCCAGCAACCAGCAGCCAGCAACCAGCAGCCATGGCGACCAAGGGAGTGTCGGCCAAGAAACAGCAAGGTATGTGATCGTGAGGCCGCTTCTGGAATGCATCTAGTAGAGCTTCTGCTGACCGTATGTTATAGAACTCCAGACGACTTACTCAAACTACAAGAACACCCTGCAGCAACTAGCCCAGAAGATCGGTGACGTTGAGCAGGAAGCCGAAGAACACAAGTTCGTGAAATCTTCCATCATCTTCTCACTTCACCCCTGACATCATAAAACAACACTCGCGAGTACCTCCCCCCGGGGAAGTAAGCCCGCTCGCATAGTCTCAGCCCTACTAGGGTTTTCGCATCTAGCGTCTAGACTAGGACTGTTCATGAGCCTCACCGCTTCACTTACAAAACTCACCGCTCATCTGTTGACATTTTCGTCTTATCACTAGGCTTGTCCTCGACACTCTGGAACCGCTTCCGGGAGACCGCAAGTGCTTCCGCATGATCAACGGCGTCTTGGTGGAGCGGACGGTCCAGGACGTAATTCCTGCTTTGAGGACTAATGCCGAAGGGTTGAAGAAAGTGCTCGACGACTTAGTCAAGCAGTACAAGATCAAGCAGGAGGATCTGGAAAAGTGGAAGGTAGGTTCATCTTTGGCAAACTTGGAAGCTCGAGTTTCATGACCCCCACACCGTTTTCGATTACGAAGTCGTGTACTTACATGGCCGTCTACGCAGAAAAAGAACAACATCCAGGTTGTTCAGTCATGACGCAACCTCCGCGCTGCCGGCAGACAGAAGTGGATGCAGCAACCGCCGTGGCACTTGCTGTACAGTCGGGATGACCTCTCGAATTTCTTGATAGATACCCCCGAGGCAATATGGTTGACAGTTGTCATGGCTCATTCAAGGACATTCGTATTTGGGCGCCATGTTTCTTGTGAAAAGACTGTTGTGAAAGAGACACGCGATCGAGATCGAGGCCGGACTAACTTTATTGTACGACGTCGAGATGGTACCATATAGCCCTCGTCTTCAGCCGTCGGCAAAGCCACGGCGATATCGAAAAAAAGATGGTGTTGATGCGTTGTACAATTGCAGGCTGCAGGTGGTGGAGCCTAGCGTCGAGGGCGTCTCAGTGCCCAACGACAGGTTTCTGTCAAGGCTGCCATGATCAACGACTGGCAGGCAGTAAGTGATTGGAGGGCATGCCGCGAGACAGAGTGGCTGTTTTGACTGGTCGTAAATGATCTGATCAAGTAGGGCTTCATGTTGATCCTGCATCTATGAGGCACTTTACTAGACGGGACAGCTAGGTATAGTTTGTCATCAAGACAGCACATATTTGCACCGTGTCAAAAACAATGAAAATGAAAACGAAGACGAAGACGGGAATAGAGCTATAATCTGCCCTCGTTTATCGGCAGATGTTCCGAGAGCGGGGTGGCCCAGCATGCGTTTCGAACTCCACATGCCACATGACGGCCTCCCATGGAGTGCCGGCGATGCTCGGGGTCGAAGTGCCAACGTGTCGTTGATGACAGTGATCTGCTCGCTTGAAACAGTCAGGCCCGGCCATCCTGCTCGACTGAGTAAACCGCGAATCCGTCCAACTAAGACTTGCATATCGCAAAAGGGGTTGATGGAGGGGTGTGACGATAAACGACTACTACGATCCCAATCGCAAAACTCGGCCTAACTTTTTCATATTTTTCTGCATGTGCTAGGGGGGTTGCGTGTTGCGTGTTGCGTTCGATGTTGATACGGGTTTCCCGGGTAGAAGTGGTAAGGTAGGTAGGGCGAAAAAAGGTCATGGTGCGATGCCGATGCCGTACACAGTAGGTCGCTTCTTGAAATTTCCAGGTAGAACTTGAATTGGCCTGAATAGGGAACTACACACGAATACTTCTGAGCTTCGCACGGGCTGCACCTCTGCCCAAGGGTCAGCAGGGTGTTGATCCCGGAGGGGGGAAGAGGGGAATTATCCCACGTCCCTTTCCGAACCGGATGGGAGGGGGGAAGTTTCGGAGCCGTAGACAATTTTTGATAATTGCTATATTTTGCTGTATTATACGCGTTACTTACCTAGGTAGATGGTCGAAAAGGTCGCCAATGAATAGCTTTCCCAATACAACGGTAACTGTTATTTTAGTGCACCGTAGAGGAAAGTCGAGATAGGCTATAAGACAACGAAACTTTCCCATTCCCAGGCCCAGGTATAAGAGCTGATCAGATTAGCTTACAGGGCTGTTTTTCCCATCCGACGATTGGGCATCCACGGGATCGTACTTATGTCGGTTCGTGGGACACAAGTCAGGCCGCATAAAAACGTGCATGGGCAGTAGGTACTGATGCGGGCTTCGTCAGAGTTGCAAAGCGACGGGTTGAAGTTGCGTCCGGACGGTCCTATAGCTTGCTCTGGCTTGCTATGGCATGCCCATGTCGCACCAGGCGTAGCAAGGGTTTGGGCCGGCCAAGACAGAGGGACTCCCTCTGATGGGTTACCAGGATTTTTAGCGACTGATGACGGCGATATCGCGATGGGGGCTGTCAAAGCCTATCGTTCCCTTCTCCACATTCCTGGAGAGGAAGAGGTCCTAAAACGGCAAATTGGTATTTTGCATTTTTGCATTTTACTCCCAATCAGATCCGCAACCGAGTGTTTGAATATTGCAATTGGCCCATCCGGCGTATTAGCACGAACATCAGGGCAGACTTTGGAGCCACTCGTTGCCTTCTTCATCTCCAAAACGTTCGTCCTAACATATGCTCCGGCCCCCAAGATTTCAAGAACCCACAAGCCTGGCCACGCTTCTACGTTCCCGTCGGGTAGGCACATACGTCGACCCTAAGATTGCCAAATCAGATATGAATCTCCCCCACCATCGTCCGTCCCGTCTCTACGGCGAGAGTGCGCGCCAGGTACCACCACACCGACCTCTGTACAACGTTAGGGACCAACGTCAGGGAGACGGCTGAGATGCCGATGAGAGTGTTGACCGAGAATCATATGTTCAGTCTGCTCGTGGCATCTTGTTATCTTCACCGCCTCCTGTACATAACCACATACCTAGGTAGGTAATGTACAAATGATGCATGGGTCGGCTTGTGTCGTTACAGAAACAGGCCGATCCGGCGGATACGATGACACACATCGTATACGCATGGTAGACAAGAAGAGTGGTGCGGACGATGGAACGCATGCAGTGTCTAGAAGTCGGAATACCCCTAGCATCGATACTAGATACATACCTAGGTAGATAGAGATACATATGTAAGTATGGTTCTTTTTAATTTGTGTTACAGACGTATTGTATGTACTCTGGAAATGTGCCGGGGTTACAAATTGCGGGCGCTCTGATTCCGGTTCGAGTGAAGATACTCTAGATGTCATCGCTTTACCTACCTCCTATATTCCAGTCGGTTGTTGATACGAAATATCTAATATTGAAACATCTTAACTTCACAGCTGTGTATGCCCAGTTTTATATTGTACAGCGTGTCCCTGCGGTATTCTCTACACATGGCTCTGTGATCGCTGGCTGATCCCTTTCAATATCATGATACCTTCTTTTTCCTCATATAAGCTGACCACATGTCCATCCCTCGAGTTGTTAACCTTAATTAATTCTATTATTAACGTCCAATCCTCTTCAATCTTACCTTAAGGTACCTACATACGTATAGTAGCCCTCGTTAAGGGGTTTCCTGCACGTACCCCACGGAATTGCAACCACTCACCTCCTACATGACAAGACTTGCCTATCATCTGCTTCCTCTATCACAGGTACACTTACATGATAGCGTCGTCGTCCATTACGTGCGTCCATTTCGACTTGCCGCCTGACTTGATCGCGCAGGTCCTGCATCTAAGGAAGCGTACGCGCACTGCACCATATCTAGGTCTTAAAGGACTCTTATCAGAAATGGAAAAATACCGTAGACCCCCTATGGCCGAGATAGTAAGTCGGGTATCAAGTAGAACACAGGAGAAGAACAACCTCGTCTGCCCCGAATATATACCCTGCTCTCCGTGCCTAGACAGATACGTAATCATAACGAGAACGAATTACACTGAACTTCTGATGGGAACGATATCCCTTTTACATGCCGTGTGCTGATAATGCTTTATGCAGCCAGCAAGGCCGAAACCCACTTTCGTGCATCTGAGTCTCGAGCTGGAGTTTTCCAGAAAACCGCCCCCAGTTTCGTCAATTTCGGTCAGAGTTTACTGTTTGTAGTCGAAGGTCGTCTCTCTTTCGTTCACATATATCTCGCGCCTGCTATACGTTTAGCCACCACCTGAGCAGAAGCAAAACCAGCTTCGTGTAACCCACACACGTACACCCATTAGACCTCAGATAAAGACAACTAAGTCGTCAAACAGACAAATCAAGGCAGCTGCATCTGCCCAACTGCTGTGCCAGCCACGAACATCAACCCTCTCGTACTTGAGACTTCAGGTATAGTACCTACATACATACATACATACATACATACATACATACATAGCTGTTGGCTATCTGCAGGAGTGCGGCAGGGCGATCTTGTAGGGCCTAGTAGACTAGGCGGGTTACCCTCCGGCGCTAGGGGGGATATGTTAGCTAGAGGAGGTAGGATTCCTACCTAGGACTCATGTGTGCGTAGCTACGAAGGGACACATGTAAGACTGAATACGTTAGGTACTGTATAATATCGTGCAACAATAGGATATCGAATACCTTAATACCTGAACAGAGAGCGACATGGCAGCATGGAAGAAAATAGCGGGTCGCCCAAGTAACGCAACCTTACCCTCGGCGTCTTGGAAAAATAAGAAAATAAGAAAATAAGAAAAGAAAAGAAAAAAAATAATAATAAGAGGGACCCACATTCAAAACCCCCCGCTTCCACTCCCCCAGTTCCCGTACAAAGTAGGTACGTACCTCTGTTTTCCCGTACCTCAGATCGCATTCTGTCCGTGTGTCTGTTGTCGCCTGTTTGGCCCATTCTCATCTCTAAAAAAATCCACATCTCCATCCAAACCACCTGCATCCACACAAAAGTCACGTCCGCCTTGCACGCCTTGTACGGTACACCCTTCCAAATACACCCAATACACCATACAACCACCGATTTCATACACCATACACCACCCAACCACCAAGGTACGCTACCTAACTAACACCTAACACCTAGCACCAACCACCAACCACCAACCACCAACGCTACAGTATACAGGTATACCTGTATACCTGCACTATAGGTACCAAGGCCACCCCCCTCAAGGGCTCGCTGCATAAGGTACGCACCCATACCTACATAGCTGCCCACTACCACGCGCTGCAGATTCCGTATTCCGTCATAGGCCATAGCCTGAAGTTCGTTCTCCGGGACAGGGCTTACCAACGGGACGCTACTCGCAACCCGCAACCCGCAACCCGCGTAGTAAATAGCTCTAGGTCATAATTCTGGGACCCGCGCCAGGGCAGGATTGACGCAGACGCAGACGCATCTCGCCTGCAGCTAAGCCGCGATCAGTTGCAAGCCCTACCACTTGCAACGTGTCAGAGGCAGGGACACATCATCTCTACCTTGTCTACCTTGTCCACCTTGTAACCAGCTGTGTGCGAGCTGGCAGCCCAAGAAATTTTTACAAGAAGCTACCACCCGCTGCAGGTAGCCAAATATGTCGGATTCCCCCCAATCTCCTCCTAAGGACGTCGAGCCAGGTGTACAATCACCCGACGATGAAGCACAAATGAACGACCCTCAGGACCCACACGGCTCTGGCCTCGCCTATGAGTTTGAGGTAAAAGAGCAGGACAGGTGGTTGCCCATAGCCAATGGTGAGTTGAGACCCTCCTCCGACTCTTGTCTCTGATTTGGTGCATCCCGAGTCTGCTTTTGGCTGCCCGGCCTGCCCAGCGAGAGAAGAGCATAGCATTCGCTTCTGCGGAGCCCTGATCGCCGGCGCGTCCGTCAATTGGTGCTTTATGGGCCCTCTAGTGAGAGACAGCCGCCCAGCCAGCAGAAGGCGTCCATGTCTCACGATTCGTCGTCTAAGTCGCCAGAAGCGCCTCGCGCTTCCAAAGCCGACAAATATGATATTTACGATGCTAACATACGCAACTTTGCACCAGTCGCTCGTATCATGAAGACGGCCTTACCTGAAAACGCTAAGATCGCAAAGGAAGCAAAGGAGTGCATGCAAGAGTGCGTGAGCGAGTTTATCTCGTTCATCACAAGTGAAGGTGAGCCGACGCCGTCCCTCTTTCCCCTCTGCTAATACCTAGCCCTGATCCCTAATATCCTAAGCGAGGACACTGACACCGTACACAGCATCGGAGAAATGCCACCAGGAGAAGAGGAAAACCGTGAACGGTGAAGACATCCTATTCGCCATGACGTCCCTGGGTTTCGAGAATTATGCAGAAGCACTAAAGATCTATCTATCCAAATACCGAGAAGTACTGTTTCCGCTACGATCCCTTGCCTTGAAGCTTCCGCTGTAGCGTGTAGCGTGTCATAGCTTCGCTCCTGGTCAGCGCTAACCAATGACCAGCAGTCTCAGTCAAACCGAGGGGAGAACCAGAACAGACCGAGCAGCCAAGGTTACGGAGCAGGTGCGCCTGGCGGATCTGGTGCGCCTGGTGCCTCGGGCTTCCAAGGAGGCGACGGGGCCGGCGGCATCGGCGAAGCAGGCGAAGGCTATATATACACGCAAGCTAGTCACAACGGCGCGGCCGGCGAGACCTATTAAGTCTCGCGCCTAGCGTCGGCGAGCAGACAGCGGAACTGACATTAGCTTTGACCTGTTTCGGACCCATCGTCGATATGGGAAGGTCTATACTACCTTCGAGTCTGTATAAGTAATGGGATTAGGGAGGCTCCGCACATGGATCCCAGGATAGGCCTCCCAGGATAAGAGGAGGAATTGCGTGTTGTTTGCATATGTATATGGGGGTTCGCTATGGATGGCGACGGAAGACAGCTGAGCGTAAAAAGGTTACGGTTCTTGCACTTGTTCCCTTCGATAGATTCCCCGAGGCGTTCATCCCCCTTTTTCGGTTCTCTGCGCCTCTCAGGATCAGTCTTGAGATTCCGCGTCAGCCTTTTAGTTCGGCAGTCATTCTAGCTTCACCAGCATTGGAGAACAGCCCAACGCCTGAAGCATCACAAGCTATATAGCACGATTTCGTTGAGTTAAGACACAAATACACCAGGTACCTGATGCAAGTGAATGATGTTCCCGTCTTGCTCACGAACAGATATCGTATACGAGTAAGTTCACGAGAATAGGAGCTTGATGTACGTCTCCTGCCGGCAATAAAAATCTAGTAAAGGTACCTTACCTACCTAAGGTATGTAATATTATTACTAATTTCCAAATACACTCGCGATCGAGTTGGACATAGACAATCAACTACTACAACTTACCCAGGTATAAAGGGGAAGCATGATGATTGTTGGTACATACCACTTAGGAGGTAAATAAAAAGATGGGTTTCTATTGGTAGGATATATGTAAGTCAACAGTGAGAATTGATTGGCCATAGCACCATAGGCACTGGCAAAGTGGTTGGGCACGGTCCATACAAAATTTAGTAGCTCCAACTGCCCCTCAGTCCCCATCTCTAAGGCAAAGACCCCTGTTTTATTTTTTTCCCAGGTCGTTGGATGACATGCGAGTAGGCGAGCCGTTGGTAAATTTAATAATTAGTCGATTTTTCTTTTTGGAAATCTCTTCACCTTCACCACAGCGCTCGCAGTCTCGCTACCGCATCGCTACAGCATCGCAATTCTAATTGCATAAAGCAGTGTTATACCAGTATGCCAGATCAATGCATAAGGGAGTTTGTATCTACCTGGATTCCTCATACGTCAAATCTGCATAAATTTCCGTGCCTAGATCACCTACTATGAGGAGCGTAGCTCCGCCACTCCCTCGGGCTGCGGTGAAGGCTACCACGGCCGCTACACCGCTCAAGCCTATCCTGAAGCCGTCGTCGACCGTACTCGGCACTAGACGGACTAGCGACGACGCCGGGCTCGATGATGACACCATGAGCACTCTACAGAACCCCCGGAAACGCCAGAGAGTAGAGTTCGATTTGAATAACGTCGAGATCCACGAGATTCACGAGATTGGCGCACGATCGGTCGAGGAGATCAAACAAGAGATCAAGAAGACCTTAGATCGTCATGACCAGGGGGATGATGAGGATTACGACATATTGAAGGACACCTTATGCGGAAAACAAAATTCACGCGAAGACGAAGATTCGGACGAGGACGAAGATGTCGACCCTGCTCTTCCGGCAAAGCGACGTCAAGAACTTAGCATATACCTACTCTCTCTTTCCAGCTTCTCGCCCCGTCTAGGAAGGGCATGCGACGGCCTTGTCAAGAGCGTCCTGCAATGCCAGTGGCTTGGCCGGGATGAGCTATTCGCCAAGATCTATATCCAATTCCTCGCCGCCCTTGCCAGCGCACAGGGTGCGCGGCTTACACAAATAATAACGTCCGTCCTCAAGAGATTTGTCGATTCTCGCCCATCGGACTGGGCTGTACCGAACTACCCAAGCGTCAGCCGCGAAGCAGTACAACAGAGACTTCATGTCGCCTTACGATACATATTACAACTATTCCCCGCCGCCAAGCCCGTCTTGGAGCACCTCATCCATACTCAATACCCTTTTCATGACGACCCTAAGCGAATGCATCTGGCTTACGTTAGTAATCTATTGGAGCTGCGGAAATACTGCCCTGATCTAAGAGCCGAGATCATGGATCTAATTATCAGCCGGCTGATCACAATCGACGTGGAAATGCAGATGGATTTCGATAATATGGATGACAGACTCGCCGCAATGGTAGCCATGGCCCTCCAGTCTTCTCGTGAGAACGGCAACCAGGATGAAGAGGATTCAGATGATAGCGACGCAGAATCAATAGACAGTGACGAATCTGAGGACGACGAGTATGCGCGTGTCAAAACGGTAAAGGAGAATATCGAGAAGATGGACTTTATTCTTGATACCCTCTTCGATGTCTATACACCAAGCTTCGCCGACCCGCAGTCGGATGATGCCCTAGAGGCGTTTGAGGACATGCTATCCCAATTCTCCAGCCTCATCTTACCTACGATCAAGTCCCGACACACCCAATTCCTTATCTTCCATTTCGGCCAACAATCCGAGAGACTCATAGACGCATTCTGCGGCACTTGCATCAACATCGCTTTCGAATCACAGCGTCCGATGGTTCTACAACAGGCGGCATCTTCGTACCTCGCCAGTTTCGTTGCTCGTGGAGCACACGTACCGGGCCACATCGTTGTCAAGATATTTGAGGTCCTTGGCTTTCATTTGGACCAGATGCGTGCCGTATACGAGACTTCATGTCGTGGACCGGACGTTCGCCGATATGGTCCGTTTTACGCATTGATGCAAGCGCTGCTGTACATCTTCTGTTTTCGATGGCAAGACCTTATTACGTCGGTACCTGACGATGTCGACAAGGATGACCCGTCGTCGTACTTGGATCAGGAATTCGAATGGGAGGCCGAGATCCAAGGCATCATGAAACGGAACATCAATTCTAAGCTGAACCCGCTCAAGGTCTGCGCGCCGGCTATCGTCGAACAATTTGCGTTGCTGGCCTACCGGTTTAAGTTTATGTACGTATACCCACGAATCGAATCGAATAAGCGACTTCGCCTATCCCAATTCTCTACTGGGGCCTACTCTAGCGGTGGCGCGTTGCGGGATGTAGCCTTCGACATGAACGACGATAGTTGGCAACAACTGGGCTCTTTCTTCCCGTTCGACCCCTACCAGCTACCAATGAGCAAACGATGGATCGAGAAGGATTACCTGCAGTGGCAACCGATCCCCGGCCTCAACCCGGACGAGCAGGATGACGATAGCGATGATGAGGAACCGGGCGACGAGGACGAAGTTGTAGACGAAGACACTGCCACGGATGATGAAGCCGGAAAGGACGAGTAGATAACTTTTAACGGTCTCGGTGGTTTAAGGCTGCATTGAATCGGCGTTGGTGTTCGGCAAAAAGCATTTGGTAAAAGGGAGGCGGGCTCTTGTTATGTACGGATGGCGTCAGCAGAATCCCAAGATATGATATCAATTTGATAGCATGCCCTAGGCGCGCTTGTTCCGCCTATCTTTGTGACTTTCCTCTTCGAAACCACAATTCGGCAGACTTCGAATCATAGTCCCTATCCCCTCCCTTCAATTTATCTGTGTTCCGTAAGTAATACGAATGCCTTGACTAACATTCCAGTCTGCCAGTCTTATAGTAGCAGACTTAAAGTTTCTAACAGTAAATCAATTCCTTTTCCGTTCTTTTATATCCACCTTTCTAGCTCTACCTAGTCTTCGTACGAAAGTATCACAACCCTACTAGGATCTTGCGCATGCGGTCTGGTTGGTCAGCGTCTGGAAGGAAAATTTAACACGCAGACACGTACTCTAAAAAGGAGACGGAGATTCCAAATCGACCATCTCCACACACCCCTGGACTCTGGACCCTTGGAAGGAGCCCCACGTTCCTCTGCTTACTTTCACGTATCTCCATACAGCCGCAACCGCCAAAGTCGAGATTCTCGCTGCCTACCTATAGCGTGCGTGCCATTGCCCCGGGTTTTTCTTTGCCAATCTGCTCTACTGCATCGTGGGGTACGGGAATTGCAGCATGGTCAATCCATTGGCGGAGGAGGCAGCCAGCGCGAGTTCGCCGGATACTCGCAGCGGCGGGAGCGGTACCAGCTCGAGACCTTCCTTTACCAACTATTGGAGACGCACCAAAGAGGCTGCCGCAAAGGGCATCACCTTCGTGTCGAGCAATCTCGAGCAAGCGTCCGGTAAGTTATATAGCTAGCGATGTCAGATACATACCTGATCATTACAACCGTCTACCCACTTCCTATATATATTAGGTATATATACTTCTTCCCTACTCACCCCCCACTCCGAGGCTGAAGTTAGCCGAGAGTATTTACAATAGGTGTGGGCTGAAGGGGTCCTGGTGCCAAGCGGTAGTATCGGTTGGCTGTAGGCGATCGCACTATACACTGTCTCAAACCCACTTTGCGGCTCGGTGGTGCAGAGTGTTTCGATCTCAACGGGCCCCCCTATATGAGGGTTAGCTAAGCAAGGAGAGATCCCTTCTTAATATATCCCAACTCTAAACAGACACCCAACCTACATTTGTTGTTTCATTTATGGTTGCTTATGTCCTCTCTCTTGTCAAAGGCCTGCTTGTCTTACGCATACCTACCACATCATACCGAACATAGATAGCTTTTATTACGTACAAAATACGACTGCACCTCTCTAACGTTTTCTCCTTATGCGAGCCACGGCTAATTCTTGGTTTTTCTATCTAGGACCCGGCAGAAATAATGAGCAGCAACAGCAGCAGGACGCCAACGCCCAGGCCAAGAACCAGGCGCGGCGGGCGCAGGTCCGGAAGGCGCAGATCCAGCACCGCCAGCGCAAGGCCAACTACACGAAAGAGCTCGAGATGGACGTCGCCAAGCTGCGGGACCTGATCGAGCAGGCCGAGCGCGAGGGCCTGGCGCTCAGGACAGAGAACGAGGCCATCCGCCGGCGCCTCGTAGCCCGGGTGCCGGCCCCGCCGTCCGCCCGGTCTGCCGCTGCCGCCGCGTTCCAGTTCGACGCCCTGGCGACTCCGGCTGCGTATTCCACGCTGCAGCAACAGGCGCCGGAATACACGGTCAACCTCCTCAGCGCGGCCGACGAGCTCAACACGCCGCTCTTCCAGGTCCAGCGGACCGCGACAACCCCGTCTTCTTGGTCGGCGCGGAGCGGGCCGTCGGTCGGTCTCGAATCCGACGCCGGCGGCGCTGCCATCCCGGGGACGATGGCGTCGGGGGGCGCTGGTCTCGGGGGCACGACGGATCTCACGGAGGCGGAGACGGATCACGCGATCAACTTTATCTTAGGGTACGAATTAACTATTCCTGTCCCCATTTCCCTTTCACTATGGTGCTTGACAATCTGTCTACTTTGATTTCCTTCCATATCAGATACGTCTGCAGAAAATTTTTTACCAATATGGTGGCTAATATGACTATCAACGTATAGGTTAGAACACGTGAGTATAAAAGCCATGTCGTATCGGCATCTTATTCCTTATACTCTAGAATCCTCAAGTGTCTCAAAGTGGACACTTTCTCCAAGCCTTTAGACATTCTACTAAATTCTACAATATTGGGGGAATATTGCTAACACAAACATGTTTGATACACGTAGATTTGCTGGAATCATTTCCACCCCTCGCATTATTCTCACGAGGACTACGACCCGGAGGGCAAGGAGCACGGACACTCCCTCATGGCTAGTGCCATCGCGCTCCAGAACGCGCCGCCCGAGACGTGGCAGCGGTACACAACCGAGAAAGAGCAGCGGCGCGCGCAACAACAGCAACAGCAGCAGCAGCAGCAGCAATCCGACCCTAATCTCACTCCTAATCCCAGCGTCCCTCCCCCTTGCGCCACCACCACCAAAAACCCCTCCAACCCCAACCCTTCCTCCCCGCCGTCCGTCCTCGCCTCCTGGCGCACCTCCCCGTCCCCCGAAGGCCTGAGCCTGACCCTGTCGAGCCTGCGCGGCCTCGCCGCGGCGCTGAACCCGGCCGATGGCCCGGAGCTGGCCCCCGTGCAGGCCTGGTTCGAGATCGCGCGGCTGTACGGCGCGGCGGCGGTCCGGGACGCCGCGAGCATGGACCGGGTGCGCGCCGAGCTCGCACGCGACGTCGACTGCCTCCACTTCGGCGCGGTCATACGGCGGGATGCTTTCGAGGACGCGCTCGAGAGGGTTTTGGGGCCGGTTCCGGCTCAGGGGGTGTAGGGAAATCCGGAAAAAGAAAAAAGAAAACGGGGGAGGGGGGGGAGAGGATGTAGTGACTTAAATTTATATGTGGACATGAATATGGGATAGGAGGGGAGAGGAGTAAAAAAAGTATTATAACATAGGGGAACAAGCACTTGTAAGAGCTGTGTATATGTACTTCTATAATGGGAGGAAACATAAAGACACGACACTAAAAAGGGGGGCGGGGGCTGGTATGAATCATGATGCGTTACGGAATATAAACGTTTTCTCGAATAAATGATAACCACATACTTTGGATCCTATGATATGCTCAGAGAAATGTCTGGTTGTTTCGGTACTGAGGCCGAAGCAGATGAGTATAGTTCCATGACGACGCGAGATCTCGTTTCTTCAGCAGAATTATGCTGTGATGCTATAGCTAGAGTGATTAGATCTAAATATTGTCATAATTAGATCCTACACAGGTGTAGAGATAGATGTACACGCCCATTTCTTGAAAGGAAAAGGGAAAACGGTGGCTAGAGCTGACTTGTTATATACCAAACTAATGTACCGTACGATTTGACTGGGTATGCTTACTCAATTACCTACCCTATTTCATGTTTCTCAGTATTCTCTTATTTCCAGGACCAACAGCCCTATATTTTACCTGAATCTTCATCACGACACTCATTCGATTGTCTTAATACTTTGAATTAAGTTGACCATCTTACTCGGCTCATTATTCCTACTGAAGGTATCTATTCTACACTTATCCCACTACGCCTTCTCGTTTTGTTTTCTCCAGCTCGTCTACAACGCCTTCACGACGGTCCGCTCGTCGAACAGGTCCCGCAGCAGGCTCGCGACGCACGCCTCGAGGTCGAGCGGGCTCATAGCGTACGTGGACTCGAACGCGTAGATGCTGAGCTGGCCAAAGAACGGCCGCAGGATCTTGGCGACGAGCTCGTCCTTCCGGTCGACGGCCAGCTCGTCGCTGACGCCGCCGGGCTGGCCGAGCAGCGGCCGGCGAAGCAGCGACCCGCCCTGAGCCGCTGCCGCCGCCATCGTCGCCGCCGACTCGGTCTGCAGCGCCGAGCCCGTCGACGTCGTGTTGCCGAGCTCCTCCGACAGCTCGTCGACGAGCGCCACCGGCTGGTAGCTGGGCGCCCGGTAGATGGCGTCGATGGTGTCCGTGACGAACAGCCACTCGTGAAGTTGGAAATCGTCTGGCGCCGCGGCGATCAACAGGTCTAGAAGCTTACAGGCTTGCAGAACCGACTGGTTGCTGAAGGTATCCGACGACGCGCTGTTGTCTGGCGCCGCAATGGAGGATATAGCGGCGTGGAGTTCGGCGTTGACGGTGGGCCATAACGCCGCGAGGTGGATGGTGGATGTTCGGAGGACGAGAGCCCGGACTAGCATATAAATATCGGCTCGTGTGGTTGAAGATGGTGAGGAAGTCGACGTTGCCGCTAGTAGTTCGATGATGTGTTCGAGAATAGCTGGCAAGTCCGTGACAAAAGTGTCCATGCCACAAGCGAGAACCAAGACGGCAATACGGCGTAGATTGAGCTGCGTTCTGCGATCCGCCTCTAGTCTTGCCGAGGTGGCACCCACGCCGAAGACTATACCGGCCGTTGTCGGCGGCGTGATCCGACTTAGTATCTCAGTCATTCGATCCTTGTCTGCAATTGTCCATAGCTTCAATAGCGGTAGCCAGTCGCTCTGTACTAGGGTGACAGACGAGCTGAAGAACCTCGAATCGTTGAAGGCGTCCCCGATGTCTTTCTTCCACGTCTTCTGGTTACCGGGTAGTCTGGTGAGTTCCTGGAGTAGAGTGAGTGTGTTCTTGGAGATGGTGTCTGGAAAAGCTTTCGAGCGGATAGACGGGCCGATCACATTAGTTGAGATTGCCCCTGCTGCTGTTAAGACGCGATCCTGTTCCACGAGGATCTTAGGTAGGTTGGGGACGATGCTTGACAATGTGCCAACAACGTCATCTGCTCTATCTGTGGGCGATACGAGGCGATTCTCGCCGCCCTTTGACTTTTCCGACTGGGAGGTGGATGCTCCATCGGTAAACGATACCGGCCTCGTAGTAAAAATGGCAGTGAGCAGTCGTAGGAAGAGATCCTAATAGGGTATTAGTACAAGTTCAAAAGCCTGACGTGATGTAATACATACTCCAAGCTCTCTTCGCATCTTCCGCTGCTCTCCGAAGTTAGTATTATCTACCTTTTCACCTAGAATCGCTGCAAATTCCAGGAGACTCGGCAGTGTTTGCCGGTGTGGGAATGGATTGCCGAGCAAGTCTTTGAGGAAGATCATACAGTCTAGCCAGATCTCGTCCATTGCGTCATCTTCAAGTGACCGAGCATAATCGACCAGGAATATTACTAGGTCTGTGTCTTGCAGCTCGATAGTCAGTGTCGATTTTCTAGACTGTTCTAGCGCGTGAGGGTTTGTTCGACTGTAGATGGCATTGAAGATGGCGGGAATGGTATGCCTTGGCCGAGATCCGTCTAACGCAGGAAGCAGATTGAACACCTCTGAGTGCTTAGTCGTATCAGGATCGCTCAAGGATGCTCGCCAAATATCGACTACTGTCTCGAGGCATTCCAGGGCTTCAGCGGCGAACACGTGTTCTAGTAGGCGTCTAGCCCGGTTTCGCATGCGTAGCGATGTATAGTTGAACGAGGAAGCCGAATTTACGTCTAGGGCGCCAGCGTCGCTCCCTTGCCCCCAAGACCAGATCTTGAAGCACATTCGGACTGCGTCCTGGAACGCAAGTAATACCGTTAACCTATCGTTCGCAGTCGCGCTTCGAGATTGCGGAGCGTCCGAATTGAACACCCCAGACACCATGTTCCCGAAGAACCCCTGAGGCTGATCAGGACTTTTGGCAACTTGGGTCCTAGCCTCCTCAGCTAATAGCTGATCGTGTGCTTTGGCAAGCACTTGCTCAAGGGCATTAAGTAACGATATCAATGTCGTTTCTGGAGCATTAATACTCTCAGATGGTTTTCCATTCTGTCTAAATGTTGTTCGCAGGTTGCTAAATGTGCTAGCTACCTCGCTGCAGAGCGTCTCTACTAGAGGTATGAGAACCTGAAAGATAGAATCTGAGTATAGGGGCAAGCACTCTGCGAGGAAGCCCACCCAACTGTCTAGAACAGGTCGACTACTGGGCGAACTGAGACCGGCCTGAATACACTTGAGTAATGATGGAGGCGGGGGTACAGCGTCGGGTACACGATCCAGGGAGGTTGCGGACAATCGTACGCTACCGGACGCGTAGTTCAAAGACCGCTTCTCTCCAACCGGTGACGACGGCGGTTCTGAGGGATGAGTGTCTCGTAGTCTAAGTGAGGCAAACACGACGTCTAGCAGCAGCACTTGGATATATGGGTCAGGCCCTTCAAGAGATTGAGCGAGTCTGTCGATTAATGCGTCTTCTAACTTGAGACGCGACAGCGCTTCTGCGTACGGATTTAGTAGGATCTGGTGAAGGAATGTCAACGCACAGCGATGAAGCTGGGCTATTCGGAGCTGTATTTGGCTGTCCTTGGGGAACTGGTTTCCGGCGATGCATCGCATACAGACCCGTAGAAAGAATTCCTGAAGAGACATACTGTTTTCCGTACCGGCTAGCCATTTATTAGTAGGTGCCCTGAGCTTCTGAAAGACAAACTCACCAATTTCTATTAAACTTGGAGTCGGCTCTTCGATTATACTCGTTGCGAGGACTCCCCAGAACGCATCGGGCGCCCATCGAAATAAGTTAGACAGAGTACGAAGATAATAGAGTGCTAGGTCAACGTCGTCTTCTACTGAGAACTCGACGGACTGATTTGATGAAACGGCATTCGCCGTCGGAGGAAAAGTTCGAAGAAATTGAAGTTGCGATATCCTCGTTACGAAAACCAAGAATAACCTAAGTAATTTATTTTAGCAGCGAGATTCAAGCTGCTCAATTAATTGGTCGGTTTAACTTACTTGTCAATACCAATCATGGTGTTCAGCCAATTTTTAACCATCATGAATAACTGAGTTCGCTCGTCTAATAGAGAATCAAGCATTAGAAAAAGAGGTCTGGTGAGCATGACATCGTAATGATCTATCCCGGATAGCCGATACGATGGCCTGTGTTCGCTTATAGGGGTCTTCGGGCCTCTTCGGTCAGAATGTGAAGCATTATCTTGCAACGTGTGAGACCAGAGGAGGGTAAAACTCCGACCTGGATCGGCCGGCTGTATCGCAAAAGTGCCTGCCGTTCCATCTTTGAGCATGAGATCGGCAATAACGGCTTCTATATCGCGGTTTGAGGTCGTAAGAGCTGTTTGCAATTGCCAAAGACACCTCACGGTTTCAACGTGATACTTTGGCTCCGACAAAGATAGAAAACTCCACGCATGGCGCACTAATGGCTCGATCAGATCCGACAGGCAGGTTACCGGTATCCGTTCACTGGTGTAAAGCTGTGTCGAGAGTGACAGAATAGATTTGAATGATACGAAGGTCACATTAGAAGTTGATAGTCGCGCTTGTATAGTAGAGAGTAACTTCTCGGTATCTATGCGATACTCATAGGGGATCTTAGACAGGATTAGTCCCAGGACACGGCTTCTAATAGACATTGAGGCCTCCTGCTCGGCGGCTGCGAGGCTGTCGCAGGTTAAGTTGCATGCTTTTTGAACTAGGAGAACCCCGACGGTCCTCGGAGCAAAAGGCATTGGTGTAGCCTCGAGATTTCCTTGGTCAGAAACATAGAAGCTTTGGATCTTCTTGAGCATTTCACTGTTTGACATAGACGCAACTACAGGGCCCTCTATAGACCCAATCGAATTGCGCTCTGCTGATCTCGTTGGAAATGCCTTGGATGGGATGAGCTCGATTAGATTTCGCGCAATATCGAGCGCTTGAACTGAAAGGTCGCTTTCGCTGATAGATTTAGATGGGTCATTACGCTCTTTTACATCTTCTAGCATTGCTAGAATAGATAGGGCGGCCATAGGAGCGTGGAGAGTCACCATTTCCTCCTCTCGTATGTTAAAGTGCTTCATGATGAAGTGAACGAGAGCCAGCTTCTCATTACGCTCTGTGCTTGTTGCATTCCCAGGACTTACGGCCTGAGCCATAAGCCCTATCATCTCGCCGTATATGAGGCCGCTTTCGACGCCATCGAAAAACACGCTTGCACTGCGTAACACTTCATTGAAGTCGGCTTTACTCGAAGCTCTGCTTTTGAAATTTTTGACACTAATAATTACCGGGAGGAAGATCTCGGGCACTACCAGGCCGCCTATTTCCCATCTGTCCATCAGAGAAAGGCATATTCGGTACGGTCTGGCTCTTTCTGTAGGATTACTGCCAGATGCAGAATTGATCATTGATAGTAGTGCTTGAGTAAGAGGGTGTAAGCCGTAGTCATCAAAATAGCTCGTTTTGGAGTTGAGATAGTTATTATGTTCGGATGGCGAGGCGGGCGAATCCCGGCCATTCTCCTGCTCTTGATTCGGGGGCTCTGGTCCCAGAAACCAAGCCCAAAGTCGCCTATTGAGGCTCATGTCTCTTCGGATAACAACGCCGGCAGCAGCACGAAGGAGAAGTTCCAGATCATCGGCCTTGACCTTTTTCTGTAGCACCTTCGAATGTAAAGGTAGATGTGTGACTAGGAGGTCCAGGAACCCGCGCTGTATGAGGATCTGCTCGTCTCCCAGCCCAGAGGCAAAGCATCTGAGAAGTAATCCTGGTTCAGGAGATGTCACAAGATGTGATAACTCCGAGGAAAGTATATCAGCCTCATCCTGCTGGTCTTTGCTCGAATGGACTTCTGGAGTGAGAGGGTGTCCTAATTTCGGTAGTCTGCGAATCAAATAGGCGAGCGCACCAGGCCGTCGGCTATGGCTCGTTATCGTGGCGAGGAAAAAACATTGCCAGAAGAAGTCATCGCCAGTTGAATCCGTCGTTGTGAGATCTCTAGAGTTTGGCGGCCGGATGACAGCTTTGAAGCTTTCTAATATTTTCAAAGTTCGGTCGAAATCCTCGCTCGTCTCGTCTTCCAATCCGGGTAAAAGTGCCAGAACGATGCTCTTCATTGCTGGTCTTAGGGCCTTGGAGTCCACTTGGAGAACATGTTTTTGTAGGAGATCGAGAAACGGAGCCCTCGCTGTCAGGGACGCAAACGACAAGGTCGGAGAGAGGCCGGGGAGGTATAGAGGAAGATCTCTCGAGAGCCCGTCTCTTCCTATGATGGAGAATACGTAGTTGTAGACCTCGAGTGCCTTCTGGTGTACACCAGAAGGAAGTGAAGGGTTCAAACATTGCGAGAGGCGTTTTGCGACTAGGGCCTTGGAGGGAATGGTAGTTGTATTCGCCTGGCGTGCTTGTAAGGCCTACAAGGGAAAGTGTTGTTAGCAACGTGCTTGTACATTCGCAAGTACACGAAGGAATGGAGCCAGAGGAGCCTCTTACTTTCAGTAGTCTACTCAGAAAAGATATGTAATCCGCCCATTCTTCCAAGGCCGTATCAAACAGCGACAGTGCTCGCTCAACACCTGACGCATACTTCCGGTAGTGCTTGTCTTTAATTGGGACGTCCTCTACAGAAAACCTAGGTCAGCCGGTGCTGGCAACGCAGAATAATGGTATAGCAGGGTGTAGTATATACCAGCGCTTAGTTGGTTCCTCCACTGCCTTGGTGTCGGAGAGTTTCGTCCAGAGCTTTCGGGGGAGATAGAACGACGAGGACCGGGTTCGAGGCTCATATTTGCTGTAGTTGATATTAAGGAGGCGCTGGCCGTAGGACCACGGGGTCGCGTTCAGGATTAGAAGAGTTAGGGAGCATCTCTTTGCCCCGTCACATTCGCTAGGGAAATTTTGGTGTTTCTTGAAAGACCACGATGCATCAAAAAGTTGAAGCGCATTGAGCCTAAGCCTATGCCTGTCGCCTGTGCTATGCGAATTACGTTGCAGGTACCCGCTAATCGGGTACAAGGACAAAAGGTGGGGACCTCGAAATAAGGTAGTCGTTTAAGGGCGACTCGTTAGCTACAAACCCCTGTACATTCAGGGTGTTCAAGCCTGTCCTTGTCTGTGCTAAAGATATCCGAAACCACCACCCAGCTGTACCAGATGACGTCTGGCTGATAACGATAAGAAGCTCCACCCCCTTCACCTTAATGTTCAGTGAGCGACAGGGAGCTATTGAACTTCTTTCAGCTTCATTTCAATGCAATGCAATACAACATGACGAATTGCAGTTGATATCAGTATGGTCGGAACGAAGGAGGCCAAACTAATTCGACTAAGCAGTCAATCATAAAGAAGATGATATAGCCGACCATTATCGAAATCGATGAGAAATGGCTGGGTCATCGGCGTCTTCACGCGCTGCCTCTGCTCACAGCGATGAGCGGCCTCCTTTGCCTCCCCGGCCTTCTCAGGCACCGGAGAATGACTCGGCCGCAGCCATGATGGACAGGTCTCACTTGCCGTCAAAGCCTACAACAGCGGTCTCGTCGATGAATATCCAGACTCTTTCATTTCCCGATGGATCACGCGGCACCTTCTCGACAGCTAATGAGAACACTACCGGAGGCACGGAACAGCCCTCCGCACCACCAAGTGTTGGGCCTGCGAGCTTTGGTTTCAATCCTGTTGGAAATGACATAGATGAGTCTATGAGTGTGATGAGTCTCGCGCCGACCTTACGGCCGCCGGGCGACCTAGAGAGTCTTCTTGTTGGGGACATAAGCAAGAAGAGTCCCGCCTGGGCGTTGTTGCGGTCACAGTCTGCAGCCGTACAGCCGTTTGAGACTATCAGAGCCGAAGAGAGCACGATTTTTTCCGAGTTCGAGCGAGAGTTCGACGATATACCAGACGAGTCCGAAGAGAACTGGAACGACGAGGACAGACTGAAAATATGGAAGTCAAAATTAAAACATTTTATGGTTCTGTCATCTGCGGGCAAGCCGATCTATAGTAGACACGGAGATCTGGGATTAATAAACTCTTCGATGGGGGTTGTACAGACTATCATCTCGTTTTACGAGGGGGCGAAGAACCCCCTTCTTGGGTTCACGGCTGGAAACACACGCTTCGTTATCGTGACGGAGGGCCCTCTATACTTCGTAGCTATAAGCAGGCTTGGGGAGAGCGATTCGCAGCTGAGGGCTCAACTCGACGCACTCTACATGCAAATTCTGTCTACTTTGACGCTCCCGACTTTAACCAACATATTTGCTAATCGACCATCCTCCGACCTACGGAAACCTCTGCAGGGAACGGAGACGCTGCTCTCTTCCCTGGCCGACAGCTTTACGAGAGGATCGCCATCTGCTCTCCTGGGTGCCTTGGAGTGTTTGAGGCTGAGGAAGTCTCATCGACTTGCTATCAATAACGCATTTCTCAGGACGAGGACCGAAAAGCTACTCTACGGACTAATAGTCGCAGGCGGGAGGCTCGTGAGCGTAATCCGGCCCCGCCGGCATTCCCTGCATCCCAGCGACCTCCAGCTCATCTTCAACATGCTCTTCGAATCCGGAGGCGTGAAGGCCGGCGGGGGCGAGAACTGGATCCCGCTATGCCTGCCGGCATTCAACAACCGTGGCTACCTCTATATGTACGTCAGCTTCTTGGATGTGGATCCGGAGTCGGAGAGAGACCTGAGCGCCGCCGGCGAAGAGATTGCCGTTATCCTGATCAGCCCGGACAAGGAGAGCTTCTTCGCCTTGCAGCAGATGCGGGACGATGTTGTGGCTGAGCTGAAGAAAAAGGGACACATTGATATCATCAAAACCGCGGCGAAGCAAGGACGGCCGAAGATGAACGAGATCGCCCCGGGGACACACGTCAGCCACTTTTTATTCAAGTCGAGAGCCAACGTCCAGTTCTGTATGCCTGCTCTCTTGCCCGCATTTGATAGTCTTCTTTCGCGCCGGAGACTCATGTCACTCTATCACAACTTGCATGCGACTATTCATGCGAAGCATACCCACGTGAAGGTATTACATTGTGTTGGTGAGGATACGACCTCACTGGCATGGATCACGCCGATATTCGAATTCTATTGCGTGGCAGGACCAAACGCTTCTCGAGCCGTTCTAACACAAGGAGCAAACAAGATCATACAGTGGGCGAAACGCGAGGAAGAACGATTGTTCATTATAGGTGGAGGTGTATTCTGAGTTATGAAGCCTTAATATTACGCTATGCCACCGCCATGTCACCACTTGCAAGCCCGATTATTAATAACACGACATAAAGTATCCTCATATTGGCCTCGCTAGTCGTTAAGCCCAGACAGGCGGCTTGTTCTTGGCGACCAAGTCGATGCCGAGACCATATCGCTTCCATTCCTGCTATACCCTAACCGAGGCGGAGTCGAGACGATAGGCGGAGGAGTTCCGTATGACGCGTGCGGTGCTCGAAACTGGTACCCGCGGTACGTTGTGACATAACCTAGCCTGGATTGAGTGCCATCCAATCTGGCCAGCGGCAGAGCGGGCATAGCGTAGGACCAATCGTCGAGCTCATAATCTGGCTCGACGAGACCTGCATCTTTGGTCTTATAGCGGTCCAAGATATCCTTCACCTTGTCCAAGCCGCGAGAAACCAGCCTGCGAAATCTGCGTTCAGGCTTTTTCCTTTCGTCAGACTTGGAACTGGAGCGGGATGTCCTCCATGGCCGCCAGCCTCTTCCAATCCACGACGCCACGCCGTAGCCCCCTACATCTCCGAGCGCGGGCCCATTCCCGTCCTGATTCTGGCAACCGCCGACTGAGGCTCGTTCTGAATTCTCTAATTCTTCAGACTCCTCAGACGGCTCGTTATCAGGATCGGCGTGACATCCGTCGAACCCCTCGAATGCAAAGGCCGCCAAGCTGCTTCCTGAGCTTCCCGCGGGCGACTCGTACCCTATATCCCGAAGCGATTGCGACAGCAGGTTTGGATGTGCCGCCCGCCTCCGCAGTGGTCGCTTCGGGCCTAACGCTCTAGGGAAATTGTCTTCGCCTGCCAACGTCGAAGAGCTTGAAACGTTTTTCCCTTTCGTGTGGCACGGGGATTCGGGGATCGAAGAGGTGGACGAGTTCGGCCAGGCGAGATCGACGCGGCGAGACGGTAAGTGGCTCCAAGCCTCCGGCGTGCTCTCGGATGCTGTATAGCTTTTGCAAGAGCCGGCACCGAAGGACCACGTCGAATCCCCCGATCTCCGCCGTTCGCTACCAACGTTGTTCCCGTTCAGATTAGCCATAGCGGGTAGTTAACCGTGGCTATTTGGAAGAGTTAGTCATTGTTGATAAGTCAAATTGAACTATATATACGAACCGATTGGATTGTATGTTTTGCGTTTGTTTGTTGTATGAGGCGCCTTTCAACTAGACCACCCGAGTATTGCTAAGCTCGGTTATATGCTTGGTGCTAGGTTATACCTATGCTTGGTCACTGGCGATGTGGATTCAATGTATCAAGGACTTCTCCTAGGCAAGCCTCTAGTCAGCTTTAGATCTGATAGAGGTCTGATGAATGAAGGATGGATAGAGAATAAGGAATGGAAGGGAAAACAAGCAAGGCCTTGATGCCTTTTAATACTTACAATTGTCCAAAACCTAACTCAACCACCTCCAGGCCACGCAATACAGACGTGTTGCATGTTACAGATCGCACTCTGGTATGCTCTAAGTTTGCGAGCTGTTGCTTTTGCTGGACGACTGTCCAGAGCGGAGAGACTTGAGGCTTTGATGATGCCATCTTCCAAGAGTTGGCAATACTATGTACGTAGTAAAGTTTAATACAAGTCTTAGTCTTCGTGCTGCGTGGGTAGGAGTTAAGGCACGAAAGTTATGGTGCGTAAGTGGACTCTGGACTTGAGACGAGAGATATGAAGGAATTTGTTAAAAGTTGTTGTAGGTTGTGAAGGTTCAGAAATCCCCTCTTCCAGAGAGGGTCAGAAGTACCTCCATATTGCCCAGCATACCTTCCATGCTCGTACCTGCCATCAAGAGGATATTATTTTAAACTAGAAGTTGGCAGCGTATAGGTGGTAGTTACCAAGCATGCGACCTTAGCCCCTTTTACCCTTACATAGGCACATATGTAGATAGCTTAGGCAGGTATATACCTATCCCACGACGTGATACGATCGATGCTATGATACATGTAGAATACATACATGTATGTAGGTAAGTACCTAAGTACTTATGTATCTAAGCACATGTAGGATGTAGCTTACTTTACGTGATGCACCCCCTACCTTTAGGTGGGCAACCTTGAGAACTGAATCCATCACCGTATCTCAAACGTGGCGATATCTGCCTACCTAGGTACCTAGATAGGTTGAAGAGCATTAGACCAAACCTTTTCTTAATGAGTTATACACTATTTCAGGTCTAAGAGATAAACACCACGCAAGCCTACGCGTTACTACTAGATTTGTATCTGACTTTGGGGTTGTTAGAAATTAAAGCTATACTATTACAGCGAGGGGCTTATCGTAACCTACGATTATTGTAAAAGGCGAGGGTCGGTGGTATAAACTTAACTTATACGTGATTATTATCATATAAGTGAATGTAAGGGGAATTCTTCTAACTACATATCGATCTTGCTATTCCCTCGCCAAACTTGACATACCCTACTTCAGGGAGCCGTCCGAATCTACCACGGCTTATACCAAGTTGACTACCTCGTACATAATTCCCCGACTCGACTACAGCAAACAGGCTCCAAAAGAGAATCCGCGCGAACCTAACAGCCCACGGTTCCAAAACCTTGCTCCAAAACTTGGCTTGTTAAGACTTGTTTTAAGTCGAATCCAATGAATGCTGAGATTGCGCGTTTCAAAGTAAGCGACGTGATAGCCCTTCCGGGTGCCAAAGAGCCCATTTCATCTTATTAAGCTCTGTGATGTTTCTTCGAACATACTCGCACTGCCGCCTTAGCACCTTTCACCCACTTGCGAAGCTTTGCTCGCATCCGTCGCCTCAGGGTCGCTCGGCTACGCTTCTCCCGCGTTGAACGCCCGTGGCTAGCAACGAAGTGCTTACTCTTAGCATTAGCATTTGTTGGACCGACATCTCGGTCTGCACTATGCTCTTCCTTGTCATGCGCAGTGACTGAGTCTGATTCTTGGTCCGATGACCGTGCCAACATAAAACGAAGATTTGATAAGTGCCCTTTGAAGCCATGGCGATGCGCTGCGTCGGAACTTAGACAGCTCTCCATAGATCTAGCGTCAGATGTAAGATTGCTCTGGTGGTCTCCAAGAGTCGATGGATACGCTGTTTTGTTGGAATCAGCTACGTCAAGGGTACTACCAGGAGATAAGCGCCCGGTCTGTGTTGGTTGTGGTGAATTTTCACCGGCTGGCAAGGTTGCTGGACTTAAGCTAGCCGGAAAACTGAACAAATCTCGTGGCCTCTGGCGTGATATATCCGCTACGATGCTAGACGTAGAAGCGTCCGCGTTCCGACGGATTGTCTCAGGTGGAGGAGTACTGAGAGTGGTGCTTCTGGAATATCTTAATTTCAGCCTGCTCCGAGCCCGCACTCGATCACCCGAGTTAGGCATATGACCCTCAGGCTTTGAATTAGGGGTACTAGGAGCGCTAGGTTTATCAGTTTCTATGTCGAAGAGCCTCGTATCGGAAGATATCGTAGCTCCTGAGTCATTGGATGTTTTCATCCTCAATCTCAATTTTGGAACGTTCTTTTGCAAGCCCAAATTTCGATCACATTCAGGAATCGTCGCCGGGTTTTCAGTTTCCCCATCCCCGAATAGCCAAGGCGTGGAAGACTGCGAAAACTTGAAGGGAGAGAGAACCTCAGCAAAGTCGCCCTCATTGCTAGAAGTACTCTGTATGCTCGGGGCTGGCAGCAGCCCATAGTCAGGGTCGCCAGGTAAAGACGGTAATGCCTTCATAAGTTGAGGGATGCTATTCTTCAGCTTCAGTTGGCGGGCAGGCGAGATGGGTTTGGGCGAGACGATAGTCGTAGTGGAACAGGATGGTGGGATATGGGGAAACCCTTCGTTGTCTTCTCTAGGTAAGCTGCTGGTGCTTATTCTAGGAACCGCTCTGCTTCTCTTGTGGTTGAATCTCTGCCTTGGCGCTACTCCTGATGCCTGTTCTATCGAAATGGGGACAATATCATTCCCTCCAACATTACCACCTCTGTTACTCAAGGCTTCTGCGGCTATTAAGGATCTGTCGTCATCACCGCCAGTATCATAGTCGGTGTTATCGAGGTTCGCCCTTGTAGCCCCATCTATTACTTCGCTTGATTTGCTGTGGTGTGAATTGTTGCGGCCCATCGTGATGGATGTATATCGGCCACCAAGCAATGTATTGTGTTGGATAGAATCCGTCAGATGGCTCTGGACAGGTTCAGAAAACGAACGTCGCTCAATGGAATTGCATTGCGGACTATCCATGTTTTGTTCTAATATCTTGTCAGCATCGGCATCCTGCCCTACGCCGTCTTGTAGGGTTTCGCTCTGCGTGTCATCTCTCAATATCACACCTTGCTCGCTTCGAACCGAAGGGGTCTCGCCGCCTTGGACCTGTACCTGCCTCTCTGGCGAGGATTTCTTGGTCTTCGGGGTTGCCGTCGTTCTATAATCCGTGTATCTGTACGTAGGGGCATCTTTTGACTCAAGGTCAAGACTCGGATTGAATGTGTCCATAGAGTCCCTACCCGCCTGAGACGGTAGCAGATCAATGTCACTTCCTCTTGTATGCTTTCTGCTAGCATCCGGTGTATCAAATGTGACAGATCTAGATTCAGAGCGGATCGAACCAGTACGGCAACGCGACGGAGCACGATATGGTGCAGTCTGGAAATTTTCAGCGTGAGGCGTGGCGCTGCCCCGTGGAATTTGGGCCACGTTTGTCTCGTTCGGGTTTCGGCCCTCATGCTCAAAGAAAGCCGAATCCCCTTCTCCAAAGGCAGCACCTAGGCTGTCATCAGACTCTTGCAGAACCAACGGCCGCGAATAATTCGACACGCGAGTAGGGATTGGAGCCAGGGGGAGAACTGGAGTTGTGGCACGAGGCTGTCCACTCTCGAATCCTTCTGTGTAATCGTAATATCTTGGAGGAGCAGCGGAAAGGCCACTTGGACCAGCTCTAGGTGTAGATGGCATCCGATGGTACATATTCACAATGGACGTGAGGCTCGACGTTCTTGAACCATCCAATCTTTCCCGGTAAGGCGTACTCCAAGAGGCCATGGAGGCCGCGGAAACAGTTCGGAGAGAGGGAGGTCCAGGTAGCTCATTGCGGCTACTAGGTGGGCGTGGTGGCGGCAACGAAGCGGTAGACAGGTTAGCATCTGCTCGCAGGCCCAGCGGAGGAGGTCTCCGCGGCATCGGGGGATAGGAGGGCTTGTACGGCCGATGACCAGTTCTCTACAAATTTTCAGTATGTGTTCGGATGCATATAGAGCTCGAGAGACTTACGTATGAGATTCTATCAATCTCCACCATGCGGCTATAATCCACTCGTCCACCTTCGGTGAGTGCCGGCGAAGCTGGGCGGACTCCAGGCCTCTTTAAGCGAGTTGGATAAGGGAAAGGTGATCGGGGGCGTTGAAGCGGACCGCTCGTCTGACTCTGCAACGTAGCTGTCGATTTGTGGTGGGAAAGATGACGTGACCCGCAGGTGGTCATCGAGTACGAACGTAGTCCAATATCTTCTGAAGACGTTGGAGTTAACGTGCTCGTTGTTGATTTATGGCTGTCTGACCCATACATGGAGATTATCTCGGAGGCGGTGTCTCTACAGGGAGAGGGCTTGTTGTGATTAGTCCGGCGGTGTAGTTCCTCCATGGAAGGACGCGGCGATGGAGGGATCGGCTTGATGCTGAAGATTCCGATATCTCCTGTTTCAGTCGTGGTTTTCAGCATGCTCTCCAGTGCACCGGGGGAAGGCAACAAGACGGAGTTCTCGTTGACACTTCGAAGGGGTTTGTGTAGCGGACGCATCGAGGTAGGGCCATGGCCTGGGCGTCCGTGGGAAGAATAACTGCTACGAAGAGTGCCATGGCTCGCGCTATGCCTGGGCAGGCGATGGTGCTCCATCAGAACAGACAGAGCAAGGGGAGAGACAAATCACTATAACATGAAGTAAAAAGTAATTGGGTTTGGGTATTGGATTAAAAGAGAGCCCGGTTGTCTGGTCCTAGAAGGACGTCGAGCCGTGATTCGGAAATAAAGGCTTCGACGGTCCGGAAAGTCGCCAGACAAGGCTGGATACTGCAATCAGACGAAGTGGAAGACAACGACTGTGGAATTACAAATACGTATAAAGCACTAGCTTGGTGAGTAGATGGCATTGGCTCCTTGTTGGCTGTCGCGGGGCCATCTATATTGAGAGGAAGGTCGGATGCTTTGGATGAAAAAAACAATAGGGGAGACCAGACATGACGGTAACGGCTCACCAGATTTCCCCCTATTAGATGGAAATCACGACATTTATCGCGAAAGCATTCGGAAGCGCCCTCCTTCCAAAGACCAAACAACCTCCACCTACCTGGGATAGAGCTATGAGGCATGTTTGCGCTTGCCATATACCGTTATGGTCACGAGGCGATAGACATGCCTCCACTAACCAACACTGAAGATACTCGCGCCCACTCTTGATACCACAACGTAGACATTGAAAAGCGAATATCCGACATCGAGTAACAGTTTGATCCCGTGATGGGCATGTTGTTCCTAACAGCCCGATTCCAAGATATTTGGATGGTAGTCTGTAGAAGTCGCGAGGCTACCTAAGAGGAGGTAAGCGCTTCATAAAAGCACCATAGATAGGCTTAGCAAGGCAACGACTCATCCCTTAGGCCATCTAGAAACGTTTAACATGTTGATTTTCTCCAAAGAAAATGTAATAATGCGAAGAGATACATATGTAATTCTGCTTTAGGTACAGTAGGTAGCATGGTAATTCTTCCTAGATCTAGACTACTCACAAATCAATTGCCAAGTATGATAACTCCGTGCAGCAATACTTCCGGCGAGGAATGATTGTGTCTGTTTCCTATGCCAGTATGTTATGTAGTTTTAGCATGTTCCTCGGGTATACAAGTACATAGATACTATCATTAGACCTTGCGTCGCTGCGTCGCCAAAGTGTCGGGTGCATCTTAGCATCATTTTTATACTTCAAAGCGATGCTAAACTTTGTTGCAGGTTTGGGTAGCTGAGCATGGATGGGGGGATGAGGCTATCTCTGCTATCGAGGTTGTTATCGTAGCGATTGCTATCGTAGCGGTAGGGGTTGTGTTACAAGCCTGTATTGTAACGCTCAGGGTCCAAGGGGTTTTTTAAGCCTCGCTGCAGACTGAATTGTAATCTAATAAATCTGGCAATCTGGCCAATACCTAGGTACGCATCATTAATATCCCTAATCTAGGGATGTTGTCATGTAGGTGTAAGCTTATTGGATTTATTGCAAAAAATACCGTGCCTCCTGAATCGAAACAACCCTATCCTATGTAGAGCGACGATCAGATGATAATATTTGCGCGGGTTGAACACCTGGTGCTCCGAATATAGAATGTTAACAGCTAATTGTTAATTGTTAATTGCTAAGCTAATTCATATTTCCGGGTCTACGAACCGGATGCCGCAGCCTTGCGTTTCCCTCCGAGCTCATCTAGGTTACGATCTGACAGTCTGAGCTTAGTGGCTGTGCGCCATGGCAGCATGGCTAGGTACATGGTCGCTTTAGTGGATCGGTAGTGGGGTCTATGGGGTTGGGGTAGCACCAGGGATCGTAGAAAAAGAGAACACCTGTCCCCTACCTTAGGTACGTAGGTACATTTCTAATAGATTACCTGTGCGTAAGCCACATGCACACACCATTTCGGAGGGGATAGCTTAGACACTATTATTTGATGATTCCACCGCTGAATCCATTCAGCCAGGCTTTTTATCCTCTATTCCTGTTCAAGGGACACCTATACCACAGTAAAAACATTACAAAAGCTCTGGCTCTCCGGCCTGCGTCTACATTCACTTCATTGTTTTTCTCCTACTTCATCATTTCCGGTCAACCCTAGCTAGTACCGAATTTATAGGTATGTTCTCCTAGCTACCTATTTCATCAAACCAGTTCACGTTCACCTGCATTTCCTATATCCCCCCTCCCTTTCGTATATACTGTCGCCCATGCGACATTCTGTGGTCGCAAGTTGTGAAAATCCAAGACAGCTAACCGTGGTACCTATTGCTTAGGTCCTTCATCATGTACACGACACGGAACGTTCTTTTCGGCCTGCTTGCTGCCGCTGCAGGTGTTTCTGCTGCAGATGCATCAGATGTTACACAATTAAACAAGGACACGTTCAATGACTTTGTCAAGGGCAATGACCTAGTCCTAGCTGAGTGTATGTCAAACATGAATTGCTTCGTAGCTTTTCCAATGGGAAACATGGCTCACTTAAGAATGTATAGTCTTTGCCCCGTGGTGTGGCCACTGCAAGGCCCTCGCCCCAGAGTACGAAGAGGCGGCCACAACGCTAAAGGAGAAGTCGATCAAGCTGGCCAAGATCGACTGCACAGAGGAGGCTGAGCTGTGCCAATCATTCGGTGTAGAGGGCTACCCGACACTCAAGATCTTCCGTGGTCTCGAGAGCATCACACCATACACTGGCCAAAGAAAGGCTGCTGCGTGAGTAATCCTGTCAAGCAGTCTGTGTGTCCTTACAATTGCTGACAAATCTATATAGTATCACCTCCTACATGGTTAAGCAGTCTCTCCCCGCCGTCTCACCTCTTACACCCGAGACTCTTGAAGACTTCAAGACCGCAGACAAGGTCGTCCTGGTCGCCTACATCGACTCTTCCGACAAGGCCTCGAACGAAACCTACACAAAGATTGCCGAGAAGCTGAGGGACTCTTACCTCTTCGGTGCCACCAACGATGCTTCATTGGCTGAGGCTGAGGGTGTCAAGGCCCCGGCCCTTGTTCTGTACAAGCAATTTGATGAGGGCAAGGCTACTTTCACCGACAAGTTCGAGGAGGAGGCCATCGAGGATTTTGCCAAGGTCGCCTCCACTCCTCTGATTGGCGAGGTCGGCCCTGATACATATTCCGGTTACATGTCCGCTGGTATTCCTCTTGCTTACATCTTCTCTGAGACTGCCGAGGAGCGCAAGGAACTTGGTGAAGCTCTCAAGCCCATCGCTGAGAAGTTCCGCGGCAAGATCAACTTTGCCACCATCGATGCTTCGTCCTTCGGTGCTCACGCTGGCAACCTCAACCTAAAGACTGACAAGTTCCCGTCTTTCGCCATCCAGGAGACGGTCAAGAACCAGAAGTTCCCCTTCGACCAGGAGAAGGAGATTACCTATGATACCATTAGCGCTTTCGTCGAGGACTTCTCTGCCGGAAAGATCGAGCCCAGCCTGAAGTCGGAGCCGATTCCCGAGAAGCAGGAGAACGCCGTCACTGTCGTTGTCGGCAAGAGCTACGAAGACATTGTCCTGGACGACTCCAAGGATGTCCTGATCGAGTTCTACGCCCCGTGGTGTGGTCACTGCAAGGCTCTTGCTCCCAAATACGAGGACCTTGCCTCTCTGTACGCCAACAGCGAGTTCAAGGACAAGGTTGTCATTGCCAAGGTTGACGCTACTGCCAACGACGTTCCGGATGAGATCCAGGGTTTCCCTACCATCAAGCTCTACCCTGCCGGAGCCAAGGACAAGCCGGTTTCTTACAGTGGTTCCCGAACTGTTGAGGACCTGATCAAGTTCGTTAAGGAGAACGGCAAGTACGAGGCTAGCGTGGAGGAGAAGACGGAAGAGGAGACTCCTGTTGCCCCGGCTGCAACTGAATCCAGCAGCAGCGAGGCTGCTGAGGAGACGCATGATGAACTATAAACTCGACACGCGAGAGAATGAGGCAAAAGAACAAAATGTACAGTTTCTTTCTAGTAATGAACCGGGCAGTTAATCAGCCGGTACACTGGGTTAACTCTGGGACTGGGATATAATGTTGACTTTCAGGTAGCTCAGCATAAAGGGTATGAATTTTCACTTTGATCAAGCAATTCTAGCTTGCTGCGATGAATCATATGATACTAAACTATTTCGAAAGTGTTGTGACTTGCAATGATGATGAATACCTATATGTAGGTAGGTAGGTGTTTAACCAATTCGCCGAATTCAGTAGTGACCAACCAAGGTGATTGGTTCTGTCAGCTATCCCGCTATCCCGAGGTTAATCCACGCATTCCTGTGAGCTCCCCGGGACCCACTTTAGGAATTAATTGATCGACGTCGTCTCGAAACCCCAAAGGCTGGCCACCCTGCCACCCTGCCACCCTGCCACCCTGCCACCCTGCCACCCAAAGCTTGGTCGATATCCCTCAACAGCAACATCGCCAGCGCCCGACTTGGACATACTTGAACATATTCCGCGAGACACAGTCCGACCCTATCACTTGATAACGTCAATGGCTTCGAGAGTTCTGCTCGGCGGCGCCCGAAGCGCCTGCGCTGCCTCTTTCCCTCTACGAGCTGCCCGAAACTTCCACGCGACAACACGAACCCTCGCCGACGCGACGACTCCCCTTCCCGTTCGCAAGCCCGTGGGCGCCTTCCGCGGCGGGTGAGTAGACCTGCGCCCAATCCGCTAGATTTGCTGTCCGTCGGTAGCTTACGAATTACGCCGTGTTATAGACTCTTCGGCTTCCTACTTGGTTCGACCCTTGCCGGCTCCGGCGTTTACGGCTACGTCCTGTTAGTACACACCCGATGGCCTGGAGTGGCTCTGTTATATGGTCTTTCGGGCCTTTACGACAGTACAATATTCTAGCTGCATAGAGCGGGCTGAGAATACCCTCCGAACAGAGAAGAGCGCAATATGCTAACCAAACACTTCGATAGGCGAGAGTACAAGGCATCAAACGAGTTATTGCAAGAAGACATATATGTGCGTTTTTGCATTTGATTAACCCTACGCCGCATGCCTTCATTTCAATCGAGGTCCGGGCTGGGGAGCTCTTTTTAAAAGAAGCTCTCCTCACCCCTTTCTTTGTTTGCTATTTCCCTCTCAGCGAAGAACTTCCACAACTCGACCTCATCAGCCCCAGAAGCAACATCTCAGCTGACCCATGTGCGAAAAAATAGGCTCTACAGGCAGCTTGCCAACGACTGAACACGTACGTGCAGCAACTCGAGGAGAAGATGGACGCCGCAGAAAGGAAGAAGAAATGAACAGACACACGGGCCGATGGCTGCGTATGCCAAATCAAAGATGACGGATGGTGGAAGTGTAGGAATAGGGACATACACCGGCATTACTCGACCAGAGTCAACATGCATCAGTTGGCACGAAAAAAACAACATAAGTCAAGTCTATTTGCTCGCGGGGAGTTGAATTCATAATGGCGAGACTGTACAAAGGCATGGGCATCTATGTAATGGTTTTCTGGCACAAACACATATTTTCTCGAAAATTATCGAAGACTTCTTCAACTGCATGATCATCACCTCCGTCTGGATAGTTGAGTTACAAACCTCTTTGTTCTCACTACTATGTTGGCAGGATACGGTACCCATCCTTCTACCCCTTTGATCCCGGTAGCCCCGGTCAACTAAGAGCTCCGGGAGGCTCCACCCACCAAGCCCCGGCCCGGCCCGGATCCTTATTTGACTTCCGTATTCCCATGATCTTCAGCAACAATAACTAATGACAAAAGAGTTTCATTTCCATTTATTGTCCAAGGGCAATTCAAGAGTAGCAAGGAGGCCAGTGTTATCTTTGCACTCAATACCTATATCATAAGATATACATACTAGTTGGCAGTATGTACTATCATAGGCGTAATAGGGGCTGTTTACCGTCCAAGGACAGCTTCATTGCAGCAATCCCAAGCGTAGGAAAGAGAGAAAGGAATGAAAAGCAACAAAACGAAAAAGAAATACGTACAACACTAGGGATTCGCTGGTCGTCACCGACCCAACTACTAGTCCAGCAGTATCCGGTTTGTCTCTGGGAGAGCGGACGGGATCCCGAATTTTCCAGATCTTATGGTCGTACGTGGAAGTCGTCCCGTTGTTGCGCAATATATCTCATGTGTAGGCAGTCCGTGGGTGCTGGAGTCATGACTCCACCCAGAAAGCTCGGAAACCGAGACGTTGATGCGCGAGGAATCATGAACTTAACAGCAGGGGGCTACTGTTATACATACATACCTCCTAAATAGGCGCTGGAGCTTTTTGTCCTCTGATACTCGGCCCCCCTATCCGGACTAACACTGCTCCCCGTCCATGCTAACATCACCAACTCCCCATCCAAGGGATCAAGGGTCGATTTCCCATGTCCTTGGTTTGCTCGTATGTGTGCTTAGCTAGCTAGACGTGGTTGAGCAAAGAACTATATTAAAATGAGAATTTTCAAATAACCCCTTTTGGACATTCTCTGTGTCTGCAGTCATCGGGTATACGTTATTTTCAACTTGGGAGGTAAGCAGCGCTATGTAACCCACCACAATAGACCCAAAGCACCAACATAATAATCATCAACTTGCCAAATTGTGTTCTATACAATGTCATTGGCCATGTTTGTGTAGTGATAGACGAGGAAATACCCGATTTATACTAGAAATTGTGTCCACTATTGTACATTGTTGCTACAGAGGCCTCCCTACCTACCTATACTTAAAAGTACTAATTATTAACTCTACAGTACCTAGTAGTTGAGGTTCTTACTGTATTTGAATTTTGGGATAGGCCATTGCGGCCATGTCATTGGACTTGAAGAGTGTATATGTCAGGTAATGATACGCGTTTAGACACCATCCAATCTGGTGCTTATCTCCATAGGTACTATCATTCCAGTATCACTATTATTGTCCACTAAATACAGGGCTATATATCGTCGTAACAATAGCGACTTGGAACTGTTCTTTAACTACTTTCTCTCGGTGTCCAAAATGACCACCACGCCATATGCGAATTCCCCTATCCATCCCGACGGGAGCAGCAATATCTTGTTTACTAGAGATCAACCTTTGACAGAGAGTTTGTGTATACCTAGGTGCGTCTAAAAGGAGGCGATGCATCGACTATACTGGGGTAAGGCGAGTTTAAGTAATGCTGCCGATCCATTTATAGGAGTGCCGATGCCGTACCGTGGTTTTCAGCTCTAGGAAGACCTACCTGTTGATTGGCTTACGTTCCGAGAGGATCGACATGTAAGACGGGACTTGGGAAGTACTATGTTGTAAGGAAGCCAGGAAAGATGGCGCAGTGCCATACGCCTGTTCTTCTACTATGCTGCTATGTAATTCCCTTCCATGTCAGTGATAGTCGGACGGCTTACCATGCCCACAGGTCGACCCCTGGTCTGGCTTGTTTACTGTCTTGATAGGCCCGTACATACCTACACTAATAAATCATAACTACTGTTCTTGTTGTAGTGCTGATAATTATTATGGAATTATGGGGTACAGGGGCCCTGCAGGTGGACTGCAGTGGGACTTCTCGTTGCAACGCTGAACATTGAGGTGCTGCCTTTTCCAATCATAGATGATCGCCAAGCTGACTTGGGAAAATCCCATAATCTTGAACCCTACGTCACTTTGTACTTTGGTCAAGGGACATGAGATTGAGCCAGATGGAAGAAGAAAAGCGGTCCTCAGGATCAGATTGTTTTAAATAGTTACCAAATGCCGCGAGCATGGCTCTACCGAGGCGGAGTTGGAACTTCTCTCCCGTTTCCCACCTCGAGATCCTCTTTCAGTCTCAGATAGAAATGTCTCGATGGCCTCGGTAGAATATCCTTACGGCTCCGAACCGTACAGCACCCTCGAAGTGCGCCATGCAGAGCTATCCGAGCCCCAGGACCTCAGGACATCCAACAAGGAAGCCGTGCTTCATCCAGAGAGTCAATATCCCCAGGTCGCTGGCCCCCAAACCCAACCAATATGGGATACCTCGAAACTAGAAGCCAACACGGCTTCGAAAGAGGCTATTACGGAGAAAGATAACAGTGACAAGGCCAAGCGGAGGATATGCAGATTATTGCCACGCATGTTCTACATCGTCTTAGCTATTGTGGTGGTACTTATCATCGGCGCAATCGCTGGGGGTGTTGCTGGTGGTCTATTCAGCAGACAGAACACGACGTCAAGCCCAACGCCAGACGGGAAGGCGACTCCGAACGTCAACGTCCTTAACATATCAAACTTAGCAGCTTCCAACTGGACAGACGCGCAAGGCACTATTCACAGAAGCGTCTTTTTCCAAGATCCCTACAATTCTATCATTGCTCGACAGTGGAACTCGCAGAACAAGACGTGGGAGACTAGGAACATAAGCAGGCTGATGCAGTCGGCGACAGGAGGACCAATCAAGCCGAAACCAGGCACCCATCTGGCGAGCGCTTCGAGCGACAGCAAAAGGGGGCCCCTATATGAAGTACAGCTCTGGTTCTCGGAGACCGCAGATGACGGAGATACGATCAGCTGGGTGACCTCGCCAAACCCGGCCCTAGCGCCATACTTTTGGAATTACGTGTCGTCGGGCATCAAAACGTGGAACGAGACACACTTAGCAGCCGCCTGGCAACGCTGTCCGGATGATCAGTGTGACGGATACTGGGCGGTAGCATATCAGGGGCCGAAAGGATACATCCGGGTTGCGAACTCGAGCAACTGGACCGACAGCGGCGGTGGCCCGGCCCTCAGAGCAAATGCTGCGGCGGCGGGAGCAAGCCTCGCTTTGCTGCCCGCGCTCAACGGGACATATGTCGATGGTTTGACACTTGCTACCCAAAGGCGGCCGACTTACATGGGCAGATCGACATTGCAGGCAAATGGAAGCTGGAAACAAGACGGTAGGCCGAAACCAATATTGCAAGGAAAATCAAGCTAACCCGGAGGGTAGATGGCAGGGTTTTGGATGGTGTCGATCCGTTGAAGACACGGCAGTTTGCCGCTACGATGATGAATAATTGGAACGAAGCCCTGTTCATCGCCCTGTCTAACGACGGCAGCGTAGACGCGGCTCGATGGGACGGGGAAGAGTATAGCTCGATCCCGGAAATCACATTTGCTCAGGGGCAGTCCACGAGTTTCTCCGCCATTGCAACGACGACCGATGCAATGTTCTACGGGATAGCCGATGACCAGATCTGGGAGTACACCATCAATACATCAGATCCATCCGCTTTTATATTTGTTGGCAAAATATATCCAGACTAGATACTACCTAGCGTCTTCTCATCGACGCAAACCCGATACAGGACCGTACTTAAATAGTCACGGGGTTTCGTGCCATCCTTATCTCCTGGCTAGCTAATTGGTGCATCCTCGAACCCCTAGCAAGTTGGACTAGGCTGTCATCCTCCCCTCGATCCATTCCGCGGTCGATAGAGGGTAGTAAATGCGCCTTGACGGGATCTCAAGCAAATCCGAGTACTAGCAACCCCCCAAAACAAAAGAAAACATAGGAGAAATAAAAAGTAGCGGAACAAGAGAAAAAGAAATATATAAAACAAAAAACCATTCCAGTATCATACCAAGGCATCTGCCGACCTTTACATGAATGTCCAACTCAATTATTCAAATCGTATTGTCTTCCCTTGCAATAATGCATCATATGTCGCCGTCTATTATCCGCACGGTCCTTGAGCTTCTTTCCGCATTGGGGGCAATGCTCCCACGACGGCTGATGCTTCGCCTGGACGTGGCGGTGAAGGTCTCGGGCTCTGGAGAATCGTCCATCACATCGTGTACAGTGGTGCTTCCTCTTAGGACGGCTGTGACGTTCGCTGCGGAATGGTCAGTATAAGAGTTAGGTAGGTTGTTGTCTTGGGAACGTAAGACTCACTTCGATTGGTCTTGAGAAGAGACGGGTACACCACTGTTGTTGTAACTGAGTTCCGCTTCTGCTGAACGTCCTGGTGAGTCCTTTTCCGATAGCATGTTATTCGCCAGTGCATCCTGCTCCTGTGATAGCAAAGGGAGCAGCCCTGCACGTGGATCTACGGTGTTCGGCGGCGATGATGGATCTAGGTCAAGAATGATGTTCTGATCCAGACCTAGATCAACTTGTTCGAAATGAGCATATTGAGGCTCCAGTGGTAGACTATACTCCTCACCGCTGTGAGTAGTGTCGAGCTTGTCTACCAACCAGTTCGCAATAGGAAATTGGCCAAACATTGGTACTCCGAGCCACCCCGACTCTGAGCCGTAAGGCTCTCCTCCATCTGCTCCAGGGTCAACACCCGAAGCAACACTCCCACCGATATCCTCCTCATTCCCCCCCTCCCAGCAATCGAATACATTAAATGCCCCTGGCGTTCCGCTAAGGCCGGGAAACCCCTCCAGTCCAACAAAAAGGTCCTCGAGACCAACCTCGTGCGGGATTGCCGTGGAGCCATTTATTGCCTGATTACTGCTGCATAGTCCCGAAATGAAGCTCGAGGGAGGACGACAACTGTCCTCCCTCGGGAGTCACTAGAGGTCTAAGATATTCTTGTAACTGTTGGCACGGTTGGGCGAGGCTCTCCCGACTTGGCTGTATGAGCGAAACCGAAATTAGCCTTGTTCAGTAATTCGAACATCATAGGGGGCATACATACATCAACAAGAACCACTGGGTCGCGGTTCGGAGACCTTCTCCCCCAAAATGTTTGAAGAGGAGAAGAGGATTCCGATGGTCGAGGGTGGCCGGCGTGGGTTATATCCTCGGTGGCGTGAGGCACCCGACCCAAGCCTCTAGGGTAGGGCGAGGCTCTGAGGCGACCTTGGAAATTAGGCCGGCTCATGCAGGTAGCGTTCCTACGCTGCGAGGCGGCAACCCTTCTACGCTGCGCGGCGCTAGCGCCTCGAGGCGCCTCTATGGACAGCGGACCATAAGACCTAAAACCACCAACCCCGCCAATTCCTAACAATCCATATTTATTTTATTAAATACTATAGTCCTAACACTATATTTACCTTATAATTATAAGGGGCTTAGCGCTATATACCCTATAAATGAAAATACTATATATTATTAAATTTACACTATGATTTTAACATTATTTTATTTTATTTTTATTTTTTAATAAACTTAAAATAATAAACCTTATAAATTTATTAATAAATTTGTTATACTATAAATTTATTATATCATAAACCTATCGTTCTTTTTTAAAATAAAAATTCTTAAGATAATATTTTTTATTAATTTTATTATATATTATTATTTAATTTATAAATTATAATTTATTTTTTTTATAATTTAGTTAAAACTAAAATCGATTTTTTGTTATTTTATAATTAAAATCTCCAGTTTATTAAACTTATTAATAAGTTTTTAAAAATACTTTAATTTATTTTTTTTAATTATATTAAAGTTATTCTTTAATTATATTAATTAAGCTATTATATTTATTATTATTATATTTTAAATATTAAATTTATTAACTAAGCTATAAATATTTTTATATAAACTATAATTATTTATAATTTTTTATATAAAATAAACTATATAATTTTTATTATATATAAAAAAATTTAAAATAATATTAATCTTTTTAATATAATATTAAATAATATAACTAAAAATATTTAATTTTTATAAAATATTTTTTATTTAATTTTAAATTAACGTATATTTTATAACTTTTATTATTAAATTTTATAAAACTATTATTAAACTTAATAAAGTTATTATTAAACTTAATAAAACTATTATTAAACTTAATAAAGTTATTATTAAATTTAGTAAAATTATTATTAAATTTAATAAAACTATTATTTACACTAAATTTAATTAATTTAAATATGTTAAACATTTTATAATAAAAGCGTTAAAGTTGTTAAATATTTTTATATATTTTAAAGTTAAAATAAAAACCTTAATAAGTAATTATTTTTCTTATATTATAAATTAATTTTTTATTTTAATAATTATATAAAGGTTTTTTTATATTTTATAAATCTTAAAATAACTAGTAAATAAAAATCTTTTTTTATAGTTATAAAAGATATTAATTTTATAAAGAACTTATTTTAATAATTTTTTGTTATCTTGGATTTTTATTACTATTTTTTTTACCGTAGCTTTTTTAAAAACTATATAATAATAAGTTTTTATTATATAAAAAATATTTAATTTAAAAACCTTATAATTTAGGTTATAATATAATTACGTTATTATATAACACTTAATATAATCAACTTTTTTATTATTAATTTTTATTAATTTTTAAATACTTTTAAGTTAAAATTTTTAAGTTAATTAGCGGTTATTTAAATTCTATAAAACTATTAATTAATATCTTTTAATTATATTTAATTTTTTATTTATATACTTAAAATTATAATTTTAATAAGCTTATTTTTTTTTTAATTTTAAAAAAAGTATTATATATCCTTTTTTTTTATAAATTATTAAATTAATTAAGCGGCGTTTTAATTAATATAAATAATAAATTAATCTTTTTAATAATTTATAATTTATAAGTTTAAGAAGCTTTATTTCACTATTAACCATTATTTATATTTTTTATATAAAGCTTTTTAATAATTATAACTTTTAAATAATTTCGTTTTTTATAATATATTAAATAATATTAATTTTTATTTATTAAAGATCTTTTAAAATTTACAAGGTTTATTATACGAGGTTAATTAAATATAAAGGCTTTTTTTTTATTATAAATAAATTAATTACTATTAATTAAATATTTTAAGATAATATTTAACTAATTATAAATTCTACTTTTTGTTCCGAATTTTATTAAGGTTTAATATTTTATTTTAATATAGAAGTTATTATATTTTTAACTTTTTAATTATATATATTAACTATTATAATATTAACATTATATATATTTATTTAAAAAATATATTATAAATATATAAAATTAAAAGCTTTTACTTTTTATTGTAAATTTTTAAATTTAATATGAAATAATACTTATAATTTTTAGTTTATTAAAAATATTTAATTATTTAAATATAATTTACTTTTAAATATTTTTTATAAAAAAATATATTATATATAAAAAAATATAAAAAAAACAGAAATAATAGTTAATTTATAGTTAAGATAAATATAATATATAATATATAAAAAGAAAATATAAAATTAATTTTTTAGTTTATATTAATAAGTAAATATATAATAACTTTTAATATATATTATAAAAATTAGAAACTAACTTAATAGTTTTAATTATAAAACAGGAATAAATAAACTTTTAATATATATATGTTTTTATATAAAGAAACTGGAAATTAACTTAATAATTTAAATAAAAAATAAGAATTAATAAATTTTTAAAGTATAAATATTTTTATAAAATAAAATAAAAATTAACTTAATAATTTAAATTAAAGATAAAATAACTAAAAAATTATTATTATATATATATATTTTTATAAAGAAAAAAAAGAACTTAATTTAATAAATTAAACTTAGAGATAATATATAAATACTTTTAATAAATATTTAATATATATATTTTTTAAAAAAAAGGAAAACTTAACTAAATATTTATTTAATTATTTATAAAAAAGTTATGTTATATATTTATATATTTACCTTTTTTATAGTTTTTAAAACCTTATTATTAACTTTTAATTTATTTTATAATATATTTTTTTTATTATTATTTATTTTACTATTACCAGTATTTATTAAAGTATTAATAAATAAGGATAATGTTAAAATAAGGTTATTATTAACGTTAAAAAATATATAAGTTATATTTTTTTAAGTTAATTTAAAACCGTTTTAATTATTTTTTTTAATTATTTTTATATCGCTTAATTATTATTTTTTTTTAAATAAATTAGCTTAAAATTTATTTTATTTATTGTTTAATTTATTGTTTAGCTTATTATTAATAGTAATATAATTAAATATGATTTTATTTTAAAGATATATATTAGTTTTATTTAAATAATAAAACTTAATATTATATTTATTTATTTTAATTTAAATATATTTTAAGCTTTTTTTAATGGAAGTAACTTGGTTTAAACGTAAGGAAAGAAATTTATTATTTTCCTTATTTTTTACTGTTTATTTATACCAGTTTATACACGTTTTAATATATTAAAACACTTGGAATTTAATAGATAAATATATTATAATAAAAATTGGTATAATTTTATTATTAAAAATGTTTTAAATAAAATAAGTGAAAATAAATTTAAGAGATATAAAAGTAAAATTAAGTTATAATAGATTATAATAATATTATATTAATTTAAAATTACCCTTATTATTATAAAATAATAGTTAGAGTATATAGGTAATTAAATAAAATTTATTAAAATCTAGGTTTGTTTTTTTTAGGAATATTATAAATATACTTTTATTTAAAAGATAATAAAAATTATTATAAATAAATATCTTATTATTAACCTTTTTAATTAAAATCCTATTAACATTTATTTTATTATATTATTTTATATCGTTATATATAAACTAGCTTTTTTTTATTTTAAGGATAATATAACTAATTTTTAATTTTATTAATACTTTAGTTAAATAGTAACATTAAATATTATAAATTATAAAACTAAAATATTATAAATTTATATAATTATTTATTAATGTTATTATAATTTAAATATAATTATTTATTATTATTATTATATTTTTACAGTTTAGCTTAATAGAATTAATTAATTTTTTAGGTTAATATTTAATATTTTATTAGTGGGCAGGAATTTCTTTAAAAAAAACCTATTTCTTAAAAAATAAGATAATAAAATATTAATTATTTATAAAACATAATAAATAATTAAATATAAAAAATTAAATATTAGAATTTTAAAATTTACGTTTTTTTAAGGGAATATTATTTTAAGATATTAATATATAAAAGTATATTATTTTTTATAATAATTTATTATTATTAGAAGGTAGAATATAATAAGTTTAATTTTTATTAAAAGATATAAATAAAAATAAATGCTGATAATTTAACGTTTTATATTCTTTTTTTTTATTATAATATTAAATATTTCTAGCAGTTATATAATAAGTATAATATATAATATAATAGTTTGTAACGTTATTATTAAAAGTAGTAAAAATTAACTATAAATTAATATTATTTTAAAATAGTAATTTAACCTGGATTATAAATATGAAATTATAACCCCTTATTTTATTAAGGTTAAAAAAGTTATAATAAAAATAAAGTGATTTTTAAGCTATATTTAAAGCTATATTTAAAGCTTATAAAAAAAGAAAAACTTTAAATAAAAATAGAGATAAAAACAAAAATAAAAACGGGAATAAAAAAATAATAACAATAAAAATTAAAATAAAAATAAAAATAAAAATAAAGATAAATAAATAGAAATGTAATTAGGAGAAAAAAGTATTTTTAGTAGATGATAATATTTTTAAAAGGATTTAATTTAATATTATATTTATATATATATATATATATTTAAATATTTAATAAAAATAAGTTAATATATTATATTATATTTTATTTAATAATAATTATATTATTAATATTTTATTAAGAAATATTTATTTTATATTATAAAATATGTTATATTTATTTAATAACGCTTATTATTTTAAGTTATTTAAATAGTAGTTATTTATTTTTATTTAATATTAAATTATTTAACATTTTATAAAAAAAATTAAAATATTTCTAGTATTAATTTAAATTATTTAGGTATATAAAATAGAATGTAAATAAGTAATAAAATATTTTTTTAATTAAATTATTTAATATATATTTAAATAAAAGAAATAACTAAAAATTAAAAGAATAATATTAATATTATTATAAAGTTAAATTATTACCAAATTAAATAAATTATAAAAATTATTTTATAATTAAACGAAATTATTAATAAATATAATAAAATATCCCAGGAAATCCACAATAAAGTAACTATTAAAATAATTAATATATTAATATAAAATAAAAAAGTTAAAGTTATTAATAAAAAATTTAATATTATAATTATTTTAAATAATACTTTTAAAGGTTTTATTAATATTCTTATAAACTTTATTAACATTTTTACCGTTACTTGTTTAAATATATTACTTATTATATTAATAACATAATATTTATAAATAAATAAATAATTAAAATATAAAATCTAAAATATTAATATTATAATTTAATATTATTATATAAAATTACTTTTAAAGTTATAAATTAATATCCTTTTAATATTATAATATAATTATAATAATATAAAAAAGTAAAAAAAAATATAAATATTTAATATTATTAATTAAAATTAACATATTTAATTATCGCTTATAAAATTTAAAAAATTATAACTATTATATAAAATTAATAGAAAATTAATATATATTTTAATTATATAAAAAATACTTTCTATTATATATTTAATTTTATATAAAACTTTTCTTTTTTTTAATAAATAATAACGTTATAAAAACATTATTTATAAATGTTAATATATTTAAGTAAAAAATTTTTATAAATTTATTAAGATTTATAATATGGTTTTTACTATTAAATAAACTTATATTATTAAATAACTTATTAAAGTTAAAAACGTAATTATAATTAAAACTTAAAAATGTTTTTTAATTTAAATTAATAATAAATTAATTAGTAATAATAGTAATATTATTATTATTATTATTATTATTAATTTTAAGATGGTTGGTTATAAAAGTATTAAAATTATAATTAAAGTTATTAATAAAAATAATATATTTATTAATTTTATTAAATTTTTTTTAAAGTACTTTTTTATTTAAATAATATAAATATATTAAGTATTATTTATTATTATTTTAATAATTATATATATTATAGTTTTAATTAATATAACCTGGTGTAGCTTTTTTAGTATATAAATATTTTATATTTTATAAAATAATAATTTTAATCTTATTATTATTTAAAACTAAAACATTAAATTAAATATATATATAAGTAATATTAAAAAATAATAAGGTAAATATTTTATAAATTATATTTATAAATAATATTTAAATAAATTAAATAAAAATATATTTAGATGTTATTTAATTTAGATTATTTATAATAAAATTATAAAAACGTTTTATAAATTTTATTATTTTAATAATTATAGTAGTATCTTTTTATAATATATATATTATTTATTAATATTAAATAAGTTTAACATTTAAATTAATTTTAATATACTTGGTTTAAGGTAGGTTAATATAGGGTTTAACTTAAAATAGGTTAATATAAATTAATTTAAATCTTTTTTTTATAATTATATTAATTTTTAATTAATTAAAAAAAATATTTTAAATAAAAGTAATGAAAGTATTAAAGTGTAAAAAAATTATAATAAATATAAATAATATACTTGTAATAATATTAATTTATTAAATTAAATATTTAATAATAAGTTATAAAAAGAATTCTTTAAAAAATAAAACCTAGAAAAAGTTGTTAAAAATTTTATAGAGATTAATATAAAAAGGAATTATATTATTATTAATATTTATATATTTTTAATTAATATAAGTAAAATTATTAAAAAAATATTAATATATTTTATTAGTTTTAAATTATTAATATTTATATTTTAATATAATATAATATTTATTTAATTTAATATTATAACTAATTACACAATATAAAGCGGTAACTTATTATTATATATTATTATATTTATTAATTATTAAATATTTTAAATTAACTTATTAGTTAAGTAATTTCTTATAAAAAAAAACCTAATTTAAAAAAAATACATAGATAATATAAAGTTTTTTTATAACTTATTAATATAAAAAAAAATAATTTTAATATAATATATAATAAATTTAATTTAAACTTTAAAATATAAAAATAATATATTATTTTTAATAATATATTATCTTTTAACGGTATTATTTTATCCTTATATTAAAAAAAAAATAAATATAATTTATTTTTAATATTTAATTTTTTATTATTTTTTTAAATATTATTAATAAAAATATAATAAATATAATATATAATAAAATAGTTAATACTATATAAATTATTACTATAAAAATTAAGTAAAATCTATAAATTATATTTAAAATAATAAATTATAATAGTTATATTATTTTAATTTAAAAGAAAAAAAGATATAATAAATAAAATTAGTTTTTAAGGTATTTTTAATTTATAAAAAGCTTTTTTAAAATATTCTTTAATAATAATATTTTTTATTATTATAAAAGATAAAAAGATATATATATATAATTAAATAAATTAAATAATAAATATAATTGAAATTAAAATTATTAATTTAATAAAATAAAAATAAAAATATATATAATAAAATGATATAAAATAATTTATTAGATGATTTAAAGCGGATAATTAAATAAAAATAATATATTATATAAATATATAAGTAGAATAGTAAATATGCGATCGTTTAATATTAAAAAAAAAAATAAAGAAAACATATAAAAAATTCACGTAATTTTTATTAAAATAACTTAAAAGTTTTATAATATAAGTTATATAAAAAAAGGTTATATATATAAAATATTATTAAAAAAAAAAGTTAAATATTTAATTAGTTATTTAATATTTAAAAAATATTTAAAGATTATATTTATTATATAATATTTTATTAGGTAGTTTTTTATTAACTTTTATATATTTAATATAATTAATAGTTTTTATTAACTTTAATATATTATATATTTATTACAATTAGTTAATAAAGTGAAATAAAGGTTTTAAAAACCATTTTTTAGTTTTTTTAATATTATTATTTATAATTTATAGTTTTAAAACTTTGTTTTTTTTTAAATATTTAATATATTTAATATAACTTAGTTTAATTATTTATAATATATAAAAAATATATTTATAATTTGAAATTTTATTTAATTAAAAGTTTTTTAATAATATAAATATTAAAATAATATATATTTTAATTATAAAATAATTTAATTATTACTTATTTTAATTTATTATAATTATAAATAAATATTAAAAATATATATTATTTATAAATAAATTATTTTTTTTAAAATTATTTAAGTAATATTATTATAATATATTAATAAATTAAAATTAATACTAGGAAATCTAATAATTATTATTATTTAAAAGGTATATAAAAAAATTTTATTATAATATTAAACTTATTATTATTTATATATTAATCTAGTTTATTAATTTTCTTTTATTTATTATTTTTATTACTTATTTTTTATATAAATTTATTTATAGTTAGTTAATTATATTAATTATTTAAATATAATATATAAAAAGAAATTACCTGGTAGTTTTTATAAGTTTAATATAAATAAATAATTTAATTTATATTATTTATAGTATTATAATTATTTTTATATAATAATTTATTATTTTTATAAAACCAGGGTAATTTAATTTTAAATATTTTAACTTTTATTTTATTTTTGTTTTTATTTTTACTTTTAACTTTATTTATATTATTATTATTATTATTTATTTATATAATATCATTACTTTTTATTAAAAATAAAAAGTTTAATTTAGATTTAATATTTAATTTTTTTAGATTATATTTTATTTTTTTATTATTAAAATAATTATTATAGTTAAGTTTAATTAAACTAGGTTTAAAACTAAATTAAAAGTTAAGTTTAAAATTAAAAATATTTTAAAGATTTAATAAATTATAATTTAATTTAGATTTAAATTTAAAGTTAAATATATTTAAGTTTTAAAAATTAAATAAGTTGTAACTAGGTTTTAATTTAAAGCTAGGAAACTAAAAATATAATTTTAAATATTTTATTAAGTAGTTATAATTATTATTATATATATTATTAAATTATGTTTTTTCGTGTAATATTTTTTTATAATATATTTTAATATTATTATTATAAAAACTAAAATTATAAGATTTAAGGGTGGGGGGTTTAATATAAAATATTTTAAATATTTTAATTTTATTATTAGTATTAAATATATTATTTAACTTATTTAATTTATATTTACTATTAATATAAAATTAAGTTAACTTGTAAATATTAATATAAAGTTTATATTTAATGTTTTAAATGTTTTTTTCTTTTATAATATAACTTAGTTTAAGATATAAATTAATAATATATAACTTGAAAATTTCTTTTTTAGTGGCTTAATTAATAAAAAGCAATATAGTAATATTATTAAAAATAAATTAAGTGAAATAAATAAAAAAGTATTTAATAAAAACCTTATTTATAATTAAATATTAAAAGTTATAATATAAATTAATAATTTTAAAATTATTTAAACTTATATTTAAAGTTTATAATATATAGTTAATTAATAACTATAAATTATTAATATTTTTAAAAAATAAAGTTATATTAAATTAATTTAATAAATAATAAAAATCTTAATAAAAAAGTAACGTATTAAAAAGTAAGTTAAAAAGATTATTTTTAAATGTTAAAATTTTAAAACTATGTTTATATATATAGTTCCAGGTAAATTAATTTTTATATATTAATAAAATTATATAATTATAATAAAATTTAATTTTAGTTTTGGTAAAATAATAGGTTTTATTTTTAAAAATTTAAGGAGAAAGTTTTAAATTTAATGTTTAAATTAATATTTTAAAATTTTAATAAATTTTAAAATAAGTTAATTAGTTGTTTAGTTTATTTATAGCTAGTTAATTATAACTGGAAAATTAATTAAGGTAATTAAAGTAATTAAAATAACTTAGTTAATTATAAAAAAAATTTTTTTTAGTTTTTAAATATTCTTAAATTAATAATAATAATATTTATTTTAAATTTAATTTTATTTTTATTAAAAAAGACCACTAGTTAAAATTTAAAAAAAAAAAATAATAAATTATATATATTATAAAAGTTAATATAAGAAAAATATTTAATAAGTAAAATAAAATCTATTTATATTCTTATTTATTTTTATAACTTAAAATAAAAAAAAAATAATAATTAATAAAAAAGATATTATTTTTTAATTTAATAATAAGTTTTAAAGGATTTAATATTTTAAATAAATAAGTGTTACACTAACAATGTTATTAATTTCTAACGCTTATTTTTTTATTAAAAGCTTAAATATCTTTAATTATAATATATATAGTAATATATATTAGAAAATAAAAAACGTTATTATTTTTAATAGCTTAAATATTAAATATTAACTTTAAATTAAAATAACTTAAATAGTAAATATTAACGGTTTTTAATAATAACTTATATAATTCCTTTTAAAAAAAAAGGTGTAAAAACAAAAAAACAAGGCTTTAATATAATTATAATATATATAAAAAAATAATAAGGTTTATATAATATTATAAATATATTAAAATCTAGGTAATATATATAAATATTAATAAATAAGTAAAAATATTTAAAAAGGTTTAAAATATAAGATTTTCTTAATTTAAAATAATAAGTATAAAATATATTAACTAAAATAAATAAATATTTAAATTATAATTTATTAATTTACTATAAATTAATAATTATTTAATATATATTTACTATATATTTAAGTTAAAATATTAAGGTAATTTATACTACTTATAAATAAATAACTATATTATATTAAAAATATTTATTTTAAACTATTTATTAAATTTATTTTTATTTAATTATATTTATTTTTATATAGTTTTTAACTTATTAATATTTTTTTATATTTAATTTACGTAATATTAAATCTTATTTAACTAATTTAAATATTATATTTTTTTATTATAAAATATCTTATTTAATGTTAATACCAGTTTTATATTCACAGCTATATATTATTTTAAATAACGTTTTAAAACTAAATAACTATTTTTATAAAAATTAATTATATTTTTATAAACTAGTTTTAATAAATGTTATACTAGTTATTTATCGTAAATTTATTTTATTTTTAATATTAAGAAATTCTTAAAATTATATTTTTTTAATAATTTTTTTAACTTTTATAGTAATTATTTTAATTTAAAATTATACTTAAAGTTTACTGTTATAATATAATTTATTACATTATTATTAACAGCGTTTAACCATATTTAATTTATATAGTTATTTATAATATAGTTTTTATTTAAATAATATTTAATTTAATGGTTATTTTATTACTTTATAAATTTAATAATTTTTTATTATAATATATTATTATATATAATATATAAAACGGCTTAGTTAACAATTAAGTCTATGTTAAAATTATTTTTTATAACTAAAAATTTAAAATAATTTTATTAATATTAATCGCGTTTAACATTTCTATAAATAATTTATATTTATAATCTAGCGTTTTATTATATTTTTTTATAACTTTATTTATTATTACTTAATTTTTCTATTTTATTTACTACTCCTTTACTTATATAACTTTATAATTTTATTCCTTTAAAAAAAAATAATTATTATATTATTTAAATAAATAATAATTATTTTTAGTTTAATTTATATAGTTAATTAATATAACATATATATTAAAATAATTATTTTAACCTTATAATTTATACGAATAAATTATAATTTAAAATTAAACTTATTTATAATAAAAAACATTTATTTATATAAATTAAAAAATAAAAAATTAAATTTATTAATATTATATTATAGTATTTTATAAGAATATATATTAATTTTTATATAGATTTTAAAACTAATAAAACAAAGTTTCTAATAGTTATTTATAAACTATATATAATTAAAATTAAAAACTATAAACATTTTTTTTAGTTACTGTTTATTAAAATTTTATTTTTTTATACGTTGTTATATAACTCGCGGATATTATTAATAATATACCTTAAAAATTATTAACCTTAAAATATTAAGCTGTGTATATTTTTAAACAATCTTATAAATCTAGTTTTTATTTAAGTTTTTAAAAAAATTAAACATTTATTAATAATTATAAAAAAACTAATATAATTAATATATAATATGTTTTTATTTTATTAGTTTATTAATTTTTTATTTTATATTATATTTAAACCGAATTTAAATAAAAAAAGCAAGATTAATTTTTATGTTTTATATATTTTATAACTAATTAAAAATTTCTTTATTATAAATATTTTAATAATAAATAAAATAATGTACATATTTTATAAGTTTAAAAAAATATATTACTAGATTATAACAAGTTAATTTTTATCGCTAAAGCCTTCGCTTAAATAATTATTAAATTAAATTAATACCAGGTTTTTTTTTTTATAAATATTAAATAATTAAATTATATTTTAATTTTATTATAAAAAACTAATAAATCTTAGTTATAATAACATTAATATTTATTTAGCTTTTATAAATGTTTTATATATAAAAATATCGTTAAAAAGTTTATTAGTTAAAATTAATATAATATTTTTTTTAAAACCATAAAAAAATCTAATTTTAAAAAAACCTTTTATTTAAATATTAACAAACAATTTTATTTTTATAAAACTCTAAGTTAACCTAGACTTATATTATAATATTTTATTAATTTAAAAAATAATAATATTATTTAAATAATATTATAATATATAAATAAAAAACTTTTATATTAGTTTTAAAGTATATAACCTTATATTATATAAAATACTTAAATTAATACGATATTTAAATAATTAAATTAATAAAAACATATAAAAAACCGTTATTTTATCTATTTATAACCTTATTACACGTTATATTTTTTTATAAAAAACCGACCCTAGTTATTTTAAATAAAAGTTTAATAATTTTTTTTATATTTACTTAATTTTATAAACGCTATAAAATATTATTAAAATTATATAAACGAGGCCACCGTTCCTAGCCGTATAATTAAAATAACTTCTTAAAATTATATATCTTTTTTTATAAAACAGTTACTTTTATCTTTATTAAAATTATCTCCCCCCTTCCAGCGCCGTTTTTATTATTTTTCTTGTATATAGCGCGATTACCCGTCACTTATTTAAATAAAAAAAAGGCGGGCGGCTATATAAAAAACAAAAAAAATAATAACCGTTAAGCGTGTAAAATTAATTATAACTTATCTATTTAACAAGTTATTAATTTTAATTTAACATTTAATTTATATTATTAAAAAACTTTATATTTTATAAAAAATAATAAATACGTTTATAATAAACGTAAAAAACATATTAATATTTATATTCGTTATTAAAAAACATAATTTAAAAAACTTAAATAATTATATAAATTAATTAAAATATATTTTAAATAATATAAAACAATTTATTATTAATATCCTAAATATTATAATTTTTTTATATTTATTTTTTATATATATAAAGTTTTAATTAAAAGTATTTAAAAATTTAAATTAGTTTTATTTACCATTTAAATTTTAAAAAAATAAAATAAAAAAGCTTTTTTATTATTTAATTACTTATAATATTTTATTTAAAATATATAATGTTTTTAACCACGTTTTTAAATTTAAATAATAAAATATAAAATATTTTTACCACTTAATATCTTATAATAAAAAATAGTTTTTTTAATATTAAAAAAAGAAAAATGTTACTTTATCTTTTTATATATAAAAAAAAAAAGTTAAAAATATATTTTAAATATTAGCTTTTAGTTATTTTAATGGTTATAATAACTAGCTTATTTTTATATAAATTACTAAACTATTCACTTTTTAATTTTAATTAATAATAAAGTTTTTATTATTTTTATTAAAATTAATAAAAATATTATTAATTATAATTAAAATAAAATCTACGGATAAAAATATATAGTTAAATAATAAAACAGCGTTTATTTTAACGTAAAATAAAATCTCATTAATTATAATTAATAAAACATTTTTTATTAATATAACAGCTACTATTAATTAAAAAAAAAACTTTTTTAAAAGTTTTTTTTTAACACGTGGGTGGATTTATTAACATAGAATTTACTTTTTTTTATTTTTATTATTTTAAAATTAAACTAATTATTATATTAATTTAATGGATTCTTTTAATAAATTATAACTATATATTTTAATATCTTTTAAATTTCTAATAGTTTTTAATTATTTAATTAAATAATAAAAATATGTTTATATTTAAATATTTATTTAGTTTATATTAAATTATTTTTTTATATTATATATTATTTAAAGCTTTAATTAAATATAATAAATAAACGTGTTTACGTTATAAAAATAAATAAAAATTATATATTTCAATAAATTATTTTTTATAAAAATAATAACAATCCCCAATAAAATCGATTTAATATTAAATTAATTCGAAAAAGTAAAACGTTATATAATAATAAGTTTTTTATAAAAATAATAAATAAAAAAAAAAATCTTAGTAAATTAAACTATTAAAAACGTATAAAATAATTATTATATATATAATAATATTAATTTAAGCGTTTAACTTTTAAATGGTTTTAATATTTAAATAATTTATAATATTTATTTCTAATATAATTATTTTAATATCTTTTTATATTATTTTTATTTCTTTTTATTACTTTTATTTTACATATAGTTTCTAATAATTTCTATCTCTTTTCCTATAAAACGTCGCGATATTTATATAGAAAATTAATAATAAATATTATTAAACATATATAATATAATAAAAGTAATATTTTATAAAAATATTATTAAAATATCTAATATAAATGATCGTAAAAAATGTAGTATTTATAACCTTTTTTTTTATTAAGTTATTATTAATAGTTTTAAGGTTAAATATATAATATTAAATAATTTATTAAATTTAAATATATTATCTTTTTTTTAACTAATTATATTTTATAATTTAAATATTATTCTTTATATACACCGGCTTAAAATAAAAAATATATTTAAATATAAATAACCTTAAATTAACTTTATTAAAAACATAAAAATTAAATATAAACTAGTTATTTTAAACAAATTACTTATTAAGTAAAAAACCTTTATTTTAAACAAATTATTTATAAAATAAACCCCAAATAAATCATTTATTAAATAAAAAACTTTTACCTTAAACAAATTACCTGTAAAATAAGCCTCAAATAAATCACCTATTAAATAAAAAACCTTTATTTTAAATAAATTACTTACTAAATAAAAAACCTTTACCCTAAATAAGTTATTTATTAAATAAAAACACCTTACTTTAATTAAATTACCTAATAAATATACATTATTTATACTAAATAAATTAATTATTTTAAATAATATTTTACTAATTAATATAAATAAAACTAACATTAAAACATTAAATAAAATTAATAAAATAAAACAGTTATTTATTATAAAAAAAACAAAATAATTAAATTATTAATAAACTAATAAAATAATAAAACTATAAATTTATATAATTATTTATTAATATTATATTAAAAAAAAAAATAATAAATTAATAATTATATTAATAATAAAAATAAAGTAATATAAGTTTTTTTATTATTTTATTTAATATATATTTTTTAATATAATTAAAAACAATTAATATTAAAATTTTATATTATATAAAACTTATAATTTATAATTTATAATTTTAACTTATTAATAACATTGTTTTAAAGTTTAAATTTAACAAGTAAATAATTTATATTAAAACTAAATTTTAAATAAAATTCGTTTAAAAAATTAACGTAATAAAAAAAAATAAAATCTAGTTAATCGTAATTATTAATTATAATATTATAACAATAAGCGATTTATTTAATAAAAATATAATACTTTAAATATAACTAGGAAATATAATAAAATATAATATATATATTATTTATATATTTATATATTAAAAAGTTATTATAATTTTACTAATAAAATAAATAATAACTTTTTTTTTACCGCTTATTTATTTACCTTTAATAAACGAAGTTAATAAAAACTTAAATAATTTTATATTAAACTTAAGTTTATAATATAATAATAAAAATTAAAAAAACTATTTTAATTTAAATTAATATATAAATTTAAACTTTAATATTAACTTAAAATAATAAATATTATTTTTATTTAAATTATTTAAAATATTACTAGCTTAAATATAAACTATAATAATAAGTTTTATTAAATTTTTTTTATATTTTATTTATTATTTACATTTAATAATAATATATTATATATTTATATATAACTAGCTTTTAAAAATTTAATATAATTAACTTAATTTTTAATTTATTTAAAAATAATAATAAGCTTTTAATTCTTAAAAAGCTAGCTTAATTAAAATAAATTAAATTTAAGTTATTTTTACTTAAGAATAATTAGTTTAATAATAGTTTATTATTTTTAAATAATTTAAAATATTATATAGTTATAATAAAAAAATAAAAAAAAAAAAAAAAGATATTTAAAAGATATAAGCGGGAGTGGATATAATAATAGAAGCGGATATAAAAAAAAAACTAAAAGTAAAAAAAGAAATAAAAATAAGAAATAAAAGAAAATATTAACGTGAAATAAACTAGAAGTTTTATATATAAAATTATATTTTATAAATTTAAAAAACTATAACTTTTATTTTCTTTTAAAAATAATATAACTAAAAAAAATATTAACTTACTTGTTAAAAAAAAAAACATGGTTTTTAACATTAAATTAATTTTAATTAAAATATTATTTATATTTATTAACATTTTTAAAACTTTTAATATCACTTTAAAATTAAAAATAATTATTACTATTAAGTAATTATTATAATATAATATAAATATTTATAAACGTAATATTAATTTATTACTAATTAAATTTATTAATTTATTTAATATAAGTAATATTAAAATTAATTATAAAGTTTAAAAACATTAAGTAACTTTAAGATTTATATATTATAATTATTTTAAATAAGTTATTTTAATAAATACTATAAATATATATAAATAGAAAATTAATATATTATTATTTAAATCTATTAATTTAATTAATATAAATAAATTTAAAATTAATTAAAAAACTTATAAATATTAAATAATTATTAATAATTTTAATAACAAATTATTAAATAATAATTAAAGTGTTTTATAATCTTAAAATATAATAATAATACTTTTTTTTAAATATAATATTTATTAATAAATAAAGTTATTTAAAACTAAATATTATAAAGGTTTTACTAATAAATAATAAAAGCTAATAAATATTAACATTATAATAATTAAGTTAAAAAATAATAACTAAGTTAAATATTATATTTTTAAATTTTAAAATATATATTAATATATTTATTAATATTTTTATTTTATAAATAAAATAATAAAAAAGTTATTATAATAAGGTTATTATTTTAATATTAATTTATAATATTACTATTAACTGATTTTTATAGTTACCTGTTTTAATAATAAACTAATTTTTAATTCTTTAAAAATAAAAATAACTTAATTTTAATTATATTATAAGTTTATATTTTATTTATAGTTTATTATATTTTTTTTTAATAGCTTTTAAATACTAATATTATTATAAACAGTTTATTAAATGGTTATTTATTTTATTTTTATCGTTTTTTTTTTTTATAGGGTTTATAGGGATACCTTATTTAAAAAAAAAAAAAAAAAAAACTAACTTATATATAAGTAACTTATAATTATTATTATATTTAAAAAGTTAAATATAATGGTAAAACTTTATATAATATATATAAATACTTTAATATTAAATATATTTATAAAAGGATTTTTAATATAAAAAAAACTAATAAACTTAATATAAATAAAACTAATAAAAACTTAGTAATTAAAATATATATATTTTTTATTAATATATATATAAATTATATGTAAGTTATTACGGCTTTAATTTTATAAAAAAATATATAAAAAAATATTATTAATTTTAAATTTATTTTTTTTAAACAACTAAATTATAATAAGTTTAATATATTATTAACTTTTATTTAAATTGGTGGCTTATTTAGTAATAATAATATATAATAATAATCTTTTATAAATTTTTTTAAACATTAAAATAATTATAATTTAATATTATATTAATATTATATATAATAATAATAAAATTTAGTTATTATAACTATTATATTAAGTTAATTATAATTCCTTTAATATTTTATTTAATAATTTTATTTTTAAAGATAAAATCCCTTACCTTACTTAATGATCTTAAATATACTATAAATCACTCATATTTAAATAATTTTATATAACTTTTTTTAAAACGTAAGTATTTTTTTATTATTAAATAATAAATTATAACCATAGCTTTAAAATAATTATTATATTTTTTATTATACTTTATTAACTTTAAATAAAATTTAAATATAAAAAAAACGCTATAAAACATTTTTATAAATTATTTTAAAAAAGGAGATATTAATTTATAAAATAACTTTTTATTTATATAAATAACGTATATTTTAATAATTAATTACTTATAATTAAATGTTAAAATTAAAATAAGGTTTTTTTTAAAACACTAAAATATAAAATAAATAAACTAATATAAAAGTTAAATATATAATAAAATAATAAAATAAATATATATATATTTACTTTTAATTATATAGTAATATAATTTTTTTTTTATATAATAATTAATAAATTAATAAATATATTTATATTTTATAATTATATATAAATAAATATTAGTATTTCCTAAAACTATTTATAAGTATTATATAATATATTTTAATATTTTTATTTCTTAAATTAAAGTTAAATAGGTTCGGTTTTTTTTTTAATTTTAATTTTATTTATTTAACTTATAGAAAATACATATAATTTATATTATATTTAAATTAAAAAATATTATTTCTAGGTTATAAAACACTATTTTTAAGCTATAAAAACATAATATTAAATATATATTTATTAAAAATACCTAATCTAAAAAATGTTATTAAAATTTTAAAAGCTATAATAAAAACAATAATTAAAATATTAATAATACCTTAGAAAATATCTTAATTAAGAAATAATATAATACCAAATTTATATTTATTAAATATACTTATTTAAAAAAATAATATTAAGATTTTATAAGCTTTAATAATAACAATAATAAAGATACCTTAAAAAATACATATATAAAAAAATAACACCTAAATTATTTAGATTAAAATTATAATAATAATAATTTTAATATTATTAATTTAAACCTTTTTATTTCTTTTAAAAATAATTTTAATTTTATTCCTTTTAAAAATAACTTTAATTTTATTTCTTTTAAAAATAACCTTGGTTTTAATTAAAACTAAGTAGTAACTTTTAATTAAAATTCTAAAAGAAAAAATTACTTTTTATTTTACTACGTTTTATTTAATATAAATTATTTTCTTAATAATAAAATAAAAAAACCGGCTGTTATAAATACTAATAATCTTTTTTAATATATAGTTTAAATTTTAATTAAAGTTAAATAATTAAAAATAAGTAACATTATAATAAAAATAATAATTAATTAAAATATATAATTTATTTTATTAAATATAAGAAACTAGTTAATAATATATTAATAGTTTTATATAAAATAAATGATTTACCTACGTATATATTAAAAAAGTTATAGTTACATTTACCGGGATTTTAATTTTATATTAAAAGTTATAACTAATTATAAAAATCTATTTTAAATTACTTTATATTTAATTATAATAAAGTTTTAACATTATTAGTAAGTTATTTATATAATAATAATTAATATTATTTTATTTTTAAAGTATGTTTATATATTTTATAAAAAAAATAAAAATATATTTTAATAATATATTATATTATTTAAATATTTAAATAATGTTTATATTAATTATTATTATAACTTTAACGGTTATAAATATTTTTATAAACTTAATATATATTAATTTTTTAAATATTTTTAATAGTTATTAACATATTATATAAATATAAATAAATATAATAAGTTATAAATTATATTTATTAATGTGTTTATTTTTTATTAATTTAAGGGAAATTATTTGGTGTTTAATTTTAAAAATCATGTATAATTTATTAAAAAGAACTTATTATATATAATATAAAACCTTAAATTATTAATAATAATAGATATTTATATAGTAATAGTTATTATATTAAATAAAATAATAATTAAGTTTAATAAAATAGAAAAAGAGTTGTTAAAATTAAAAAAAAAAAAATAAAAATAATTAAGTTAAAATAAAAATAAGTTATTAAAATTTAATAAATATTAAATATATATTATTAATATATTTTAAGTATATTAAGGAAATATATTTCTTAATTAAAATTTAAAGTTACAGGAAAATATATTTTTTTATAACGTTAATTTAAATTAATTTTAATATAATATTAATATATATATATATTTATAATTTTTTTTATAATTTATTTAATTATTATTTTAAAATAATTATAAAAATAATAATAATAAAAATTTTATATTAATATATAAAATTATAATTTTTATTTATTAATTAGGTAAAAATAATATTATTTATTAATATATTAATTTATTAAATTATTACTTTAAGTTTTTTTATTAATATAAAAATTAGTTAGATTATATATTTTTTTATATAATATAACCAGCTTTTAAAAACACTTGGTAATTTATTTTTAATAAATAACTTTATTATTATAAATATTAAATATATTATAGCTATTAAAAACCTTAATAACCTTTTTTATTACTTTATAATAATTAAAAAACACCACTTATAAATAAAAACTTTAAATAATTTATAAATAATTAATAAATATATCTTTTTTTACTATTTTAAAATAAATTATTATATATATATAAAATAAAATTACTATAATATAATAATAACAACGTTTTTTATAATATTTATAATATTATATATTATATATTATATTTTATTTAAAAATGTTTAAAATAATAATAATTAAAGATATAATATAAGCTAGTATTTATTTTATATTTATTTTAAAGTTTTAAAACTTATATTAATAAATATATTTTTAAATTAGCTTTAATTTTTAGTATATATTATTATATAAATAAAAATAATAAGTTATATTATTTTTTATTATTATAATTTAATAATATGTTTTTTTTTTTAGAATTTACTATTATTTAATAAATAGTTATTTAATTATTTTTAAATTTAAACACTAGGTATTTTTTTATAGTAAATTACCATAATTATAATAACTTATAAACTTTATTAAAACTTAAGTTTTATTATATAAACCTAGTTTTTATTATTTAAAAAATATTATAACTTTTAAAATAATAATATTAAATACTTATATTATTAAAAGTATTAGAAATAAATAATAAGTTTTTTTATTTAATAAGCTTTTTTATTTATTATTTTTATATATATAAAAATATTTATAACTATTAAATTTATAATTTTTTATATAATAATATTTTAATTTCTTTTATTACTTAAATAATTTTATAATAAACTTATTATATATAAATTAATTTAACTTAATATAACTATTTATTAAATTTAAATCTATTAAATTTAAAAACATAAATAAATATATAAAAGTTTTTAGTTATAATAAAAACTGTTATATTATTATTATAAAATATAAACTTAAAACAGGTTATATTATTTTTTATAAATATATTATATAATTTATTTTTAATTATATAAAGAATTATTTTATTAATTTAAGGAAATTTATAAGTATTAAATATATAAAATATAAATTAAATAAATCCCTTTTTTATAAAAACATATATTTTTTTATAAATAATAAGTTTTAAATTTTAAAAATATAATACTTATTATTTTTAATGTTATTAACGTTTTTAATATTTTAAATATATAAAACTAAATAAAGTTATATAAATAAAAAAATTATTTAAAAAACAAAAAAAACGTAATTAAATATAATAAAAATAAATAACTTTAAATATATTAATTACTTAAATATTAAAATTTCCTAATAAAAAATTAAACTTAAGTAATTTAAATATTAATTAATTTAAACTTAAAATAAACCTTTTAATATTATAAAATTACTAAATTATTTTCACTTAATTAATATAATAAACTTATTATAATATTATAATAAATTTATAAAAATTTAATAAGTTTATAAAAACTTAATAAGTTTATAAAAATTTAATAAATTTATAAAGATTTAATAAATTTATAAAAATTTAATAAATTTATAAAAGTTTAATAAATTTATAAAAATTTAATAAATCTATAAAGATTTAATAAATCTATAAAAATTCAATAAGTTTATAAATTTATAATTTATTAAAAAAAAAAAAACAATGTTAAAACTATAATATAAATTTAATAATATATAATATTTTTTTTTACAAGGTATATAACGCCAAACCTCTTATAATTACAAGGTAAATATAATGTTAGGACCACAATGTTTAATATAAAAAAAATACGGACCATTAGGAATTGGCGGGGTTGGCGGTTTCGCTTCTTATGGTCCACCCTACTATGCATGTATGTCAGCCGCAGAAAGGACAGGAGCCAATCACAATGTTTGGGTCATGAGGTTGAATCTATAGGGGCAGTTTGATGCCAGACGACAACGGAAAAACACTCACCGTGATTCTGCACATATTGTCTCCTCTCGTATCTATTTCCGCTTCGACGAGAAGTTGGGGGTCTCCGAGATCCGGAGTGTAGCTCCTCTTCATCCCCTCTTCGTCCTTGGATCACGGTTGGCTCACAGTCCACCAAGCCCTGCCAATTTATAACGCGCTGCTCTGTGGGCTCCCAATCCATGAAATCCCGCCAACGTACTGGGCCCCTTGAATCATCGTAAATGTTTAAGGAATCGAATCGCTTGATAATATGATCCAGTGGGTCTGGCTGGTCTGGCTGGTCTGGCGGATAATCATTGATAGACAGCTGGCGAAGACCTTCTGTAATAAGGTCCATTCGGGAGTTTGACACAACCATTGTTCTCGTATAGTAAATAGTCAGGAAGTTGTAAGAATTCGTTGTATGTTGGGTGGTATAAAGATCTAAAAGTTGCTGGTTGGGAGACTGGTCTATTACTTATATCTAGGTACCTAACTCCTCTAATATTTCTTAGGTTTCCAGCAAGATCTCCTCTGATAATTGGTGAGGGAATAGCCTTGAAGTTTATCGAGGTTAGTAGCATTTGTATCGATGCGTTCCACCAGGTATCAAAGCTTACTCTTAACAGCAGAATGCTTATGAGTTATGGTCAGTTGGATACCTACCTCCTCCTAGGTACACACCGAGCTACACCGAATATATAAATTACCAAGCTTAATCATAAGCCGCTCGATCCAATACTTAATCGGCGTTAATCTATCAAGCGTGAATTCAAAATAGGAACATTATCTGAGCACCAGCACGTGAAGTACCCAGATATGACACCCGTACCAAGAATAATATGCGGTCTAGATTAAAAATACACTCCGGGACAGGTGGACTGAAACATCGTCCGAACCTAACACTTTATGTGAGGACTCATCTGGTATAGGATCTAAGGTTGAATCTGTACGATACAACTTGCCACTCTATTGTGATGACGGAGTATGACTTACGTATCGTATCCCCTTTTCTATATTAGTTAGGTACCTAAGGTACTTTTACTCTCGAATCTACTTTGTTATTATGATGGCTATGATATGGGTTTCTGGGTGCTTGGAAGCCGTTATTACTGTTGAAGCCAAATTTTCAATAAGATATCTAAAATCACTGAGGTCACTTTTGTGACACCAGCCGAGGATGGAGGGCATGAATAGGCATTCAGGTAGGAAGGCCAGATAAAGACTGTACCGCAACGTTATTTTTGGATAGATAGAAGAACATTATTGCAAAAATCCCGAATCATTATGAGTACCAAAGTACCTACCTACCTAAGGTATGTATAAAACCTACCTCCCGCTAAGCTTCTCACCGAGCAAGCATCTCTCTTCTAGCAGCTCATTAAACCACCTTGTCAGTTGATAAATAGGCGCGTGTCCTAACCCGTCGACGATTAGGGCCTTAGTCGGCTGTAGATACCCGATCAATTTCTTCCCATGGTCTACGGATATCATCCTGTCGGCGGTCCCGTGAAGGACCATGATCCTCTCCCTCCCAACCCGGCCCGCCAACTGCTTGAGCTGTTCGGGGGTCTTCAGGTGGAAACCGCCGGCGACCGCTTGGAGGAGGAACCCAGTCTTAGTCCGACGCATGTGGATATCTAACGCCGCGAACCGTGCGTAGTTGGTTTCGAACCTTCTGTACCCACCCGGCGGTACCTCACACTCTGGCGTGTTCTCGTCGGGCAGCTCAGCTTCGTCTGGCGCTAGTAGCCACTCGTGAGGAAAGCAGCCGTTCGCCACCGACCGTATTTCGCTTTCTTGGCTCCGGGGGAGCAAGGTTCTAAGACGATCCACCATCTCCCCACGTGTCCCGCTGCTCTCCAGCTTGGCCGCGGTGCAGTGCAGATTTAAACTCGCGATGCGATCTGGCGCTAGTACGGCAAACTCTTGCGCGATCATCCCGCCCACTACGGCATTTAGAATCAGCAAACGTTATCTAGATACGGCGGGAGAATCAACACGAGTGATTCTGAGTTAGAGAACGCACTGCTGCCGCCCGAGATATGGAGTTCACGCTTCGCTACCCAGTTGAGATGATCTAACAGCTCTAGCAAATCGTGTGCCATCTCCGATGTGCTATATCTCATAAACGGCCTGTCCGATGCACCGGCGCCACGGTTATCGAATACGAGTACGGAGTACTTGTCCCCCCTTTCGTGCCCAAAGTACATGGTCTGCGGTTGCCAGTCGAACTTTGTCAGGCTAATCCCACCTATAAGCTACGCTACTAGTTGGTTTGCTGTCTCAGATGAACGAAGTTAAAGAGAGAAGGAAACGGATAGATCTTACGATTAGCTTAATAGGCCCTGTCCCGTGCACTTCCCAGCTAATATTTATGGGCCCGCCCCCGGGAGGCGGCCACGGGGAGTAGACCGCTTTGATGCGGCTGTAGCTTCCAGACTGTCGTTGGAAATGCTGGGCTCTTGGATACTTCCTCTACAGATGGAAACTCCATGCTTTCAGTGGTCCTTGATGAAAGATTGAAGAGATCGAGGAGTTTGCGATATAATCTTGAGTCACCGAATTCGTATAATGCAACTGGCTTACACGGCTGTCTAAGTCTCCGAAATCTCGGTATGCTGTGGAGAAAAACTACGGCCCGCATTTTCGGCCATTTCCTTTTGGCATAACTTCATAGGGCTGAGTTCCTCTTCCACTATACGTCATTACATATCCCAATTGACTGGCCCAAATGTTGTAGAGTGAAAAGAAATCTAATTAGGCAACTTTCTTGCTCCTATGCCTTAACTACTACTATGAATTCTAAGTATTCTCATTATGGTAATTGTGTTCAATTGAAAGTGGTGATCACCATAAGAGGGAATCGATATTACTATCACTCATAGGTTGCTAGTCATTGCTGCTATTTTATTTTCGAGCGCAGTAATTGCACTACGGAAATAAATAGAGATCTCCTTGACTCTCTCGGTAATCCTTAAAATAAACATAGCTGTGAAGAATTAGACCAAGTTTACCTCCATACACCCATTGTGCGTGTACCAAACAGTCAGGATAGTTGCCGAGATTTGACAGACTTATAACTCCACCAATCGTAGAGGCCCGGTAGTAAGGTAGCCATACTATTATATCGCATAACGGCACTGTAGCAGCTCGTACGGCCTTTGGCTTAAACACTAGTCTGTGGTGTAATATACTTTACTAAGGCATATTGAAGTGAATCGTAGTTACGTGGCAATGTAGTTCTCATAGTTCTCATAGTTCTCATAGTTCTCATAGTTCTCATAGCTCTCATCTGGAGCAATTGCCCATCTTCCTCCATTTGGCCTGGAATCCTGAGTAGACGTTTAGAGCGCGTGTCACTTACTGAATTAGGATACGCCTCGAGCCTTGGATACGTTTTGAGGTAATCTCGTTGACGTTACCGCGGACGCGTAACCATACGTACCCACTTGTGAGAGCTGAAACCCTAGGTAGTAGACAGGAATAGAACGGTGGGTGGTAGCAAACGGTGCAACGTTCTGAACCGATTATGCGGCCCAGCTGATTGGTGACACGTATGAACTGCTAGGGACCTGCATGAAGTGGCTTAAGCTGGACGTGATAAGTACGAAAGAGGAAGTAGTAATATTTAGCCGCAGGTTTCGACGCTGACGATCCCAAAAGGGACTCTAGCTCCCTTCCACCGGAACGTTAGATTGAGACCAGCCTTTTATGATTAGTGCATTATGAAGGTTCCGACGTGATAATAAGGGGTTTCATCAATAATGAGCCATCAATCGAGCGTACAAGTTATCGATATACTACCTAGGTATATTCTATAGGTAAGACCCATCGCGTAATCCGACGCGATGGCAGGGGTATCTCACAGGGTAAAAAGGTAGAAAAGTATGTCAGACGCGGCAAACCCGGAGTTCGTCCTATGCCGGCCGTCCAGAGTGCTGAGTTCGTTCCTCCCGCAATCCAGAAATTACGACTTCTCGTCACCAGAGATGTTGGTCACAAAGTCCGATATCGCCTCGAAGTATCCCTCCTCCAGCACACTGGAGTTGTGATCGCCACCAGGTAACGGCTTCCAGATCTTGGTGGGTGTGGTCGCTAATTCGTATAGCTTCCTCATGTGAGAAGGTCTGTGAGACAGTTGACGTTAGTGGGCGAATTAGCCGAGCTCTTGCAGGTAAGACATGCGAAGTCTGGCGAATAGGAACGCGACATCAGGAAACAGAGTTGAAATCCGTGCTCTAAAGCGAGCTCATGTTTTGTGGATGGTTGTTTTAAGTCATCACATGCGCAGTTCTTATGAAATGGGAGGCCAGTAACGTTTTAGATGGAATGCACTTACGGGACGATCTCGTCTTGGAGACCGCTTAAGAAGAGAATGGGAACTTCGGTAATGGATGGTAATATAGACTCGCTCGGCCAAACCTGGTGGCACAGCATAGTCAAGTACTTGGCCGGAGGTATGACGGACGGAATAAGAGATCGCATAGAGAGGAACGTATTTTCGAGGATTAAACCGACGATGTGTCCCCCATGCTGGTTCTTGGATACCAATTTGACGCTGACGGCACCCCCTAAACTTTGACCGTAGATGACGAGCTTATGCTTGCTTGTTTCGGCTCGACTCCGTAGATACTCGAGGGCCGTTTGGGCATCGAGCGTGATCCCCTTCTCGTCCGGCTCGCCAGTGGACAGGCCATAGCCCCGATATTCGAGCATGAAGACGTTGCAGCCGATATAATTGATAAGCATGCGTGCGATGGGTAATCGGTGGCCGATATTGCCAGCGTTTCCGTGAAACATTACAACGGTACACTTGGAATGACGGCCGCCCCTGGGGCCCCGAATGTAGAAAGCCGACAGCTTCTCGCCATCGTTAGTAGGGATAACTAGTTCTTCGAAGTCTTTGATGCCAAATTGCGAAGGTCGAGGTACATCCGTCCGAGCATTCGGGGGCATATGCGACGGGTATATCAGGGCTCTGTAACGTGGGGTTAGGGTTGTTAGCCTTTCTGCAACAGGTAGATGGTAGCTGACATATACATCTTAAAGGGGAACAAGGTAAAAGGATGGGGGTGGCACTGCTGACTTTTGCTTGAAGTATAGGAGGGTGGTCAAGACGGCGGCAACACCCTGGGTAACATTTGTTAGCTCGGCTGCGGCTCGGCACTGTCTGGCAACAGCAGTTTGGGTGTGTCGACATGCTCTGGCAAAGATCGAGCTGGACGAGGCTGAGGTGGAGGTGGTAGACCTGAAGGAAGATGTGCGTGAAGGCATATCATACCGTGGAGGCTAGAGCCGGCAAGCGCATGTAAGCGGCCACGGTGCTGAGGAGCGAGACGGTCTGCTCCAAGAAGCTTAGATGTGGCGATGATGCTCCGGGAGGAGACATGGCCTTCTCTACGAAGCAGGTCAAGAAGGAAAAATAACTAGCGGGATCTTTTTATTTGTGCTTATGCTTGCCCGAAAGTACATGAAACGCACAAATAGAGGACCTAGGAGACGTGCATGCGTTGTGGGTTGTGGGGAGCGGAGGAAGCGGAGGTCTTTGGGACTTGGGACTTGGGACTTGACTCGTATGTCAGTTTGGTTCAAGGTTGTCAAAGGTTGGGCCAGTTGGTGGATTTTTAGATTGATGGAGTTTCCGTCAGGGGGTTGTCAGTGTTGGCGTTGGCGTTGGCGTTGGCATATGCCTAGCATTAGCATTAAGCATTAGCATTGGCAATGGCATTGGTACGGGTGCTGGTGCTTGTGCTTGTGCTTGTGCTTTTGTGCTGGCGCTGGCGCTGGTATTGGCACTGGCATTCGATGGCCCGGGACGAAAAGAACAACCTTGGTTAAGGTAGTAGGATGTCTAATGTCTTGGTGGAAAACTCTCAAACAGCCGCGAGCCACAGTTGAGCTTCATTGGGACGGAACTGACTAGCAAACTTCCATTAGCAAGCCACCTAACTGCTTCTTACCTAGCATCATTAGCCTGGCCAGCTCCTGGTTAGTCCGTCACTAAGATAGCCGAAGTCGGGTTGCCGTTTTTAGGGGGCTATCTGGCAGTCCGAGCTTCTGCTTCTGATAAGTCCGATACGTACAGGTTTGAACGCGCTCGTAGGCTCGTACTCGTCAGCCCAGCCCTGGGAGCTGGTAAAACCACGTTTCATCGCCTCTTCTCATCTTACGACCGTCGTCTAAGAATCAAGATATTCCACGTAATTACCTACCCAGGTAAACATATGTGAAGCAGATCATTTCTAGATTCCCCAGCTTGGCTATCGATAGTCATGAAGAGTGTGTGACAGGGTGAGTTAAGTAGGTTTAATTAATTGACTTTCTTTTTCTTTTTCCCTGTTATGGTCGAATAATATTTCACAGGTACATATAAAAAACGAGATATGCATACTTCACCTGATTCATGACGGGCACGAGACCGGATGACTGCAGATATATCTCATCAAGCTGGAAGTTTCAACTCTAATGGGTAGCGGGTTTGGCTTCGGTTTTGGATAGAAATAGATAACGCTAAACCCTTTGCCGTTGGTCCAAGGCTGAGTGCCATCTCGATGGCTTCGATTTTGGCCTGTGGTTGGTGGTTGATGGTTGATGGTTGATGGTTGATGGCCGAGTGTCGATGGCCGATTTTCGATGGGCCGGTACATACGATCTAGCTCCGTTCTTTTTCCATTCATGGACACGACGGTTGGTATTGGATCGATCATTAAAGATCTTGTAGTGAAACAGGAATTGAAGTGCGGCTGCAACTTATTTGTATTACATTCATCGGTGGTCCGAACCGAATCGATCTGAGAGCGTCTAGTCCGTCAATCCATACAGGACTACAGGTAGGGGGTGGAGCTTCTATCCTACAGCGGCCCTGGGGTATGCTTAAGGAGCTGTCGGACAAACGAATCAGCGTATCCGTTTGCTTCCAGGGTGAGGTCTGGCCCCTGGCGTCCACTGCAGATCCACTATCGCAGCTGTAAAGTGCTAATTATATCGTACCTAAGTACCCCCTAAGCTGCTGACTGCCCTGCTACAGCTGCCGGTTAAGCTGCCAGTTGCCCTTCGTGACTTGGTTACTCGTTGCCCCCCCAATTGCCCCCCAATTGAGGACTAGACCCGGGCGCATAACGCAAAGGCGCCCAACGCGAAAAACTTCAATGCACTTTTGCACACCCAATCCCTAAAAAAATTATCATCACAGGATCTGCTGCCACCCATTGTCCAGTCACAAGATAGAGTCATTTTGGCTGAACTTCTCCTAGCTCGCCCTGGCTACCTATCTACTTCTCTCTTTCATCTTCAACCCGGAAGACTTCCACTCCCTTCCTGGACCCTGGGTACCTGCGCCTCTAATTCCTCCCTATTCCAATTCCTTTTCCCCTCGTCAGCCCGTATCAAATTACCCCGGACAGGATCTCTCCCTGTTCTATTAATAACGAGAGCCCTAACTTCGGAAACCGACAAGTGGGTGACTCGCCCCCCCAAGTTTGGACTCTGACCCTTGGGATTTCAGCTTTACGTCTTGTCTCTACTATCGCCATCTAGTGCTGCTAGAAGAAAGGTCTCACTGCTTGCTTGTTTGTTTGTACTAGGGAGGAGATTCCTACGACGACACACCTGTGCTCAGCGTCAGTGATAAGACGAATTATTTTGAAGCCAGTATCCCTTAAGAAGGCTTAAGAAGGGAAACACTAGTAATCTTGACCATACCAGTCGAAGAAGGCTCCGTCAATCATTACTATCTTGTTCCCGTCTTGGAATTCTAGAATCCGTTCGCTATTCGCCATCATTCCCCTTTCGTCCTATCAGCTTCTCGTCTCATATCCGACTTCGCCCATCTAGCATTAGCATACCTACACTGCCAGACGCTCATCCTGCAGCCCCCAGGCCTAGGGCAAAAGAAAAAAAAAGAAGGCAGAGCATCAACAAATTTATCGCTCGACCACTCACGGCCAGAGACACGCAAGAAATCGTGCAGGTGCGCGCCAATCAGCGTCTTAGATATCCGACAGCACATCACTTTTAGACCAGTCAGAAACATGGTATCTTTCTCGTGTGAGGTAATATTACCGATTTCATAATTTAAACCCAAGGTGCCTGACATCACATCCACGGCTCTTCTCCCCCATCGCGCCCCAACCCTCCCTTCTGGCGTCTCCCCTTTCAGTATTCACGCAACAGCAACAGCAACGGCAACACGCAATACGGCAACACACAACACTTCGCGTTGCGCTATGGTCTCTCCCCCCTTCAGATCCCTCGCGCCATTCCTCTGATCACCACACCCAGCCAATACATTCAATTCATCCAATACATGACCTTGGCATTGACCATCCATCCGCCCTCATCCTTCACACCCACCCAACGAACCCCTGTTTATATCTTCCCCATAATATTATTGGAACCGCCGCCCCTTCTCGTCTCCTGATCGTCTTCACCCCTCTGCCCCTCCAACCAGATAAAACACACGCCCCCTGAAGTCCAATTGCATCCTCCGTATCCTTCTTCGCATCTCTTAAACGACGGTCATTTTCATTTACACTGTACCTTTTGTCGCCATCTAACTCGATATATTCTCTCCACAGGCTTGTGGTGACGTCTTAACCAAAAAGAAACTCGACCCACACAGAAGTCGTTGTCGCGGCGCTACCTTCACCTGCATTGATTGTATGGTCCACTTCCCCGGAACTGAGTACCGCGCGCATAGTGTAGGTTGCGAATCTCGAATCTGTAGGCCGAGGCAAATCTAATATGTGCAACTAGAGTTGTATGACAGAGGACCAGAAATACCAAGGCTCACTGTATAAACCGAAGCGACAAAAATCCAACAACGCCGAACCCTCTGGGAGGTCTAACGCTGCTATGGCGCATCACGCATACGTCGAAGACGTTACCGAAGAGTTCGAAGACTACCGCCAGTACCAGGTGTATGACGATGACGAGACAAACATGGCGGCCAATCTTCCCCCGGAAGCGCCAACTCCTCCGCCCGCCGCCATCGATGACCCCAACGTGAACGTTTTCGACTTTCTAGTTGACCATACTCCGAACGTATCCAATGTCAACTTACAATATTTCAGCAACCCTATGGAGCCCCCTAGTGGTGGACGGCAGCTCGTGCGATTTGATCAGGAAATTGACAACTATGTGGATCCAACTGGATACATGGTGGACGACGAGGAAATGCACCAATATGGTGCCGGCGCCCCTCGTATTAACGAGTTCCAGACGCCGGCGCCTAAGAGTCAGCGGAAGAAGACAAACGAGGTGAAGAAAGATAAGAAGCGCAAGCGATTACACATTGAAACGCAGATTGTGACGCCTGCACCACCGTTGGCCATTGAGGCGCCACCAGGTGACGAGATGATGACTGACGCCCCGCCTGTACTGCATTCAGGATTGACGGGCGGTCTTAACCGTCTCATGCGCCCCCCTCAATTTCCTCCTTCGCCTGATTATTCAGGAGGCGATGGCGGGGAGAACTCGCCGGCGAGCCCAATCAAGAAGACCAAGCACTCTAAATCATCCAAGACTTCTAAACATGCCAAGTCTAGCCGGCCAGAGAGTATTGGTGGAGGCCTGAAGGCCTTCATATCAGGCTCGTCAAAATCAAAAGTGTCCAAGAAGCGAAAGCACTCCACAGATAAAGAGAAGAAGGAGAAGAAGTCTCGACACAATCGGCCGAGTTCTGAAAAGGCACCGAAGCTGATCGAGTACCGATCAAAATCGGGTGACGAGAAAGACGGGGAGTCTGGCCAAATGATCATTTACAAGCCGCGATCTGATGTATTCCTGAGCTTCTGCAATAAGGGACCTGAGAGTGAGCGGGGTTGCAGCGTGAACAAGGCATTGAAGAGATATCACCGCGAGCGAACCGAGTCAGGCACTAGTCTGGGTAAGATGTCAGAGGAGAAGGAACTTTGGCGGTCGTTGCGGATGCGGCGTAATGAACGAGGCGAAATCGTCCTGTTTTCGATTGATGCCTGAATGGACTAATTGGTTGCAGAAGAGGAAACGGCGTTTTTTGATATGGGGTTGCTTTTTTTCCCCCGGAACTACAATGATACCTAACCAAGTGAGGGATGTCGAAGAGAAAGACAGGCCCGACTTGGGATCTGTTGGTGCTGTGGCGTATGGAAAAGAAGACTTTTATTTGCTTCTGAGCTGGTCTTGAAGCCTCATTCATAGAGGAGGTGACATGGCACGTGCAAAGGTTGTGCGACATAATGGGAATTCATGTACTGGTTTATGTCACTACTACTGCTTTGCAAATTTTTGTATGTCCTTCCGAATGTTTTGATTGAGGCGTGAGAAACGCTGCGGAGGCGAGGTTATTAGATTTCTCTGCGCATTTAGAGCCTGCCATAGTCCATATAACATGGATCTAATTATACCGTCTTCCAACGTCAATGTCGTGATTATTTTACATTCTACAGTCTCATGAAGTGGGTATTTTGGTATTACCCCTTTTTCTCCAAACGCCATATTGTGTTACCGTGATATCGCTATAATACCAGACCCATCACAATACTATCTTATACAGCGCGTAATGGTAAGATGTGCTGGACCAGAGCCTCGCGACGGCACAGCGGGCACTCGGGCTTCTCGCGGACCCAGTCGCCGATGCAAGACCAGCAGAAGACGTGGCCGCACTGCGTGGCGGCCGGGTCCTTCAGCTCCTCGAGGCACAGCGTGCACTTGCGCTGCTGCGCGCCCATGATCCACCGCATCTTCCCCTCGTCCGCTAGGTCGTAGCGAGCCTCGCCGCTGGGGAGGGCGGGCGTGTGCGTCGCCAGCGCGAGGTTGATGCGCGTCTGCGGAGCGGCCGCGGCCGCGGCCCCGGAGCCGGGTAGCAGGGAGTTGTTGGAGGTGTAGACGTTGGGGTCGAGGGACACGGTCAAGCTTCCTCCTCCTCCGGCTCGGCTGCTGCTGCCGCGCTGCTCGGGGTGCGGGGACAGCTCGGACAGCGTCGAGCGCACGTGCAGGTACCCCTGGACGGCCATCTGGACGACGAGCAGGACGCCCAGCAGCTCGTAGCCGGCGCGGTCGGACGACTCGTCGTCGACCTTGCGCGTGAATATGTAACGCAGCCCGGTCAGCCGCTTCGCCAGCTCGTAGTAGGAGCCGCTGAAGTAGAACAGCGCCAGGCCCAGAGCGTGGACGGGCGCCGGCGACGTGATGGATGATAGGTGCGCGAGCACGTACGCCTGCAGCTTGTAGGACCAGCTGCGCCGCGCCCTCAGCTTCGCCGGCGTTATTTCTCCTTCATCGTCGCCGTCCCCGCTCGGCGAGATGCCTAGGTTCTTCTGCAACCGCGCGCGTATCCGGGCCCGGATCTTGGGCAGGACGCGGGCGAGCCCGTAGGGGAACAGGATGCTGCCGGCGATGTAGGCGGCGCGGCGCGGGAGGGCGGGCAGGGCGGAGGACGAGGACGAGGAGGTGCCGGCCTCGACCTGCACGAGCCCGCAGTACTCCTCGCCCAGCGTGCGGTTGCCCAGCAGCGTCGTCAGGCACAGGTACAGCAGGTCGGCGAGGGTGCGGGACTCGGGGGCCCAGGCGTGGGCGGACCGGGCGCCCAGGAGCCGCCGGTGCAGGTCGGCGATCTGGTTCGTGAGCAGGCCCTGGAAGTAGGCGTCCTTCTGGTGCGCGCGGATTATGTCGGGGGCGAAGGCGTAGGGGTACGGGGAGATCGAAGACGGGGACGGGTCCGCTGAGGGAGGGAGAGGAGGATTCGAGGCGAATGAAGGAGGTGATGCGGATGCGGACGGCGAGGCGCCGCTAGACGGTGGCGTTTGGCTGTCCGCTGCCATCGTCGCGGTGAGTTGATTCGCTATGAATTTCGAGACCGAGGTATCATATCAAGTTAATATTCGGTCTTCCAGAGGAATAGTGGCTGGTTGTGAGAATTGGACGTTTGTATATGCAAGATTAAAGTAAAGTAAGTTGAGAGCTTAAACCGGTGAGCATCTGAAGCTTTAATAAGTCATTCAACCTCGGCGATTGGGCTAGCCGATATACTAACGGACCAGGGATTTAGGGAGTTCGGCTCCAGCTGTCTAGCGGCTGTCCCGTTGGAGCGACAGGGGTATGTTGGTACCTAGCGCGCCTAGCGTGACGTCGCCAATCGTTAATCTGTTAAATGAAATATCATTATCTGGCACTTACGAATATCGACCAACAACCAACACTCGACAGTATAAAATGTACCCTGCAGTACTGCCCCTGACAAAGAGACATTGTGATTCGACAACTTGACGCTTCAAATAGGTACCTGTGCTTCAATTTCGACCAATCCTCGGGGGAAAAAAATACTAGGAACAATACTAGAAGGTATTGTTTTCGCAATATTTAGAACCCAGGTCTCGATGAAGACTCGGATACCTCTAGGCTATGGACGGTGATCCAGCGGTCGAGCCGACGGAGCTCGACTCCTTCGGCATGACCTTTCCTCTACCCTATCGCGTGGCTTTTATAATCGTACTAGGTTCGTCGCTTTGTCATTGCCAGGACGGATAGTGTATAGTGTTCTCGAATTGACACATGAATAGCTGTCTGGGCCTGGGGCATTAACCTACACTACCTCTACCTCATCGGCATCGATGTGCCATCCCTGATCCGGTACCCAGGCCGGCCCTCACCGCACCACCCGACACACCACCTTTCTACGTACCGACTAGCTACCGTGCTCTCCTCCATATTCGTCTTCGCCTTACTCGTCTTCTGGATCTTCACCCATGGCAACCCCGAACTGGTTCTTGCCTGGGACTGGGTCCCCCTGATGTACCTCGCCGTACTGCTCGGGCTCCTCATCATCGTACCCGTCTTCAAGAACCTGTCGCACGGCGGACGGGTGCGCCTCCGCGCGACGCTGAAGCGCATCTCGATCGGCGGCATCGCCGAGGCCAAGGACGGCAAGTTCGGGGACATCCTGCTGGCCGACGTGCTGACGAGCTACTCGAAAGTGCTGGCGGACCTGTACGTGGCGCTGTGCATGTTCTTCCGGGGCGAGGGGGGCGGCGCGACGGCGCGCCCCGACCGCAACTGCGGCGGCGCCGTCGTGGTGCCCCTGATCATGGCGCTGCCGTCGCTGATCCGGCTGCGGCAGTGCCTCATCGAGTACGGCCGCGTGCGCCGCGGCCGCCGGACCGAGGCCACGGGCTGGGGGGGCCAGCACCTGGCCAACGCGCTCAAGTACGCGACGGCCTTCCCCGTCATCGTCTTCAGCGCCCTGCAGCGCAACTCCACCGGAGGCCAGCCGCCACCCGCCCACTACTACCGCGCCTGGGTCGCCGCCTGCGCCGTCAACTCGCTCTACAGCTTCTACTGGGACGTGGCCAAGGACTGGGACCTGACGCTCTTCGACAACGAGCTGCGGGCCGCGCCCGACCTCAAGGCGTTCGGCCTGCGCCGCCGCCTGCACGTCGGCCCGCCCGCCCTGTACTACGGCGTCGTCGCCCTGGACCTGCTGCTGCGCTGCACGTGGAGCCTCAAGCTGAGCCCGCACCTCGGCCGCGTCGCCGACTGGGAGGGCTCCATCTTCGCCCTCGAGCTGCTCGAGGTCTTCCGCCGCTGGGTCTGGATCTTCTTCCGCGTCGAGACCGAGTGGATCCGCAGCACCGCCGTCCCCGGCCTCGACGTCGACGACATACTGCTCCCCGACTATCACAACCACAACATCCAGGGTCCCAAGTACGAGGATAGCGACTAAAAGAAGTTTGAGGCCGACTTCTCTTTTTTTTTTTTATGAAAAAAGGGGGCCGACAATAGGACTAGAAGGAATTTTTCACATCTGGCAGAATTGGTCGAGGGGCGATATCCTCGTATAGAGAGAGAGTGACGTTTCAAGAATAGGGGTGCTTAGTAGTAGATACGTGCTGGCGTCGTGGTTGCATTGCAGGCGTTCGATATTTAGACTGGATACGGTTACGTCTTCTACATGTAGCATGGGAATATATACTGTACCTAGGTATCAAGAACTCTTAATGATTTGAGTATATGCACCAAGTCCTGACATTATGGGGACGGCTAGAGGATCATCGTATATGCTTTAAGATTTGACTTGCAAGATACATGCAAGACCGGAACTTTTGTTTGCTTGTGTGATAGAAAAAGGGTCCACGAATGCTTACCACGGCGTAAATATAGCTGATAGTGGATTAAGCCGATAGATCCAGTGCGATGAGGCATCACCATAGCCCTAAAAGACTACTTCTGCCGGTACACATTAATTTACTTACTAGATCACGAAGCCAATATGATGTAGACTTTGCATGTTACTTTGCATGTTGTACACCAAGTCTATTCTCCGTGATATGATTGTATCGAGCATCCTGAAGTGTCTATACGCTTCTTTCCTGTCAACACGCGAAAGGGATTCGCGATTCCTTTTTTGAATATTTCTTGAAGACGCCTGTTCGACCATCCTGGATTTTTTCCCGATATCTATAAATCACCCGTTGCCCATTGCGTGTGGTATCCAATACTCCCTACCCCCTTTTTCCCTATGCGATGGTATTATATATGTACACGAACGCCAAAAGCACCGCGAGCGCCGAGGCTATGCTCTCCCCCTATTTGCGTACCGAATCCGACCAATGGTGTTGTAGAGACATTTTAGAAGGTAGTGACAAGCGACGTACATAGTCACGATGCCGACCGGAGCAGCTATAGATGGTCGCAGCGCAGTCGCCCACTATAGAAACCCCGTGAACCATGGCCGCTTTATGGTGGTCGGCTGTTTTAGTCTGTTCAGACAGAAACCTGGATGATTGCTGGTTGTCCGTCCGTCGCATTCGCAGCGACAACCAATTCCGTTATCCATCTCCGACGCCCACGTTCCGCTCCCCAATAGCGGTGAGTCTGGTAGCTGTCCACCCGGCGCATTGGCCGGACATTGATACAAATGATCGTGCCGGTATCCGAAATCTTCGAAGTGATGAACCTTTCTCGGGTCTACAAGCATTGCCACCGCGAGAGAGTGTACAGCTGCATCGCCCCACTGTGAAACTGTCAGAGGTATGTTCAGAGTCATGTTGGATAGCATATAATGACTTACTCGCTCAAAATAGAACCCGCCCTTCTTGTCCAAATATTCGAACAGGTCTTGGTAAGCTCGGGTACGGAAAACGTCCATATCAGCAATCTCAAAATTACTCCAGTAATGGCACAGGTTCCATTCGTCACCGCGCACGTCTCGGTATGGTAACCAGCTCATAAACCGTCTAAACGGGTATGGCACCCACGAGGGAGATACCATAGCCTTCCAGAGGCCGTTTGTAGGAATTCCCATCATTTCCTTCCAGTCGGCCATTGAACGGAATAAGCTGGGACACGACTTTCCCACCTCCCATAGCGCAATTGTGAAGCCGTAGACCTTCTTATGCCGGGCCATTTGCACGAAGGGGTCATATGTAATCGCACATGTAAAATCGACGTCGGGTTCCAGCCGCCAGTACCATTTGTAGCGCTTTAGAACATCGAGTTGGTAGAACTTTCTGTTTATTTCGTTAGTTCGACTGGCTTTCCCCGTTATACGTGATGTTACGTTTGCTATTAACCTCTGGACATAGCGCAAACTCACCCCGAATAAAACCGGCACATGTGGTGGTATCCCTCCTCACCAGCATGCGGTATTCCTCTCTCGCCTTGCTCTTTAATGTTTTGCTTCGCCGCATTTACGTCTACCCCCTCGGGAAACGTCCATTGCTCCTGTGGTACGACCTCGAAGGTAGCCAGTCCTCGCGCCGTCTTGTTCAAGACCTCGATGAACCGCGGACTCCACTGCTCGTCGTTCAGGAACAAGATGGGATAGTTGAACCACCTGTTGAAATGCTGGTCGATCGAGGTGATCGTCTTATTGGCCTTTTCGAGCTCGTGGTTACGCGCGAGCATGACCAAGACCGCATTTTCTCGTTTCGCGTCTACGTCCGGCTCTTGACACGATGTGAAAAAGGGCGTGTCGAGCTCACTCGCCGGTCGCGGCACGCTATATCGCCATAGGTGTAAGACGACTTCGAAAATGAAAGGAGCGGTGACGGAGAGTATAAGCCAGATTGGCAGCCGTCGTGCGGGACGGATCAACCGTCGCAACATGGTAGGGCTTCTGTCCTCGTGCCTGTCTTAGATCATGGTATAGATGTATCTTGGTATTTGTTTGACAAAAGTGCCAGCGGAACGATATCGATAGCGGGAACGTGGGCGATTGGTCTAAGCCGAATGATTAGAGACCGAAGGGCAAGGGAGAGAGGAGTCTTGGAGGTGAGACGGTAATATTCATACAGACTTGGCCAAGGTTTGAAAAGGAGCGGACGGTACAGTTATTGGAGCCTGGGATGTTGGTTCCAATTGATCGCCAGGCTACAGAATCGGGGATAAGCCTCTACGGCGCGGATATGGCAATTTGTCGGAGGCTGAGCCGCAACAGGGGCTGGCAGTGGTACTGGAGTAGTACTGGCACGCGGAATTGCAACACGACACGTGGGGAAAAGGAATAAAAATAGGAGAAACGTTCATTTTAATAAGCCAAGGAGTTAGTTCCTAGGGGGCTTTGTCCAATTATCGGTGAGTGGTGGAATATAGAGAGGAGACCATCGCTGCCGGCCAACTTATATGATTGTTGGGTGATGTTTTTCGAGGAAGGCTTTAAGAATCGTCTGACCAACTGGCAGTTGTTCCTTTGAAGCGGAACGAATTGAACTGCGGCTAGCGGAAGGAATGACGACAACGGGCAATGGGGTACCTGAAGTCTGAAGTGCGGAAGTGTGTTGTTGTGCTGTGACAAGGGGAAGCTTGATTAGATTAAAAAGGTACAGTACATACGGATACACTAGTACAGTCTGATATTTTAGTCTATATTTTTTTAGGTAGAGTACATATAAAACGTCTTGAACATCCATCAGCAAACATCAGCAAGGCTGATTAATTGTTTGAGTCAACCTTGAAATGGTCACTGTATGCTGGTTGTATAAAAGACAGTTATCATGTACTTCTATAAACAGAAATAAAACGAAGGCTAACCAACAAAAGCGCATGAGGCTTATAGACAGGACAGATAAGTCTGATGAGTCGGGCGCAAGGGATACATATTTCCCGAATTGGAGTCTTGTTTCGATCACAGCAGGATTATGTATTTTGAATCACAAGGGACACACCTTGATGATAAAATATATGAAAAAACAAACCGAGTTACAAGTAGCGATATATATATTCTACATTCAAATGAGAATTCAAATAAAGTGCATAATAATAATACTAAATGGAACTTCAAATGCAAACGTGAAGAGGCAAGGTTAATGATTACATATGTAGCAAATTCAATATCTATAAGTTGGAGTGTGGAAGCTTGGGCCACTCACAGCACATCTATTTGAAGCTTACATATTCCATATCCCGTACATTCAACCCCGATCCCCGCCGCTTATCCAATCCTCCATCAGCCTCTGCCTCTGGCATCTTTATATAACCTCTTGTCCAAGGCAGATTTCATGTGACGGACCCTCCTATCAGCATCACTCGCCATCAGCGTACTTGTACCAATAAACGACTATCGCATAAAAGATAACTAAACATGGAATACGTCAACCAGCGCGTAGCCCAAGAGGCTGCAAAGGATCCCACTCTCTAGTACGTCCCCTTCTAACTAGAGCTAGCCTATCACAACCCGCCATTCCGGGATGTCCGGCTAACAGACAGCTATCTCTAGCACCGGCTTCGTCACGCCGCTCAACATCATCCTCGTTGCCATCACGCTCTACACGACGTACCTGTTGTACAAGCCCTCGCCACCGGCAGCACTGCCGCGCGAGCCGCCCGCAGTCGTCTTCAAGACCTTCACCCCTCGCACACTCCTGCCCTACAACGGGCTGAACAACATGCCGGTGTACCTAGCGGTACGGGGCCGAGTCTTCGACGTCACGAGCGGCCGTAATTTCTACGGGCCCGGCGGCCCTTACGAGAACTTTGCCGGCCGCGATGCCAGCCGTGGCCTTGCCTGCCACAGTTTCGACGAGGAGATGCTGACCAAGGACCTCGACGGGCCCCTAGACAAGCTGGAGGGTCTTGGTTCCGAAGAGATGGAGAGCTTGCAGGGCTGGGAGGAAAGATTTGACAGCAAGTATATGGTCGTAGGGAAACTAGTCGCGCAGAGCGATGCGTAAAATGATCTCTCGGTACCTACATGTACCTAGAGGTGCTTCGGGGGCTATGTAACTACATATGTAGAATGAGTTATGAGAATCTATGGCATTGGATTATGACATGATGATTGTGTGGGTTAGGGGTGATGTGGTCTACGGTATACTAAATAGAATCAGAAGGCCGATTCTATGTCATAACACTCGATTTATCATCGCCATCAACTCTAGCTTGAATGACCTACCCCGTAGGTGCACAGGTCTTACCTTTTGCATACCGGTTAGCGAATATCAGCAACTGCTCAAATGCGCAGTCGCACGTGTCCAGTCCGTGTCGACTAAACACAGATTATCCAGTTCTCTAAATTTCAAAATTAAAAGACGAGACCTTTCGGGTTCTTTCTCTTTCAACTACAATCTCTGATTTCCACATCGTCGCCATTCATTGTCAACGCCGAAATGATGAAATCAGCTTAGACGTCCTTGACAATGATTCTGGGTTTTATCACTCTCCTGCTATCTGCACTTTTGCAGGTAGCTGCTCTCCCGGCAGGAGTTGCTGACGTGGACTTTCACGCTTAGGATGTGTTGAATGGTACCACTGTCGACAGCAACATCACCGCCAACGATAGCATCGTAAGTCCAGTTGTCGTACCAGCTTCTTATGCACTACCTAGTACTTTCCATACTGTATTTACGATTACAAACCACTAATCTACAGCTCACAGTACAACAAAGTTTGGCAGTACAATGACGCAGACGAATGCGACTGGACTAGCAAATGGATCTCTACTGTTGAATCTGAGTGCACCGAGTATTGCGAAGCCGACTCGTACGGCTGGGGTTACCAATACCATCGCCTTCGCTACCATATGTAAGAAGTTTCACTGTATTTGGTGTTTCCTGTATTCTCTATACTGACGTAGCTTCTGTACAAGAAAGCTTTCTGGAAACGGACAGGATCCTAGAAAGTGGTGTGACAACATCATCAAGCGAATGCAAGTCAACTGCAATGTCAAATACCCCGACTTTTACAACTGCAACTATGGACGATCCCCTGAACTCCGCAGCCTTCGTACCTGGGCTTTTGATGGCGATACCGGTACGATCGTACAGAAGATTGGTGTGAACATCAGGTTCGACTTCAACCCCTGGTGGGAGCCCAGAGATGCCGAACACGATTGTGTTAGATCGGCTATTCGCGAAGGTACTTGTGAAAACACTATCTTCGTCAACGGTCTGCGCTGCATGCCGACGTTGTGGATTGCTCCAGATGGCTCTGTAGGTAAAAAAACCTCCCATTAACTAGGTCTATTTGCTAATTACTTTTATCATTCATAGCCCGAGTTCGATGACACCTTCGTGGCTCCCTCCCCTCGGTGCTTCTACAATTTTGAGGTTCCAGAAGAAGCAAGATAGAATGGCTACGTGTGAAAGCTTCGGTTTTCTACAGACGAATCGCATAACATTCGAACCAGTTCATATAGCTGTGTTTCTAACTAGCTAGCTAGCATCCTCCAGAAAGAATTCAATGTCAAGTGCCTTCCAATTGCAAATACCTTGCACTGCACTATAAAAGAAAATAGCCAAGTAAATGTTACTTGTAGGGGTATCCAACTTTTTCCACCGGCTCACTTGTAAACAGGAATAACCGACATATTATTACATCAAGGAACTTCGAGTATTGCTCTGGTCCCGAGGAATGCCTTTTGGTTACGCCTCTTTAGGCCTTCTTCTCTACTGTTCTACGCCTAAGAGCAAAACGGAAGCGATCAACCCTAGACATGCGGTCTAACACCGTGGTCTTAACTCGTACCACGGCCTCTCGCGCAAAGGTTGCGCTTTGCCAGTCGTATGAGCAAAGAACTGCCCGCTGCATGCCTCCCTCTTGCCCACATACGATAAGCGCACTCGGTGGTCGTACAGCCCGAAAAGCTGTTGCTGTCATGGAGTATGTGTCGATTAGGGTAAATAGCCTTTCCTTGTCGGTGCCATTTTCGAAATCTGCAGGCGGAGGGCTCAAATTAGGGGGCTGCGCCTCACACTCGCCATCTTTTGAGATTTTATGCTGTGATAGCGTGCTCCCTGCGACGCTCCACTTCAGGCGGCCGTGATCCAAGCCGAAGAGGTCACGTTCGACCCAGCCGAGATTGTCCGGGACGCCCTCTATACCGATGAGAAGGGCTTGGGTGGACCAAAATTTGCCGCGATACAGGTCCCAAATCATAGCGGGAGCAAAAAGCGTCACGATTGCTGCTGGGATTAAAAAGACGAGTCCTATAGCAAGTAGGCCAAACTCTTCATTGCGGACCCCATAATTTATCTGAGTTCCCGAGATCACCATTGCAAGTCCGGCGATGAGGTATGCGGGCAAGGCACGCACTGCGATCTTGGCAAAGGTACGGGCGATCGTTGGCCGCTTGTAGAAAGCAACCTGATCCATACGATCCCATTGAACTATCATGATCAGTCAGAAATCGCTTCATCAAGGTCAAAAAGTACGACACGGTTCAAAGCCTGTGTTGGGGGAAAGGGGGGAAATATTAAAAATACTTACTCGTAGCCCCAAAAGTGCCGTCCAGGGTAACAGTCTGATCGTCGGCGATACCAGCTACTTGGCATCGCGGCTCGATATCCCAGAGCCGTGCGCCCCAGGCGTCTTTAATTTCGTACCAAGGCGCATTTCGCTGAACTGGTTGCATACAGAGTAGCCGTTCTAATAACGCATCGTTGACATTGGCTAAAGATAGACGCGCGAAAGCCTCGAAACTGCTGTCTGTTGGCGTGACCATTGGCCTACGACGTAAGAGTCCCATCAAGGCATAAGCGATATCGCCGGGATTGAACTGATCTGTCTGCCGCCAAGCTAGGCATTCCAGCGCGATACTCACTAACTCGAGGGGCGCTAAGTGTATCGTAGACTCGTAGTGGTCGATGAGCTGCCGCACGCGATTTGCATCGCGCCACACTCCCCTCGCCGCGATATTTCGTTTGGCTATCTCCTCGACTGGCCCGATCCCGGCCATATGTAGCTTGATACGTTTCTCTGGAGGGCAGAGTAAAAGTTCCGGCAGTGTCCACAGCCGTGACCCGTATTGCTCTAGCCACTTCTCCATAGAGGGCGGACCGTATATCTCAGGCGTCCCACCAGGAAGCTGGCTCTCTAGTGAAGGACCCACGACAATAATCATAGAGTGCGCCACACGGATGATGTCGCAAATACGATATACATCGTCGCTGTGGCTTGTAGACCTAGCGACATTGTCAAGGTCGCGAATACACTCAAAGTCTATCCAGAAGGCTTCTTTGTTAGCCGCGCGGGCGGCCTCGATGCCGTGCTGTAGCAGCATGGCCCGGTCTCTCTCTGTAAGCTGTATACGAGCCGCTCTTTCCTCCTCGGAAATCTTCCAAGTGGCCATCTCTTCTTCGGTGTACACGCTGAATTGCTTTCGCGTGTAGGAAACGAAGACAAAGTCGGTGCTTGCGTGTCCGTGCTCTTTAACCCAGTCCGAGACTCTCCGCGTCTCGCACCCTAATGGGCCAGGGGGGGCGTCTTTGAGAAAACACAGGTTCCTGGGACCGAAATGTCGAGGTAGCAACTCATCGGGCAAATCCTCACTGCTACCTTTATAATAAGTATCTCCCGGTGTTAAGCTCCGGCTGATGGTCGTAGTATGGTGAGAAATTGGGCCCATCTCCATATCGCCATCTGCATCGTTATGGAGGAATGGCCGGGCCTCATCCTCCATATCATCTACTTCTTTTCGGGGAACATCAGTCCGATTCTCCATCTCATATCGGTTTCGGGGCGACTTCGCGTAGCCCCAATCCCGATAGCGGATGGGATCATAATAGCCGTTGTTTCTGATATCACCTTCGAAATTCTGCGGTATGATGAGCTGTAGATTGTTAGTACTAGTTTAGCCTTTCTCCATATTCCTACACTTACCATGATGGCTAGAAGAATACAGCACGGAATCCAGATGAGAGCGAGCGTAAAGTCGGATCCGTCTCCGGGCAGCCCTTCGGCTTCTGCTCTCTTTGATTTGAGATGAAGTGAGTACATCCAACAGACAAACCTCATGGTAAACGAGATGCGCGACTTTTGTCGTCCGATATAACTCCAGTTCCTCCCATCCGAACGCTGCGTGATACTCAACTCAAGCGAGGCTTCGGTTCCTTGCACGGCTAATGGAGTCAACCTGCCATCACTCGGACGTAGATACTGCTCCCGGTTTGGTTCTGCAACACGCGAAAGCCTTCCAGAGGCATCTCTGTGTTGCATCTTAGTCGGCTGCATGACTTGGGATTGGGTCATCGTAGGTAGATATAGCGAGCCAAGTATGGCTGACGGTGTTGATGAAGTACCTGGAAAGACGGCGAGTTCATTTCTTCGAAAGCACCAGCTAGCAACACTACGAAGGGAGACGTCGAATATTTAAGAAAATCTATTCAAATGACCTCGAAACCTATCAAATTTCACGTCAATCTAGAACCTCCTTCAAACTTGGGGGCCAGAATGGCTACATAGGTCTGCCTAAAACTGAAGGATTGGTAAAAGGAACCTCTAGGCCATCTACGGTCTAGCAGCACAACGAGCTGAACGGGTTCTGCATTGAAAACGCCTCAGCTAGCGTTTTCAATGTCCACCGAGAAATTATTCGTCCACACCATAAGGAGGTACAACTACGAAGTACAGAGATAAAAATACCACTCGATCTGCATAGGCGGTGGCCTGCCGTTATAGCTAAGCCTTTTCCCACGATGGCGGGCGACACTAGAGATGTGACTATGCATGGTTATAGGGCTGGCTCCCGGCTGCTGTGATAGGCCTGCGTTTACGACGTGCGCGCGCGTATGGACCCGGGCCCGATACATTAGGTACATAGCAGCCTAACAGCCCTAGGAAATACATATGTGTGTAGATCTATAAAGGTGGCTGTGCCAAGCTTGTTTTTGAGGTGTTCTTAATTTAGCCCCTGACGATAGACGGGTGACCTCAACTGACACTCTCTACTTCTCTGAATGAACTTGGATGTGATGTATATGCTCTCTTGTTGTGTATATCTATGGGTACCTAGGTACCTATGTAGATAGGTATCTATATATATTTCAAGGATCTTATACTCATTGATTTAGTACTCGATGAGCATTCTACCTCCTCTATCATACATCAGATGAATAATAACAGGGGGTTTGTTTGATGAGTCATGCTATCACAGTTTCGCATATGTGCAGTCCTCCTTTGGTAATCCTTGTCAAGTCCAAAATGTGATATGTGATAGCTTCTTGTAAATCGCCCCAGACATCGATGCCAGAACTCCGACTTTAAATATTTCCTCTCGAGCTGCCGCCAGTCTTTTCTTTTACTTAGTATCCCGTCGGGACAGAATACTGTGGCATTTCCCTCTGTCAACTCATACCTACGGTGTTCTATTTTCCTTCTTAGCATTACTCAGTAACCAATACAGAGTCGCAATGCTGAATCTAACAGGTCTATCCACCAGGGTCGGAGGTAATACTCGTTTCCCGGAGATTAGGCCGCGGATTTTGCAACAGCGCCGGATATAGAAGTTCTCTTAACTCCGATAAGTAACCCGATCATCAAATCATGGGATATTACCGTCTTGCCCTCTCATATCCCAGGATATGACAGGATGTGACGGAAGGTATTGAATTTCGAGGCTTCAGCCCCAAATATTATATTCCATGCGCAGTAAATGTTGCCTGAAAATTAGGAGCCAGCTTACCGAGCACCGACTTGAATTCTCATCTTCAAAGTTATGCAGGCAACATAGCAATCTATTATAAACAAATTAGCTGGTCTAGTACGTCTTGTGTGATCATGTAGAAGGTATGTAACATCAATAATCATTCTCTCTCCTAATGCCTCCTTCCCCTCCCCCCCTTTTCCCCTTGAGTTATTACTCTTATACTCTAACTCCTAAATGCTTCACTTAGTAAATACCTTATCGTTGGCCCTCATCGATCTAGATTCATTATTGGGTCAGCCCGAGGACAGGTAAATTATGAGTTATGTTATCAATGCACTACAAAAAGCTCTGATTGGGAGTGTACGTTCCCGTGACTAGCACGCACCTGATACTATGAACTCGTCGGCTGACATGCGTTATATAGTGGCATTTATATTCGGCCTACTAATAAAGCACATCGCATAGTTTGAGCTAGAATGATCCGAGTTCTATTGGGCACTAAGCTGAAAAATCCAGTTAGCCGTTCCAATTCGCCTCTTTTCAACTCACTTAAACCACGCACTAAAAGGGATGGTACGTGGACACTAAAAACGGGTATTCTGCGATATTGAGCCATAAAATAAGATGCTGACTTTCAACTTAGGGCTGACTTTCACGATGAGGTGCTGATACTGGCTGAGTTCAACCAGCTAGGGGGGTAATAAGCCATACATTTCTTTATGAAGGAATCCAATAGACAATTTACCCCGGTTGAGATCTCACAAATATCTTTCGGTTTTCACGTGATACTGCATACCGTCGATCGATAACCTTCCCGATCCGAATATTCCTCTCTCTTGGCTACTAATCAAAATGGCCAGTCTAGGCTCGGCTCGGCTAGCGATATACCAACCATGTGGACACCTACCCCGGCCCGAATTCCTACGTTATCCTCGATGCTACCTACCTGGAAGGAACGTGGACAATCTGATCTCTCCACTTCTCCTCATCTCGGCACTTTCGTGATAATTATCAGAGGTCGTCACTATTTAATCATACTTACAATATGGCCAACTCCGAAACCCCCGAGCCCGTCGCGGCCGTTGCCCCTGAGGCTGCCGCGTCCCCAAGGCCAGCGGCAGAGACTACAGCCGAGGCGAGTACGTCGGCCGGAGTGCCGGGCGCGACGGAAGCTCCGATTGAGGCTGCTCCTGTAGAAGTAAGGATACTACCTCATACCTCATAGCCAAGCCCTTTGATGCGAGCCTCGACAAGGCTGTAGTGTATCTACTGACTGACAATTCATCCGTACTTAAAGGAGGGCGATAACGATTTCAACGACGCAGACTCTGCTCTGGGAGAAGGCGATAAGTATGAGATGCCGTTCCTAATCAGAATACCGTGCTGAAACTAGCATGGCAATCCGCGTACCATAGAGACATAGGCAACTCTAACAAGATGTGATAGTGCGAGCTCGACAGCATCCCTTACTGAAAGTATCCTAGAGTACCGTACGCTTAATGGTCGTACATATCACAGCGAGAGGCACGGGTCAGAAGGTAAATACTGGGGACCAAATGACGAGCGACAAAATGAAGCCATGGACATGAAGTAAGCCCTGCGCCAAACCGCCCGTGTTATTCGCTTTCTAATGTTTTTGAAGCCACCATTTCTTGACTCTCTGTCTTGGTGGCAAGCTTTTCCTGGCCCCCCTGAAAGACGATATAGAAGTAGGCATTCGCACCAATCTACTCAGAAGCGGACCTAAAACTGATGTTCCCTAGAAAGTGCTCGATATTGGTACTGGAACAGGTGATTTCACTCTCCTTGATAACCAATATTTACAATCAGTGCTAATCAACCTTAACAGGTTTATGGGTAATGTAACTAAACCTGCTTACACCCTGATGCATGTATAAGACTGACATATATATAGCGACATGGCGGATGAGTATCCCAACTGCGTGGTCATTGGGACGGATCTATCGCCGATCCAGCCGTCGTGGTGCCCACCTAACGTGAAGTTCGAAATCGATGATCTGGAACAGCCGTGGACATACGCACCCAACAGTTTCGACTACATCCACATTCGTTATATGGTCGGCGGAGTGTCGGACTGGAATAAGCTATTCAGACAGGCTTACGGGGCTCTCAAACCCGGCGGGTGGATCGAGAGTTTCGAAGTCGAGGCCGACTACCGCAGCGATGACAATACTATTCCTCCCAACTCTGCCATGCACATATGGCAAGACTTGTTCACCGAAGGAGGAAAGAAGTTGGGCCGTCCATTCACTATCCTCACCGAAGATACACAGAGGAAGGGTATCGAGGCTGCCGGCTTTGTGGATATCACAGTTAAAGACATCAAGGTGAGTCATATGATATCTTGCGTCGAATGCACTCGGAAGCTGCCGAGTCTTCTAAGACATGCTCATCATTCTTACACTGTCGTAGGTACCAATGGGCTCTTGGCCAGCCGATTCGAGATTAAAAGAGATTGGCCAATGGGCTCAGTATACCCTTGAGCAAGACCTCGAAGGTGAGCAACCAGTATATTAACGAGACATTATTACCCACGCAGTAGCTAAATGTGATCAAGGTTTCGTCATGTTCATGTGGAATACGGTTCTTGGACGTTCGCTGGAGGAAATGCAGGTTTTCCTCGCGGGCTACCGGCGAGAACTGCGTACTAGGTCGATTCATGCCTATCTTCCACAGCGCGTGGTGTATGCACGAAAGCCGGAAACGGCTTAGGACTATTATTCACGGTCACGACTCACGATGCAATATGATCACTTTCGATCAACGGTGGCACATTTACAGAAAAGCGGATGGTATATATTAAAAAAATCTTATCTTGATATCTTAGTCGTAGTTGCAATGATGCTGTATTCACTCGTTAGATGTATGAAACTAATAGGGGACGTTGATTGTCGGATGTACCGTTTCTTATTCTGGGCAACTGATGTGGTCTACGACCATACGGAAGACGTGATGGTAGAAAAGTGGCGCACCACTGTACCCGATTCTCGACCCTTTCAGGCAAGTTTCGCAACGTATTCAAGTCTCCATTGGCCGACCTGAGCTGCCACAATATGGAGCATGTCTCAGGCAATCCCTGTTGCCGTTTGGTGGCACCTAATCTTTCCCGCTCAATCTTCTTCGGTGTAGCTAGCCCCTGAGAGCTGTTGCCGCCGCCGCGGGAATTCTTCGAGTCAATTCGCGACGAAACTGACGACTGCGCCAAATACTATCGCGGCTTCGGGCAGCAGCCAGCGGACTCGGGGCTTCGGCGCGCCGTCGCTAGTTGCCGGTCCCGGTCCCCCGGCGGCGCCGTTCGCAAACTGCACCGCGAAGTCGTACGTCAGGCCCGAGGGCGAACAGATGGTCCCCTCGGCGCAGTCCATCACGACGCTCCACCGGCCCGCCGCGCAGCGCTGCCACTGGTCGGTGAGGCAGTTCCACTGGCCCTCCGATCCGTCGCATGACGACCCCTCCGACATCTGTCGTCTCTCGAGCGCAATGTTCTTGCTTTCGTCGTTGCCATTGGCGCTTCTCGATTTTGCAGGTGTTATGTTTGAGGTTGATGAGAGGAGGGCTGATGGAGCTGATGGTGATGCAAACGCGGGTGCTAGCGATGCAAGAAATATGCCCAAAAGAAATAAGATCTTAAAAGATCCGAACGGTTCATTATGAAACCGCATAATTATGAACCGGTATGAAATGGTCTGTCTCAAAAATCAGCGCTGTTGGTTTGTGGGAAACCGCCTAAACCTCAAAATAGGGGTTGTCTAAGCCACCTTCGTTTCAATTGATTCCAGCGGATAGGAGAGCTCACAATTGAACTCGACAAGTATCAGTGATAACACTGTCGAAACACCATTATTTTCACCGAGTCACCGCGATTCACTTTATATATCACGTAGCATTCCGCTTATTCAATACTATGCACGTTTGCTTTTCGATCTTAACATCGGATTCGAATCGGCATTGCTGCCCGACAGCAGAACGTGGGCATATCCGATTGGTGAATAGTCTCGCAAGTTACCTAAAAGAGCCAACAGATCCCAGCCCCGACGAGTTGAAATCGCGAGAACTCGGACTGACGAGAAAAATATTCCACGGGACTCTCCTTGTATTCCCGTTTTCTGGTCCACCTGCCTGCCTGCTTGAATTTGGTGGGGCGTCTCGCGAGGGCAGCCCCTGACCAAGGTTAGATCGAATAAAATCCTCGACGCCACGAAAAACTAGAATGAGCGTCTCGACCATTTACTATCTTTTATACCTCCACTCCATATATCGCTCGCAACCCGAATGGCCAGACGATAACAACATGAGGAATTCTTCCCTGGCCCCCCTTTGATGGGGTTTCTTCTTAAGCCTAAGCGGCCACGGATCGATGATGGTGTGCTGTCTCTTGAACTCCATTCCCGACAGCTCGGTGAGCATGGCGAAATTCTGAAGCTTCATGTACCTAAGTTCTCTGTTAGAAGAAACATGATCTGACGGATTGAAACTGCGACTTCTATATATACGAACCTGTCGAAATACTTGTCGACGTCTCGCACTTACTGCGTTGCGATGTCGCTGACGATGAGGTTGGCATCATAGGATCCCGTCGGTCGCTGTGGCGGCATGTAACTCCATACCTGTTTCATCTCGGACTCTATTGCCTTGCGTTTCTCGCCGTCGTCGTATATCTCGTCTACCGCGTTGAGGAATAGAGCGACAAGAGTGGCATTCGGATTCTCATTGGGATGCTTGAGTAGACGACCGATGTACCCGATGGTGCGTGGCATCCCTAGGTAGCCGGCGTCAGATATATTGGACACCTGGAATTAAAAATTAGATGCGATGCTCGAATCTGGACAATCGCTTGGCACATACCTCTATGCGGTCAAATGCGGCTGGTTTGACATAGTCATAAAGGTCCTCTGCGTTGACGTTCAGCAGATGAAACGAAATGTTCAAAGTGTCCAGGCGGCGATGAAAGCGAGTTAGCAGATCTTTCAGGAGGACGATGAGTTTTCCGTAGATGTCGTTGGTGGCGGTGCCCGACGAGACACCTAAGATCTCGGACATCTGCCAGCCGTGGAGAGGATCCGCATCGTCTTTCATGGGCCAAGAATCGGTGTTGCGAAAAAGAGTGCTAATGAGCCAAGTCAGATATAAAGCAGTGGAATCGGTATCGACGTTGAAGACTCACGGATTCGGGATCGTAAAGGAAGCTCGAGATGTACCGAACGGGAGAAGTACTCCGTCTTCTCTGAACTTCTGCGCGCTAGCGCGATGACCGGGAGACTGGGCAAAGTATTTTCGTTCTCTGAAATCTAGCCTTTGATCGGCTAACGTGATGTTCCGACGAATTTCTCGCGCCCTTTCGACCGTAAGGTCAGGAGGTGGTTCTAGACTTGAGAGAATATTAAACCATTGCTCCTTGGTCAGGACGAGACGAAGGGACCGTGAACCGAACGTCCACGTCTTCGCTAAAATTGCGTCGGACGATTTGCCCTCTATCTTACTACAGATTCCTTGCACCAGCTCATAGATCTTCCCCTTTAGCACGTCCTGGAGAGATTGCGGGATGAAGGCCGAGTACCACAGGTGAATGATGTTTTCCGTCGCCACGACGGCGTCGTCTTCCGTCAGCACGAGAAGCAGCATGATAACGTTTCTACCCACAATATCACCATCCCGGTCATTCATGTAAATCTTCAAAGGGTTTCGAAAGGCATCGGGAATGGAAATGACGGTCTTGATAACATTTCGAATGTCCCCGGAAGCTTAGAAGCAGACTCGTTAGTCTTACAGACGTAAAATCAACACTAAGAAGACTCACCCGCAAACAGAAGATCAAGTCCTTTGGTGTATTGGACGCCCTCGTTCGAAGAAAGATTAACCAAGTCGAAGGCAGGGACATTTCCCCATGGGTACTTCCGCTGGTGATTGAAGGCCTGAAGACGAGGACCGCCCATGAATGCCGGCACGCGACTCTCGGTTTCCCACCGCGGTCGCCATTTTACTTTCAGCAACGGATTGTCTCGGCAGTCGGATTTGTGTGCCTTCCAGTGAGCTTTCTGGCAGTCGCTACTGCAATACTGCTCGATTAGTCAGAACACATCTTCCACAAACGGGACTCGGCGAGAACTGAAGCTAGAATAGCTTACCAGAACCAAGAGACACTCTTTGCATGCGAGCTTTCCTGCTCGAGTGCATTTGGAATTGTCCTGGCTCCAGTTGGCGCATATGAAATCGAGGTTTGGGTTGGTTGCGGCCATATTGCGTTTGCATGGAAAATACCTACCAACACTAGATCAATAGTAGGTTTAGGATAGTATCAAGCAACGAAGACTCATATATGACAGAAGTGGAATCTCGTTAGGCAGCAAGCCGATATAGACTACGGGGGATTGGCTGAAGGCGGCACAATGCAGATGTCGTGAAACGGTGCAGTCTGACAACCGTCCTCTCTCTTGACAAAGAAGAGTAGGCTCAATATCTTTGGTTCTATTATATCATTCGTGAAATACTTGATACTTAAGATATTGAGCCATGGTTTCAACCTCCATAGCGGTGACTTCGTGGAGTAATTGGAGTCGTCTTTTATCATCGCTGCTGTTTGGCCCAGCCCAACCGCCAATTATCCAAACACTTCTGCAAGACTCCGTTTTGGATGACATCGAATCCCTGTCTTATGGTCTCGGAGTGTTTCGCAGTTGTTATGGTCTCGAATACGAGACTGTTCCGTCCATCCACGTCGCTACAGTACTTTCCCACGTAGAAGTCCAGCAATTTGACGGTGGGGTTCTTCTCAGGATCTTGTTCGCCTTCGCGTAATCGCTGTACCCATTCACGGGGAGTGACAGCATCAAATTTGAGACCTGCTGTCCTCAGTGCAGGAAGTAAGTCATTACTCCAGGAGAAGGTGGTTGGGTTCAGCAGATGATAGACGTCTTCGTAGCTTTCCGAAAGTTTTCCCTTGGCACTTGGAGCCAATCCGGACAGCTCAAGGACTGATGAAGCGCATCTGTCTACAGGCAACCATGAAGGAGTCTACGATGTTGCATGTCAGTAGATTTCGAAATGACCACGCGGCGTAGACTTACCTCATCAAGCATGGGGAGCGCCCCTATTGTAGTCGCGCTCTGAATCATCAACGGGATTGCCTCAGTGGAGTTCCAGAGGCCATTCTCTACGTCGCCCATCAATTGCCCAGTGCGTAGGACCCGCGCATAAATACCAGTGCTCTTTGCTGCCGCGCGGATGATATGCTCTGTCACGAGTTTCGATCTCGCGTACCCCGTGTTAGGAGCATGATGCAGATCCTCGATATAGACTTCTCTTATAGTGGCTGGCATAGGAGTTCCAGAAGCGGCGGAAATTGAGGAGATGAAGAAAAGCTTCGCCGGCGCCTGGAAAGGAACGCTTAAACACAACTTGATTATGTTGTGCACACCCGCGATATGCGACCGCTCGAAGCTGCTGAGGCTCGCATTGAAATTCACCATCCATGCACTGTGAATAACAGTAGTGACGGTCGATTGGAGCGTCTTAAATGTTAATGGATTAAGACCTAAAGATTCTTGACTGAAATCGCTAGGGAGACAGATGACCTTCGCTGCGACAGCGGGGTGGAATATCCTACGAGACTTGAGACTCGATACGACGCGGGACTGGGCTTCCTCTGCTGTAATTGCTCGAACTAAACAGTAGACCGTCTTTACTGTCGGTAATGACACTACTTGCGACAGGACATGCGCTCCAAGTGACCCTGTCGTCCCAGTCAGGAGCTAAAGACAACTGGTCAGCCGGCGTCTACTGAAAATAGTTCATGAAGGTGAACAGTGAACATACTACAACTTCACCTTCTGGCTGCCGGTCACCTGGAATGAACTTTGGGAAATTTGAATATTTCGAAATTAGCTTGGACATCAAAGCCGCGTCGTTCCAGGGGCTAGAGAGATCACCACCTTTGCGTATTCTAATCAGATTCTCAACCAAGAAACTAGCATTGCCGTTATCATATATAATGCTCACGGGTAACTTGGGAGCTCCAGTGAGCAGGACCCTAGACTCGATGAGCTTTCTTACTTGAACACAAGCGATTGAATCCACCCCCTGCTGGAAGAAATCTTGGTGAGGGTCAATGTCGCGGCCGAGAACTTGACTGAACAATTCGAGTACTACGGAATAAAGACCTTTATCTGAAATATCATGTGCGCTTTCATGAGGAATTGTTTTCCCGGCATATGCTTCATGAATGATATCGGCGTATCGAGCCTCAGCTTGGTGTCTTAGGGTGGTTCCCTTGCTACTCTTTGCGAGAGGCTCTTCGTCTTCTTCTGGATCAATGACAATCAACATCGACCTTGCTAGTCGGGAATGGCTTGGCGTTTCCGCATTTAATTTCCCTATTTGTGGCCAGATAGCATTAACAACTTCATGATCTGAAGTGTTATTTGAAGTCTTGAAGAGTAAAGCCCCGGCGTAGTCCTCGCCAGCACCAAAGACAAGAACATCTCTTATCAATCGGGTCGATGCTTTGATGGCTTCCTCAAGAGGCGAAGGGTCGAACTTTTTGCCATTGGCTAGAGTAATCTGAGCATCTGCCCGGCTATGGTATCTCCATGCATTCGGTATCGACGGGTGTGGTTCAAATAAATCCGCCGTCGCATATGAACCATCGTCGCGATTGGTCTTTGATATCAAAGGCCAGCCGGACTTGACCAGGAGCTCCGATAATCCGTCCCCTCGTGGTTCGAATGATAAGAACTTGGAATCCACGATAGGCCGAAGATATTGCCATTCCTTGTCTTTGGCATAATCACGATGTGAGGACATGAGAAACCCACACTCTGAACTGCCCATCCGTGAAACCAAGCTGACCCCTAGATCAATCAATTTGTCGCCGACGGAGGGCGCTAAAGCAGCACCGCCGACGCCAACTAACTCCATACTTTGGAGAATGCGAATGCCTTCACGCTCGTCGGCTAGCAGCTGGAGTACAGAAGGGACGGACGAAAAGTACTTCACTGGGGCTGAGCTCCGGTTACGGGCATAAACTATCGAGCGGACAATATTGCTGCCTGTAATCGGTACGACACCTTCTGGGAAGAACCATATCATGGCCTCACTGGTCCATGCTCGTAAACAGTCCGCGAGACCACCGTGGTATAGAGGTGTGGTTGAGAAGGTGGCAGCAGTTTGATCTGTATGCGGGAAGGACGGCAAACACCCCGTAGCTCCCCACTGGGTCTGCACAATCTGTTTTGGTAGCCCGGACGATGTGCCAGAAGTATGCCGTAGATAGGCTATATCAGAAGCCTCTCTTGAACTTTCGACGTATTCATTCTGGCCGGCGTCGTAGTCGCTCCGAAAAGAAGGTATCTCAACTGTACGAATTGACTCCGGCAGTTGTAGGCCTTTATGTCTCTGAATCCCATCAACAAGGATTATTCTCATATCAGAAACCTCACAGAGGTGCTGTATGGCTCGAGAGTCCAGTTGCGGACTTCAAGTTACAATAAGCTTGTGACAACCATGAAGGTTAAGAAAACTGAAGGGTCCTTACGCAATAATAAATGTCTCGCATCCTATGCGCATTAACCCCAGCCACGTCAAAATAAAATTGAGACTGCTGGTACACATCAGACCAACTGTGGGCGACTCGCCGTCCTTGACTAAGTGGTGTAGAGTATCTGCTATGACTACGGCTGCATGCTTTGACAATTCGCGGAGTTCTGAAAATGTGACCTGATCGGGTGCTAGGCGATATTAGTAACAGCATGCTGTAAAGGGGTAAAATACATACGCCACTGAGAGGGATCCCTTGACGTGAAATCAGCGAATCCTAGAGCAGGTCGGTCCGGTAGGTGACTTGCTTGCTCTTCAATAAGTGTAAGGACCGTCCCGAAGGCATTTTGAGCACCATCATCTTGCTCTTTTAATTGTGCTGCTTGCCCTAAAGTGCAGGTGAAATAGTTCAAGCCACGAGTCGCCATGGGATACCGAGCAGGGCATTTACGTGTTAATGAAGTCGTATTTGGTATCGCAATGAAGTATGAAAAAGCAAGTTGGACAGGAGGTGTTGTCTTCCCCCCTAACAAGAAATTCATGAGGTCATTGACCTGACACGCCACATTCCATGTTGGCCATGCAGACAGTAAACTTAGCAGCCGTAAAACTTACATAACTGCGTAGTCTAGTAATTCCGTAGGGCTAGATAAAGTTGATAATAGACATATGATCGAATGTACGAAGGTCGCTTCCAAAGGGGTTTTCCATATGTAGGGAAAACGGCCCTTGCTAGCTAAAAAAGGGGCTTATCACCTGTACAGCACTGGCGAAAAGAGTGCGCTATAATTACAAGAGCTAGCGGGCAAGATACGCTATAAATATTTAGTGGACTATTGTGCTGTAATATTTCTATTTTATAAGGAGCTTAGTGGGTATACTACGCTATAATTATAGAGGAGTTAGTAGATAGGGGTCCTAATCGCGGCTTCACAGCTGAAAAAGCCCCCTATGGAAAAAACCGACCTCCGTACTGAACACTTATAGCTCATAATATATACTAATAAGTCATCAACTCTAAGATAGGAAAGGCGGAATCAGCAATTTAATGTTATTATTCTATATAGCCTATATTTAACATGTGAACATTTTCGTCGTGCTAACGTTAATCCTACTCCATTGCTGTTTTTTCCACCAAGCCGACAAAATCATCATCGGCCAAACAACATGGTATAAACAAAACGCTGGGAATGGATCCCAGACTTCGAAGGTGCCTTCTTTCCAAAAGAGGAGGTGTCTCGAAAATTCAAGAGCCGTCGCTGTAAAATGGCGAAATCCAATCAACCCCTGGCCCCATTTCAACGCAGGGTGCAGAAACAAAGAGACCAAATCATGTCCTATCCAATATCGAGGCCGAGAATCTTTAGGCGGCGTTACCAAAAAGCCCTTTAATAGACCTGTCGATCCAATTCCATCGACATGCGTACCTACCATTCCCTTGCCATCTAACTGAAGTGCGGAGAGGTAAGCACGCACCATAGCTTCCATCTCCGGGCCGTGCCGCGCGAACAGCACCACCGCCGTGTGGGCGCGAGGATTGCACTCGATGGCGTAAATATTCTTCGCGAAGCCGTTCTGGCTGGGGGTGCCCTCGCTGGCCATGAAGTCGAAGCTGAGGTGGCCGGTCATCGCCTCCGGCCGCGGCGCGTTCTGGACGAACTCCATGGTGAAGGCCAGCATCGACTTCCACAGGGCCGAGTCGTGCGGCAGCGCCTCGTAGCGCATCAGGAGCTCGGCGCTCGGGCAGGCCACGAAGCACTTCACCTCCCCGCGCACGACGAGGGCGTGCGTGCAGTATTCCTCGCCGCCGGGGATGAACTGCTGGAGGATCCAGGGGCTGGACTTGGTGATGGGTAGTTGGGATACGTGGTCCTTGGTCTTCGCGTCCGAAGGGAGGGGCAGCAAAGTCATGTCTCCCCGGTTGCGGTCGTCCATTCCAACGGGCTTCAAGATGAATTTCCGTCTCGATCTGGCTTTCGACAGGACGCGAAGGACGTCGCGCTGGGACTTGACCTCATGCGTTTCGGGGACCGGAAGTCCCAGCCTTTTACATTCATCCGTGAATGAACTTTTCTCGTGCAACGTGGAGGTAGTTCGGACGTCGAATTGGATGCATTTGCACTTTGTATCCTGTTCTATGATCTCTTTCGCCTGAGCGTCTTCCACGGCGCTAGCTACTCCAGAGCATGCGACCCAAAGATCGGCTTTCTCAGCATTGATGATTTGAGTGAGGCATTCGATATACAATTTCCTGCCCTCGTCGGTATTCGGTTCTGGTAGGCGATAGAAGGCCGACAAACTTCTCGAGAACCGACCTGAGCAGAGGGCATTATGTGTTTCAAAATCAGCGCCGATGACGTGGTGACCCGAGAGGTAGAACGAACGAGCCAAGTTTAGCCCTTTGGCCATCCCTACCCCTGTGACGAGAATAGTTCGCCGGGTGGCTTCGTTTGGTTCTTCATCCTTAGGTCGTGAACGCGGTTGAAGATGAGGAACAATTTTCAGCACCAACAGACAGACACACACTACCAAACTTGAGACCGGTAGAAGGATAAGGCTAAGAAATATCAAGCTGAAACATCGCACGGTGTCTTCCCAGGGTGGCTCAGCCATCATCTCCGATTCAAATATCTATTCAAGACTAATGCAATGAAACGATTGCCGTAGATGGTACTAAGGGAAATAACGGATAATCAACCTCTCCTACAATTATCTCATCTGAAGTTGGGTTTGATGGAAGACGTAATAATGATATGGGAACCGGCGACGAACTAATATTCAGAGTTCATACCGACATATGTCATAGACCAAGATCCATACGTGCAAGAATGGACAGGCAATCCGTACGACATATCCGTCTAGCCCCTTTTACCAAAAATGATATGCTGCATGCGACTACCCAGGTGGCCTGTATGCTTTGTTCAACTTGTAGGACGTCACTACTCTGAATGGAGTCAGGGGTAAAATGATATGAGCCGTTCAGGCGGGTTTTCATCATCTACAGGTTCATTTCAGCATAAAATCTGTTTATAATATGGGTCTTGCCTCGATGGTGTACTGGAATGTACTTTGTACATAAGAGGCATTCCTATTAGCACTATCTCCGAAATGTAAAAAGGGGGGAGGGGATTAGTGCAGTTACAACTACATAGAGGCGAATAATCATTGCTCTCACTCAGTATCTCGTCTAGCGGTCTCTTAATAAAAACTATAATACTATGATAAAAGTTTATAATTGCATGTTCTTATTCTATGCTATGCAAAGGTCCTAACTACACCCTCCGGGACTTGAACGTAGGAGGAACGCTAACTACTAGATACAAAATATTGTAAACAGTTGCTTAGATGTAGCTCGAATAACAAGTCGAAATCGTCCATTTCAAGCTTGGGCTTTAATCCCACTAGGTGGTCCGTTTACAGGATTCTCTGGTAAATCTAGAGTGTATTCGGTGTGGCCATCAGCAGTGGCGTTAACGCCGAGTAGGTTGCCGTGTCCGTTGACGCGCCCATTCATTCCAAAGGCATCATTTATGCCATTAACAATGGTCTCGCTTGCAGGCAATACTAGGTGCAGATAACAAGGTTAGTAACTTTCGTATTTCGTCTAAAGTCAGCGACCAAGAGCTAAAGCACTCCATGAGTGAAAAGGGGGGGAGGGGGGGTTAGCAAAAATTGACTTAGGTTTACTTACCACCAGCTTGCTTGGCAGCATTCTCCACGCTGAGATTTTCCGTCTCGAGATCCGTATAGCCAGTGTCGCTGCTATCAACATATGCCTCGATACCAGCACCCTCCCGAGGATAGGACTTGGCCATTTCTTTATGTTTCTTCAAGGCATCTTTCAGCTGCTGCGGAGATACATTGTTCAGGAAAGTGCATGATCCTAAGGGGCTTGGTATGGCGAGGCGAAGCTGTCCATCGCGTGTCTTCAAAATAGCTGCAGTGCCCTTATCCAAGACCTCGTCGTCAAATTGTGGATGGTCAATCGAGAGCCCGGCTCTAGAGAGCAGGTTGAACAGCCGACGATGTTCCTTACTTGAAAGTAACCCACTTTCCTTAGCCAAGGTAGCAGAGTAGGCCATGTCGATAGAGATAGCATGTCCGTGGCGCAATGGCGTCTCTGGAATAAGCTCATGCATGGGAGACCACCTGTGATGATTTTATGTTAACCAGAGTGGAATGAGCTGACTGGCAGCGCAGTGAACTTACGTATGGCCTAATTATATGTTAGCTAGCTCAACCCTGAGGTACGTAGAGAACAATTTCAAGTACTAACCATATGCGATTACTCTGTCAAGGCCAATCTCGTGGAGATTTGGTGATTCTAGCTTTAGCATTTCGTAGATACCTTCGCGATTGATCTGGAGATATATCAGCCCTTCAGCGCTGGCTAAAGCCTGAGTGCGAGTAAACCTACAACGTCGGCTGCCTTGCGGATTTCGTTGCTCGATCCATCGGCTCGGCCGAACCTTGTGTCGATGAGCTGTTCGCAAAACTTGTCCAGAAGATCGAACACGTGCAGGTGGGAGCAAGACGAGATCTTGATCAACTCGGCAAAACCGTTCCGTACTTGGGCGATTGGTAGTGTGCGAAGGAACGTAAAATCGAGGAACGTATGCACGGGAGCATGATATGCGCCTAGGCGGTTCTTGTATCGACCGTAGTTGACCGCAACTTTAATACTGACGCTGGCATCTATCAGGCCGATCACGGTCGTTGGCACTCGAATGAAGTTGGTGTTGCGGCGATAGGCGGCGCACGCGAACCCGGCTACATCTGTGACGAGTCCTCCTCCTATAACAAGGACGGGTTCCTGTAGAATGAGTGATGAATATTAGGTACGTATCTTACAGTAATTTGATTTTAGAAGAGACATACCTTTCGAATGATTCCAAACTCAGTCATGCTGTCAGCTATTGCGAGGAACGTTTCAATCGTTTTGGCCTTTTCTCCAATCGACGTTTGGTGAACCTTCATTTTTAAATTGTAATGGTTGAAGTACTTTTCGATCTTTGCGCCGTAGAGCCCTATGCTGAAGTTAAGCTATACCCCTTTTCTATTTCTTCGAGTGCGTTACTAGGTAAGGCGGTACTTACGAAATACGTTCTTGTCTGTGACAGCCAGGACACGGCCCCAAGTCTTATAGCAGTCCGCGAGATTCGGGTTGGCAATATCGAAGACGCCATCGACGAATGTGAAGTCATATTCAATCTTCTCATAGCCCTCGACGTGGAAACCGTGTTTGGTCTCTTGGACATTCGCTTTGAGATCAGACATTCTGAGATAAAGATCTTAGAAAAATAGCTAAATGGACTGCTTGATCTGCAAATTTAAGATATAGGTAAAGCTGCGAAGAAGCGAAGGTTCTAACGTACAGCTACCCTCTGGATACGACGCGAAACTTCAAGGTTCAAGTACTTATGTGAGTGACTGTCATAATTTGATCTTCTACTCGTCATTCACTTTGATTCCAGACCCTTGAATGCATTGTTTCGCGTTAGCAGCATCCATTTCCGTCATAGTTGACACTGTATTTTCTACTTCACAGGGGGCTTTTTCAGAGTCGCAATGTTCATGTAACGACGAGGCCACATAAAAATAAGCTTCGTGCGGTCCCTGATCTACACGCGGGCAAATCTTGCGCTAGTTAATATTGGGAATGAGCAGATCTCGTTATTATAAAATAACGGGGAGTATATATTGATCAATGACTTGTTGATTGTGCAATTTCATAGGTGGTTGGAGAGTCCCCTTTGTTCCGAGACTTCGTCGAAAACTACCCGGAACCTAAGGAAATAGAAGAATCATAGATCCCCGACATAGATCCCAGACATAGATCCTAGACATAGCAAGATATACCAAAAGGAACCACTGTCCACTCAATCGAATCTGACGAATCTAATCTGATACTATTGAGCACGTTTTCGTTCTTGGTTCCGCGTTAGTGGCATGCCACTGCACCTGTCAAACCTAAGGCACCTAATTATCCTGTAGTTAACCCCTTAACCGGAAAAAAATCAATGACTTCAAGACTCGAACAAAGTCATGTAGTTGGAATGACACGTAACATTCTTAGAAATTATTCTCGTAGCATTGCTAAGCGAAGACTTCTCACTTTGGCGCCCTACCCCATGAAGCCGATGCTGCTAGTTCTAAATTGATAGTATATTTTGCAAAGTGTTATTTCGACGCGAAGACGCCAACAGCCATACAATGGGCGAACTCGAGAAAGTCTCATTTAAGGGGGAGGCATACAGGCCACAAGAGGAAACATACGTCAGTGCGCCGGGGACTCGAATTTGCACGCGCTGACGGACTACCTCTCATATAGTTCGATGATGGAAGGGAGATAGAACTACTCCATTTTGTATATGGCCATCCACGATTTGAGGAGATGCGAGGAAACCCCCAAAGAGTCCTGGACGCTATTGACGAGTATGGGAGGACTCGAAGATACCTCAGTATGTGTTTCCCCGTTGTACCCAGTTCTGAACTCCACCTTATGTGCTCGATCTCTAACCCACACACATAGTGAATATTGGCGAATACAAGTCGAAAACGATCATTAACCTAATTAAGAAAGAAAAACCTCGGACCATGGTCGAACTCGGCGGCTATGTTGGCTATTCGGCCATAGCCTTTGGTGCAGCACTTAGAGATGCCGGAGGAAAGCGATATTACAGCTTGGAGATGAACCCCGAATTTGCCGCTGTTATATCAATGCTTGCTGGCCTCGCAGGTTTGAGTGATATCGTGAAGGTAGTCGTTGGCTCTAGTTCCAGCTCTCTGGAACATCTATTCAGGGAAGGTGCAGTGAAACATATCGACCTGCTTTTCCTTGATCATTATAAGCCATCCTACACACCTGACTTAAAGCTCTGCGAGGAGCTTGGGATAGTATCAGTCAAGTCTGTCTATGCAGCAGATAACGGTAGGCCTTTGCACACATATGTGTAAGAATGATCCAGTTTGTTAACGTGATTTAGTGGTCAAACCAGGCAACCCGCCATATCTCGAATATGTCCGAAGCACCGTGGAAGAAAAGAGGGCGAGGCTTTCCAACGGGAACAAATCCGGCCCCAAGGGCAACCCGAACTTAATTTACGAGAGCCATTTCGTGGAGGGATGGGAGCCAAGCGGTGTGCCTGTACGTCTTCTGTTTCTCCATGTTTTTCTTCTAACTGTTATCGGAGCTGATATTATATAGGATGCGATAGAAATCACTAAGTGCATCGGCATAGAAGCTTAATGGTAGGTTTATTCTGGGTATTAAATGGTACAGGCGTGACCGAGGCATTTTTTTGTTCTTATTCGGGCTGGTTGCAAGATGGAATTATGAAGATGTAAAACGACCGTTGGCGGTTTACAAAAAACCGCCAAAGTGACAAAAGTGCCAAGTCCGCCAAATCCGCCAAACCTGCCAAACCTGCAAAATGAGCTAAAACCATAGTGTATATAACTCCTACATTGTATAAATACATTAAGTTCTTAATAAATTAATATACTTTATTAATTTAAATTATAAAAAATATATAAATTAATAATAATATATAAAATATAATAAAAAAATTAAAATAAAAATTATTAATTATAATAATAGTTTAGTTATAATATATTTTTAATTTAATAATAATTTAATAATAGTTTATTAATAACTAAATAATAATTTAATAATAACTAAATAATAGTTTAATAATAGTTAAATAATAACTTAATAATAATTTAATAATTATTTAATAATAGTTTAATAATAATTTAATAATAATTTAATAATAACTTAATAATAATTTAATAATAATTTAATAATAATTTAATAATAATTTAATAATAATTTAATAATAGTTTAATAATATTTTAATTATAACCTAGTAATAATTAAATAATTACTATATTATAAAAAAAATAAATAAATATATATTTTTTTAATGTTAATTAATATATTTATAAATTATATATTAAGTTTTTTTTATTTTATAAATTATTATTATAATTTTAATAGTTAATTAAAACCTTAATTATATTATATTTTTTAACCTTATTTTTTATTATTTTATTTTATTGTTTTTTATTTAATTATAATATAATTAATATTAAAAATTTATATAAAATAAGCTTTATTTAATAATATTAATTATTAAGCTTTTTATTTAATTTTAATAAAAATTTTTTAATTTTATAAAAAATCTTTTATTTATATATATAAATATAATTAATACGAGATTAAATATAATAAAAAAAAAAGTGAAAAACTTAAAAAATATAGCTTAAAATATAACTTTATATATAATTAAATATTTAAAATTAATTTTTAAAAAAAAAACAAGGTTATAAAATACTTATATATTAAAAATATAACTAGGTGATTTTTAGTTAAATATAATTATAAGAATTTATTACTTATTATTAAAATTTTTATAAAACTAATTAATTTATAACTTTTTTTTATTTATAAAAAAGATTTATAAAAAGGTATAATAATTTTAATTTAAAATAATATATTAAAAATATTATAAATAATTATATATAAATTATAAAATAAATATAATTTATATTTATAAATAGTTATTAAAATTTATTATTTAACCTTTAGCTTTTATTAGTTTATAAAAAAAACTTATAAAAAAACTTAGTTATTTTAAAATTAAAATATAAAAATTATAATTTTATATATTAGTTTATATATATTTAATATTTAATTATTTAATTAACTTATAGTTATTTAGTTTTTAAATATTTTTTTATATAAATAAATTAAATTAAATAAGCTTTTTTATATTAAGTTTTTATTATTATAATTTTAAAATAAATTGTTTAAATAAAAATAAATACTTTTTATAGTTATTAAAACTATAAAAAAAAAAATATAATTAAAAGAAGTTAAATATTAAATAATTACTTATAGTTATTATAACTTATAATTATATAATTTTAAGGTATATATTTTAATAAAAATAAATAATAAATATTAATTTATATATATAATTATAAAATAATATATTTACGTTTATATATATATATATAAAAAAAAGTTGTTTTTATTTTTTATTTTTATATGTTTTTATTTTTCTCCTTTTTTTTTTCTTTTTTTAATTATTATATTTTTTTATTTTTTTTTTATTTACTTTTTCTTTATCTTTTATTATCTACCTATTTTATTTCTTTTTAGATTTTTTTTTTTCTTACTTTTATTATAATTTAATTAAATATATTTATTATAAGATATTTTATTTATCGTATAAATAAACCCTTTAAGAATTTTAAAATCCTAGATAATATATATTAAAATTAAAGATTTCTTTTTTTTTATTATAAACATTATTATATATATAATTAATATAATAATATACTTTTTTTTTAACAACTTGCTTTATAAAATAAAAATATACTTTTATATTACGATTTTTTTTTAAATGAATTTAATGAAATTTACCGATTATATTAATAAACGAAGTTTATTAAAAACTTTAAAATTTCTAATCCTTAAAAAAATATATATTGCTTTTATTACTAAATTAAAAATAATAATAATAAAAAGAATTTAATTAAATATTAAAAAGTTAAGTTAAAACATTTATTAAATTTTTTTAAAATAATAAAAATATTATTTTATAAAAAAGTATTAATATTATATTAAAAGCCATTAAATTAAATGGTTTAATGTTTTTAATTTATTTATTAAAACTTAAGTTAAAACTTAAATAATAATAATTAATATATATTATTTAATATAAATAGTTATTTTATTTAATTATAATCTTAATTAATATTAAGTGTTATTAACTTATAGTAAATAACATATATTATTTTAAAGATTTTTCTAGGAGATTTTTTAATTTTTTTTTTATTAAAACCGATTTTGTTTTAATTATTTTATTTATTAAAAATACGCCCTTTTTAAAAAAAAGTTAAACCCTTTTTTTAATATAAAATTTAAATAAGTTATAAAAACTTACTTTTTTTTAATAAAAATTATTTTTATAATCGGCGTTATTTTTTAAAACTTATAATTTAATAAATTTAATTTTAATATTTATTAATTATAGTTTAACAATTAATAAACTTAAGCTTATATTATTTTTTTTATTTACCTACGTTTTATAAAAAGGATTTTTCCTTAAAATTAAAAACTGTTATTAATTTAATTAAAAACTTTAAAACGTTTAGTTTAATATTAAATTTTATATAAATTTTAACTTTTTTACTAGTAATATAAACTAAGGTGAAATAAAAATAAAATAAAAAATAAAATAAAAATAAAATAAAAAGTAAAATAAAAAATGTTTATATTTTATTTTTATATTTTAATTTAATTATAATTAATTATTTCTTATAAAATTAAAAGAAAAAATATTAATAATATTTTTTTAATATTTATTTAAATATATATTTATATAGTTAATTATAATATACGTTTTTTTTCTAACTAACTTCCTATCTTATTTATTTTTTTTATAATAAAATATATTATTATAACATATTTTAAAAGTATTAATTAAAAAGATATAAATTATATTTTTTTTTATTTATTAAGTTTTTTTACTTTTCACTTAATTTTTTTATTTATTACTTTATTTTTAAAAAGTTTTATATACCTTTTTTAGTTTTAATTATTCTCCTTATTTTTAATTAACATATATTATTATATTTTAATATTTATATAAACTTTATTAAAATTTATTATTAATTAAAATTAGTTTTTTATTATTATATATTATTTATTTTTATAATAATCTTATTAAATAAATATATATAATTTTATTAAAACTTATATAAAATATAAAAAAGTTTATAAATAGTTTAAAATAATTTTTAATTTTTATATAAATAAATTTAATTATATATATTAATTATATTATTCTTTAAAATATTATTAGCTTTTAAAAAAAAATTAATTTAAATATATTTTACTAGTTTAAATATATTTAAAAATCTAAAACTAATATAAATAAAAGGTTTAGTTAATAGTTATCGGAATTTAATAATTTTTCTTAATTACTTTTAACCTTAAACTAATAGTTTTTATATTTTTTTTATAAAATATAATTAGATTTTATTAAATATTATAAAGCTTAATTATATAATAATAAATTATTATAAACCGATATTTATAATATCGGTGTTATAAATAAATAATATGGCTTTTATAATATATTTTATTAGTTTAATAATATTTTTTATTAATAATTTAACTTGTTTTTATATTTTAAAAAAAAAAGATTTATTTTATATTTAATTATTAATATTTAAAACAATAATAAGTATTTAATTTATAACGATTTTTAATTTTTTTAACTTTTTTTCAAGGAAAATAATAATAGGTTTTTATTTTATTATAAGTTTAATGTTTTTATTAAATACCGGTAATAAAATACTATAAGTTAATATTAATATAAAAATAACTATAAATATATTATTTACTTTTAATTATTTTATAGTGGTTATTATAAAAGTTAAATATTATTACTTAAATTTAAATTTTTACTATATATTTAATTAATAAAAGTATTTTTTTCTATTATTATTATAATAATAATTAATATATATATTATTTAGATATTAAAATAAAATAATATAATATTAAAATATATTATTTTTTATTTAATATTAAATATAGTTTTATTTTAAAAATAAAATATTATTATATATTTATATATAAGTAACTAAAAGTAATTAAAATCTTAATTAACTTAAAAAACCTTTTTTAATTTACCTTTATAATTAATGGTTAATGTTATATTTAACTTAATTTTTTTAAAGTAATAATTTTAATTTATATATTATATATTTAAAATAATAGTTTATTTTAAAAAAACTTATTAAATTATTAATAAGGTTTATATATTAAGATATAAAACTTTAAATATATTTTTATTTATTATTATTTAAATAATAATAATGTTAATTTTTATATTTTTAATCCTAATTAAAACTTATTATATAAACTTGTTTAATTTTATATTATTTATTAATAAAAGCTAATTATTATATTTATTAATATATAAAATATATTAAAACAAATAAAATAAAGTTAAAAAATAGTTTATTTATATTTAATTTAAAGTTATAAAAAGGTTTTAATTAAGTTTAAAAAAGTTAAAATAAGTTATATTAAATGTTAGTTAGTTATATAAATTAAAGTTAATATATTTATTATTATTATTATTATTAATTTTATTTTTATTTATTAGTTTTTATAACTGTTTTTTTAATTTAATAATAATGGTTATTATAATAAGAACTTAATAAATAAATTATATTTATAATAAGAAACTAAAGAAAATAAAATTAAAAAAGTTTTTAAAAATTAAAAAACCTATTAAAACTAAGGGATTTTTTTTAAAGTTTAAAAAAGGCGAAAAAACCTTTTAATATTATATAAAAAAAGTTAATAAACTTAAGTTAATCGGAAATTAATGTTAGTTAAATCGCGTGTTAATATTATTTAAAAAAAAAAAAAAAAAAACATTTAAATACTATATAAAATTAAATACACACTATATTTAAAAAGTTATAAAATATAAAAAAGTTAAAGAAAAAATATAAATAAGTTTAAAGAAACTATATAATTTTTAAAAATAAATATAAACGCATTTTTAGTATTTTTTATTATTTATAAAAAACGTTAAAAATATATTTATATTTTTTAATAAAAGATTATTATAATATAACTTAAAAATAATATTTAATAAATTATTTAATTTTTATTTAATATTATAAATATTAAAACCACTTATATAAATATTTTACGTTTTTATTAAACGTTAATTTTTAATAAATATTATATTTATTATAACTTTAATTTTAAAATTATTTTTAGTTTATAATATTAAAATCTTTTTTTTTTTACGATAAATTTATTTCATATTTTATATAAGTTTTTATTAGATTTTTACTTTAAAAAGTTTATATAACCGGTGAATATTATTAATATTAAAATTACTAAATTAAAATCTAATTAATTTAATTTTATTATAAAATTAATAATCAATATTAAATATCCTGGTTATTTTAAATATATAAAACCATTTTTATTTTTCTTTGTTTTAAATTATAATAATATTAATTATAATTTTATAATATATATTTATTATATTATAATTAAAAATATTTAACCTTATAATAATATATTTAATAAAAATATTTTATATTTTTTATATTTTAAAAACCTTTAAAATATTAATTTTATTTTAGTTATTATATTATTAGTAATTAATAATATTATTATTTAAAAAACCTGTTATTTTTATATTCTTAGTTATATAAGTTTATTTTTATATTTATTTTATATTTTTAGGTTTTAATTATAATAAATTTAAAGTTATATATTATAATATTTTTTTTTAATAATTAGTAGTTTTTTTATATTTTTAATACTTTTTTATTATATTTTATTATATTTTTAAATAGTATTTTTATTAACTTTTTTAATATATTAATAAAAACCGTTTTAATATCTTTTTTCTTTTACCGCTTAATAAGCTGTTATTATATTTATATTTATCTTTTTATTAATTAATTTAATTGGTTATATAATTATTATTAACTGTAATAAAACCTACTAGGTTATATAATATAATATAAAAATAAAAATAATATATTTAATATTAAAAAAAACTAAGTTATAATTTAATGTTAATTATATAAAATAATACGTGAAAATACCAGGCGATAATAAACTTATTAATAATTTAAATAATATGTTTTTTTTTTATAATAATATCCATTATATACTTAATTATAAAAAGCTTATTATTATTTTAAAAAAACTAGATAATTAATATATTTTTATCTTTAAGGTTATTAAATTAAATATAAAATATTTATATAATATATATATAATATATTATAATTATATTTATTAAGATTTTTTAAATATTAAAATTAAGTTTCTTTTTAATTGTTTTATATAAAATATCTTTTATTTAAAAATTATATATATTATTTTTATATCATATTTCCATTATCTAATATAAGTTTATAATAATAATAAAAATATATATAAAATTTAAAATAAATTTATATTAAAATTTAAAAAAAGTTATAATTAGTTTATAAATAAAAATAATAAATATATATATAGTTTAAATTTAATTAATAATAATAATTATTTTATTTAAAGCGATAAGATATTAACGTTTAATAAATTTAAGTTTAAATTTAATAATTATTAAGAATATTTATATAGCTTAAATACTTATAAAAAGCGTTTTTTTAGCTTAAAAAATAACAAGAATTATAAAAAATATAAATAAGTTTAAAAATATAATAATAAGTTTAATAATATTAATATTAAAGTGAATATAAATTTTAATATTATTTACTTTATATTTAATAATATTATAAATAAGTTTTAAAAGCTAAATAAAAATGTTACTTTTCTTAGTTATAATACTTTAAAAAAAAAGAATATATAAAAAAAAATATATTCTTAAGGTTTTATTTTAATAAATTAAATTTAAAAAGATAAATCATATATATAACTTTTTATAAAATTTAAATTTATTAGTTAAAATACTATATATTAAATATAATTAAATAAATAACTATTATATTAAAAAAGTTTTAAAATAATATATAATTAATATAAATATATATATAAAATTATTTTTATATTAATTAATATAACTAATAAATATAATAAATATAGTAATTAATAACCTTTAATTAATTACTGTTTATAGTAATTATAACATTTATTATTATAAGAAAAAAAAGCCACTAATAAGTAAACTAATAATAATAAAAACTATATAAATTTATATAAAAATTAAAATAAATTAATATAATTTTTAATATAAATAAGTTTTTAATAAATATATAAGTAAATTAATTTATTATATTAATATTTAGTTTATTTATATAAAAAGTATTTATTTAAATTAAAAATAAATATATTTATATTTTTTAATTTAATATTTAATTATTCACTGTTTATTAAACGGTATAAATAAGTTATATTTTTTTCTTTTAAGTTTCTTAATAATAATTATTAAGCTTTTATTTAACTATTATTATTAAGTTATTATTAACTTATTTTCTAACCTTTATTTAATTATTATTAATTTAACTTTTATATTTTTAATAACCTTATTATTTTTACCAGTTATTAAACCACTTTTAAAGCTATTATCACTATTTTTAATAATATTAACCTTAGCTTTATTATCTTTAACTTTAGTTTTAATTTCTAATAAAAATAATAAACCTGTAAAATAATGATTATTATTATTTTTAAATTTATTATTATTTATTATAATATTTAACTATTAAAAAACTATTAATTAATCGCTTAATTAAATAATAATTATATTAAACTTATTTTAACTATTTATTAACATATAATTAATATTATTTATTAAACATAGCTTAATAATAAAATTTATTAGTATTATTAATACTTAAAAATATAAAAAATTACTAGATTTAAGCCTTTTTAATTTAATAAAATTAATATTACGATTAATTTTAACTAAATTATTATTCGGCGTTAATTAAAAACTAATAATATAGTTATTATAATTAATTTTATTTAAGTTATTATTTAACGCTAGTTAAATTTATATTTAAAATATTAATACTTAATTAAACGTTAAAATTATTTTATTTTTATTACTTTTTTTCTTTTTTTTAATCTTTATTTTTTTAAGTATTTTAACACAGTGTAATAACCGTTATTTTTTAACTATTTAAATGGTAAATTTATTACTTTTTAAATATTTAAATAAGGTATTATTTATCTTAAATATATAAAACTTATTTAATAATAAAAAGTTTTTTTTTATTATATTATAAAAGTTTTATTTATATATTTAATTTATTAACTAACTAATATAAAACTAGGAATATAAATACCCTTATATTTTAATTTTAAATTAATTTATAATTAAATTTATTATAATAACTTTAAGTTTTTATAAATTATAATTAATTAATATTAGTAAGTTAAATTAAATAATAATTAAATAATAGTTAAATAATAGTTAAATAATAGTTTAATAATAGTTTAATAATAGTTTATTTAAACTTATAATGAAATTATATATTATATTAACCTTTTATAAAAATAAATTTATATAAAATACTATATTATTTAATTAATATTTATTTTATTAATATTTAAAAAATATTTTACAAGTTTTTAATAATAAATTTCTTAGTTAATATAAAAAAAGTTAACAATAAATTAATTATATTTATTAACTGTTATTTAATTTTAATTAAGTTATTATTTAATTGTAATTTATACACTTACTTTAATATAAAAATTACGTTAATATTTTTAAAATTATAATTATTAATTAAAATTTTTTATATAATTATTAATATATTTATATTTCCTTTAATTTTAAAAATAATATTATATATAATATTAAATTTAAATATAGTTTTAATTATATATCTTATAATTTATTAATTTTTAAACGTTAATTAAACTTTAATTTAACTTATATATTATTATTATATTAAAAAATTAAAACTTAATTATTAAAAAATATTATAATAATTAATATATTATTTATTACTAGGTTATTATAATATTTACTGGTATTTTAACCTATAAATATATTTAAAAGTTTATAACTTTTTTTAATACACTTTTTTTACTTTAAAAAACCAATTAAATATTATTAATTAATAGTAAAATTAATATTAACTAATCTATAAAAACTTAACTAATAAAATTTTTATTTAAAATAAATCTTATTTTTATTAATTATAGTTAAAAAACAACTAAACTAACATTAAATAATAGTTTAATAATAATTATATAATAATTTAATAATAATTTAAAAGGTTTTAAATATCATGGAAATATTTATAATTAAAATAAAGGTTTTAAATAATTAAAATACTTTTTACGTTTATTAATTTTATTAATATTTGGTTTTTAAGTATATAAAAATTAATATATATATTAAAAAAAAATACTATATTATTTTTATTATTATTAGTTTTAATAAATGGTTTAAATGTTATTATTTTAATATACTAGAAATATTTATAATATATTTTTAAAATTATAAATTAAATGTTAATATATTAAGCTTTTATTAAATAAAAAAATATATTAAAAGTAAAAAGTAATTTATATTAAAATATAATAAATTTATAATTATTTTTAAACTATATTTAAATTATTAGTAAGTTATTATTAAACCGTTATTTAATTATTATTAAGTTATTTTTATTAAATATTATTATAAATAACAGTTTTATTTTTTATATTATTTATTTATATTATATTACGTATTTATTATTATATATATTTATTAATTATAAATATTAGTTTTAAATACTATTATTTTATTTATTTTAAAGCTATTTATTACTTTTAAATATTACTTTTCTTTTATTATTAAATTAATAGTTTTATTTTTAGTTTTTACATTGTTATATAGTATTATTATTTATATATAACTAAAAAATAATCTGTTTATTTAGTTAAAATTATTATTTAATAATAATTAACCTTATTTATTTTAATTAGTTAAATAATTATAAATTTATAATAAAAATATATATAAAATTAATTTACCAAGTTTTTTAAATATCGTGAACCTTATTTAAATTTTTATATTTATTTAATTTATTATATATATATGTTATTTTTAAATCCTAAATTTATTTTTTATATACTTATTTAATAATTATACCAGTAATTCGCCGTTATATTATTACGTTGTTTTTTTTAATAAATTTATATTAATATTTATAACTATATATTAATATTACCCTAGTTACCCTAGTTTAAAACCAATATTAAATCTTAATATTTTTAATAATAATAATATTTATTATATTATAATATATTATACTATATATATAATAATTAAAAATATTTAAACTTTTAATAAAAAAAAAATATAAATAAACTTTAATAAAATATTTTTTTCTTTAAAATTTTAACGCTAGCTTCTATAAATATATTTAAAAACAATATCTTATTTATAAATTATTATTATTTTTATATTTTAAGTTATAAACAAAAAAATTATATATATTAATATTATAATTTTATATAAATAATATCCTTTAGTTATTATTTATAGTTTTATTAATTAACTTAAAAATATAAAATATTAATATTAAAAAGTTAATTAATTAATAATAATATAATAATATAAAATAATAAATTAATATAAGTTTATTTAAAATCTAAAAATATAATATTTAATTTAATATAATAATAATTACTTATAAATTATTATTATTTATAAAAAAGTTTTTAATAATATTTAAGTTTTATTACTTTTATATATTAATTAATATTATATTTATTAAAAATAAAAATTATTTTTAGATTTTCTTAAAAATGGTAATAATTATTATTATTATTATTCGGCGTTTTTAAATTTTATTAATAAGTTTAATTAGCGATAAACTAGTTTTTTATTTATAAGTATATATATTATATATTAATAATTAATTAATTATAATAGTTTTATTAAATTTTAAAATGGTTTTTAAAATATTAATAATATTAATCTTACTTAATTTTAATTTTATTTTAAAGTTAAAATTTATTTTTATTATTAATATATTATTATTTTTTATAATAAAATACTTTTAAGTTTAAAAAATAAGTTTATTTATTTAATAATTAATAAATATTTTTTAAATTAAAAATAAATTAAAATCGTTATTATTAACTAATTTAAAAATTCTTTTTTATATTGGCTTTTTTAATAAGGTGTATATTATATTAAAGTAACTATAACTTTTATTAATATAATTAACGGTTTTATTTAAATTAAATAAAACCTTTTAATAAATATTAATAAAAATATATATATTAAGTTATTACGTGATATATTATTTTATTTTTAAATTTAAAAGTTAATAATTAAAGTTAGTTTAATATAAATAGTTAATTTAATAAAAATAATTAACTTAAAAATAACTAGTTTAATAATAGTTAGTTTAAAAATAACTAGCTTAAAAAAATTAACGTTTCTAGCGTAAATATAATAAAAAATAAAAGATAATAAACTTTTTATAGTTTATAAATATACGATGTAAATATTATAATATAAACCTTATATATATTACTAGTTAAAAAACCTTTAATTTTTAATTAAAATATATAAAAACTAGTTAATATATCCTGTATTTTTATAAAATTATTTAATAGTTAAAACTAAATAAAAGCTTTTTTTTTCTTTTTAAAATATTTTATAAATATTATAACTTAGTTACTATTAATCGTTTATTATTTATTATTATATAATTTAATAATAATATGTTTTTAAAAAAAATAATTTAAATATATATAATATTTATTTAGTTTAATATTTATATAACTTATTTTTAGTTATATTAAATAATTTTTTTAATAAATAATAAATAGATTTATATTATTTAAACATTTAAATAAATATTCTTTTATTTTTATTAATATAATATTAAATAATAAATATATAGATTTTAAGTTAAAATAAAAATAATAATAAGTTTTATAATATTTATTATATTTTTATTTTTTCTTTATAGTTATTATTAACATTTTAATAAAAATATTTATTATAAATAAAATATCTCGCTTTATTATTAAAGCCGTTATATTAATAAATTTACTTATAATTTATATTTTATATTTTATTATAAAGTTTAGTTTATATATAATTAGTTATAGTTAAAATACCGAATTTATTATTATTAAACTTATTATTAAAACTTATATTAAAAAAAAAAAAGGAGGGTAAAAAAATATAAAAAAAATATAAAATAATATTAAAATATAAAAGTAATAAATCATGGTTAAGCGATTATAATAATAAAAAATTAAATAAACTAGTTAAATATTAAAATACCTTAAAAATTAAACGCTTAAATTAATATTATTATATATATAATTATTAACTTATATGTTTTTATACACCTTTAATAATTTAATTAAACGAGATTATTTATTTTTATATAAATTTTACTAGTATATAACTTTTTCTTAAATTAAAATTTATATTTAAAATTAAATTATTAACATCGTTAAATAAATTAAACATTTTTATATTTAAATTAAAATATATATATTTTATTTATATAAATAAACTAAATATATATATTTATTTTATATAATAAACTTAAATAAAATAAAAGAATTATTTAATTTAAATTAAGAATTTATTTATAGGTAAATAAATATACTAGTTAATTTCTTTTTATTATTTTTATAGTTTTTTCTTTTTATTTAATAAAAATAATTAAAAAATATTATATATTTAAAAATAAAGTAAGTATATAACCTTTTAAACTAATGTAAAAATTAGTTTAATATTAAAATAATATATTAATAATATATATAATAAATTTATTTATATATTAAATAATTATTTATATTTTATTTTTATTATTATAAACGTTTCTTTTTTTATTAATTAAGATTGGCGAAACTTAATAAGGCGTTAAAATAAATATTATTTTTATTTTAATTATAATTATTAAATCTTTTTTACATGTTATTTTTATTCTATTTATAAACTTTATATTAATTATAAATAATAAGGTTTTAATATTTATTATTTTTAATTTATTTATAAATTTTATATTAATTATAAATAAGAATAATATCTTTATTAATTTAACTAGTATTTTTATTATAAATTTAAGCTTAATGTTCTTATTAAATTACTAAGGTTTTAAAAAGTTAAATAATTTAATAGTTTAAATAAAAACTAACTAAGTATTATAATTATTAAAATTATAAAAAATAAATATTTAAAATATATATTTAACTTTTTCTTTTTTTATTTTAAAAAAAATAACAGTTATTATTCTCCTTTTTTAATCTTAAAGAAATTATTCTTTATTATATAATGTTAAATAAATAAAAATGTTTTATAACCTGCTTTTTAAAATTAAATATATTATTAAAAACGCTATATATATTAAATGGAAAATTATAAGTAAATAAATATTAAAAAATTGTTTTTATTTTAGATTTTTAAAACTTAAAAAGTAAATAAATCTGGTTAAAACCTTTAAATACCTTTAACTATAAATTAAAAAAAATTAATAATATATATAATAATTATATAATAATAAATATTATTATAATAAAATATTTTATATTAGTTAAAATATAATATATTTATTTTATATAGTTATTAATAAAGTTAATTTTACGTTTTTTAAAAGATATATTTTTTAATATATTCTTTATATTTATTATAAATATTTTTATTACTTTTTATAAAATATAAAAAAAATTTATTAGATTAGTTAAATATTTAATAATAGTTAATAATTTATAAAATAAATTAATTATAGTTAATTTTATATATTTAGCTATTAATATTTTTTCTTCCTTTTTTATAATTAATTGTTTTTTTTAGTTTAAATAAATGATATTTATAATAGAAAATTACGTTAAATATATAAAAAAAAAAAAAAGTGGCAGTAAAAGGGATGATTTTATTAAAAAGGATAATAGCTGTTTTAAAAAAAATATATCGCGATTTAAAAAACTTTTTAATTATAAGGAGACGAGGGGGCTTTAAGTAATATAATTAATAATAATAATTTTAATTATAATTTTAATTAATTTTAATTATAAGAAAATATATAAAAGATAATTTTTATATATAATTATTATAAATAGTAATTTTTTTATAAAAAAGTGGTATATTATAATTATAAATAAATATTAGTATTTTATATATTTATTTTAATTAATTAATATTATAGTTATAATTAAACGTTTAATATTTTAATAAAAAAAAAATAATAACTTAGATTAATAATTATATATATTATAAACTAAAAGGATTTTATTATAATAAATTATAAAAAAATATTACTTTTATTTAATTACTTATTATTAATAAATAATATATTAAATATTAATAAAAAAAAAATTTAAATAAATATATAATTAGTAAAAGTAAATTATAAGTATATTAACATTATAAAAAAAATAAAAGTTAATATACTTTATTAAAGTTATTATAAATACCTTATTTATATTAAAAAAAATATTATAATATTATTAGTTATTAAAAATTAATAAAATATTATAAACTTTACTTTTTTAATAAATAATTATTTTAAATATGTTCTTATTATAAATGGTATTTTTACTATTAATATTAATATTATTTTTTATAATAATTAAAGAAAAAAAAAAAAGGAAAAATTAAAAAGGAAAAAAAAAAAAAAAAAATTTATTTTAATTAGTTAGGGATTATTTTAATGTAACATTTTAATCCTTTAACCTCCTGTTTATTTTAAAGTAACTTATTAAAAAGATTTAATAAAAAATTTAAAAATAAATATTATATTAAATATAAACCGTTTTTATATAAATAATTTTACTATAAATGGTTTTATTATAAATAAATTAAGTTAATAAAAGTGATTATAAAAACTTTTAAAAATTTTATAATATATATTATTTTAACATTTAATTTATAAAAAGCTTTTATTTTATTTAACTTTATTATAAGTTTTTTAATTATATTTATATATTTAAAATATTTTATTTTATAAACAGCTAAATACTTAATATTTATTTATAATAATTAAACCTAGCTTTTTATTTATAAACGGTTAAAATTAAAATATTAATATGTTTTTAAAAAGATATTCTTTTTATTATTTAAATAGTAGTATTATTAAGTTTATAAAAATTAAATCTTATAATAAATAATATAATTTACTTTTAGTTATTAAAAATAAAAATATTAATAAATATTTAAAAGAATGTTTTATTGGTTATAATTTAATAAAAGTTAAATTTTATAATAAATAAAATAACCCACTTATAAATAATAAAAATTAAAATGTTTATATATTTTTATAAAAATGTTTTATTAGCCGTTTTTTTATAAAAGTTAAATTTTATAATAAGGTAAAAAATTTATTTAAAGCTAGTAAAAATTAAGGTTAAAATACCTGGTTATTTTTATAAAAATATTTTTTACGTTATAATAAAAAAAGTAATATTAATAAAATATTAATTATTATTTATAATATTATTATATAATTAATAGTTATTAATAAAATATAACTTTT